>JAABNY020000019.1:8234961-8250749 GCA_015164015.2 Brevimyrus niger
CAGAGCCCGCCCCCCCCCCCCCCCCCCCCCCCCCCCCCCCCCCCCCCCACGCACGCACACACACACACACACACACACACAAAGTGCAGGTGTGAGGCAACCCACAGCCACTGCTGCATGATTTACATTTAAAATAATCACATATATTAAAGTGAAATATGTGCCTTGCAATGGGTTGGCACCCCACCCTGGGTTATTCCCTGTCTTGCACCTATCATCTCCTGCATTGGATCTGAATCCCACAAACCCTGCATAGGACAAGTGGCATAGACGATAAATGAAAGAATGAATTAAAGAGGATTTTTAAATAATAACATTCCAAGATACACTCATCTAATATGTGCTTCCTGCTGTTGTTTAAACACGCCTGTCTGTGGAAACCTGCTGCTACCTCACGCCAAACCAGTCAGAGCTTCACATCTCAGCAACTCACCCTCTGTTCTGATGAATTCACAATGAATTAAGACCTCCTCTCCAGGATAGATGTATAACCATTGCCGTGTAAACAGGGACTCCTGCCTTCGGAGCGGTATTCCCACCTGAGACATGGATTTGTACATCAAAGTGCACATTTCAGATGAGCTCCCAATCACTTGCCTTGCAGGGCGGCACACTGCCTGCTCTTTTCTGTCTGCCAAGGCCCCCGCTGGGGCCTCTGTGAGAAATCGCTAATCCCATCTAGTTAGACCTGGCCATACAGATAACACTAGCTTACAGAGAGGCAAAGTCCTGTTTATCTGTGGGAAATGTAGCAGGTCGCTGGGGCAGTGCATGAGCAGAAGAGGAGGAAAACGACTCGGAATACTCGACTACACACATGACCGCACACCCAGGACCACACACACACACAAACACACACACACACACACAGACACACCCACACACCGCGTTCACACAAAAACATGAACTTATTTTTATTAATATTTTATTCACCAGCTGCTATTATCCAACGAGAAGTACAAATGAGGCAGCGAAGGTCAGACAGTCCCTAGAGAAATTGGGGTTAAGGGTCTCGCTCAAGGGTCCGGTGATGGCATCACTTGACCAATCACAGGATTTGAATCAGCAACCTTCCGATCACTGGCACCGTGTCCCGACCCACCGAGCCGCACAAAATATACACAGACGCCGCAAGACAAAAACGACCCACATTGCCTTCCTTGTGGATGTCGATGAAAACACTGAAAGGAGACTGTGTCATTTACCATTAAGGTGTCAAACATCTCCGGGGGGGGCTGTGTGAGTAGAACAGAGGGGCAGATACTGAGCGCTCTCAATGTCACACACTGACCCACAGCACCCTTTCATGTCCTAACACACGTGTCCTAACACGCATGTCCTAACGTTCTCAATGATGGCTTTGCATTGGTACCTTTTTATACTATACAACATTCCACAGTGAGTAGTAATGTGGCCCCCCTCACCTTGACTGTGATGCAGATGTAGATTCTGCACCTGAGTGGGATTTCTGACCCTGCCTTGTGCCACACGATGGACAGACCAGAATCCTATGCTGCCTTTTGCCCTATAATGGACCGATATCCCATCCTGCCCTGTGCCCTGTGATGGACCAGAATCCCATGCTGCCTTTTGTCATGTGATGGATGAACCAGTATCCCATCCCGCCTTCTACCCTCTGCTTCCCGGGACGGGCTCCAGGCCCAGCAAGGTCCTGCCTGGTATTAGCAGATCTGGGACACTGAATGGACAGAGCCCCCCTTAACAGCTGTTTTACCCACACAGCAACTCACTGAGAGGAGCAGTTTCATCTGAATAACACTGTGCAGGATGTACACTTTACTATATATAGCAAATATATACTGAATTCACCTAATGACAATGAAACAAAACAACAGCTGTGATCTGTAGCCTGTTACAGCATGACAAGAGAATTCAAGCCAAAGCTTTTCTCACCTCGGAAGCCAAATGATTCATTTAATTTGGATCCAATACAGTTATTTTTAACTTGTACAGCTGTCGGATAACAGAAACTAGCTGTCAGTACTAATATTCATGTCAGGAGGCTGTAAATCATTTAAATTTACTTTCCTGTTTGAACAAATTAGAGAAACGCGTGGCGTTGTTGACTGACATTCATTTTACCTTATAGGCCCTTATGGAGAGAGAGCTGCATAAATGGGAATGGTCTTCTTTAAAGCCGTCTAAACGGCATTTCAATATTCATTCCCTAAAATTTCAAAGCTTTGAGAATGAATAAGAAGTTCTCTAAAATAGCCCGAAGCAGCAGAACATTTGCAGGGTTATTAAGTGAGCAGGGTGCCGTCTGCTCCAGACGCCGTGGTGCGGGGAGAAGCTGGGGGCCGGTGAGGCAGTCTCACAGGGGCCTCCTTCTCCTGTTTTAGTACCGCTGTTAATCCTGTTAATACCTGCTGCACTCAGACAGCCCCAAAGCTGGCAAAACAGCTGTCTGAAGCATGACAGAATCAGACCGCAGCCTACAAAGATTTAGACCACCAGGGTCAGCCAGCAGCATAAAGGCAGCCAGTCAGAAGGGCCTCATCAGAAGGTGAACAGATTCAGGTTTCTAAAACAAGAAATGTACACGTTAATATTGACTGTATTACTTTGGTTCGACAGTTGATCTAGGGATTTGTTATTTAAATGGCCAAACAGGCATCTGTGTCTCAATTAATATATATTAATTGTATATAGTCCAAAGACATGCTGAGGCTGATTGGAGTTGCTAAATTGCCCATAGGTGTGGTGTGCATGTGTGAGTGACTGGTGTGTGAGTGTGCCCTGTGATAGGCTGGCCCCCTATCCAGGGTTGTTCCCTGCCTTGTGCCCGTTGCTTCCGGGATAGGCTCCGGACCCCCCGCGACCCAGTATGTATATATATATGTGTATATATATATATATATATATATATATATATAAACTAACCAAAAATTGTACATTGCACATAAAGTATTTCAAAATAATTTTCCAGGATAAGCTGTTTATGAATACATCCTGCACTATATACTAAACTCATATTACCAATGGTGTGAACCCAAAACCTAACTTTTTAAATTCCAATTCATATCACATAGAAATGAAAAAATGTAATTGATACTATGAGTGACTGGTTGACATTACTGAACTGTAGCTGTGGCCTGAAGCTGACTCCAGATGGCGCCATCTCCAGCACTGCCCGTGTTAGTCAGCTGAAATTGTGAGATCTTCTGTGGACCATGCGGTCCTACTCATCACCACTAGACTGGCACATGCAAAGTGGGAAGACTTTCCAAAATACTTCAAAAAAGATCCATAATAACAATGTGGTTTTTGACTACGGGCTTAGAATAGACAGGTTCTCACATACCGTCAAAATAATTACTGCCGGGCAACACTTGAGGTAAACATCGCAGAGATTAACCAGGATAATGCGGCTCAAAAGCCTACAGAAAAAACAGTCTTCACCACAGAGGGGTGTGAAGTAAAATGCTAGCGTGGAATAAATCTATCCACAGGGTGGTCCTGTTCAATGTCCCACCAAGATCGTGTTAATAAATAGGGGGGCATGTATTGTAGTTTGCCATGGCGACAGCTGTCCCATAATGCACTGGCAACACATTCATTAATAAAACACCTAGAAAAATGTTAAGGCTTATATACTGTGTTTATTATTCACATTTGTTTTGGATAATTATATTGAAATATAAAATAGTCTTTAAGAATTTAATAATATACATATACATATGGCAAGCTTATGCAGAACAGAAATAAATGTGCTTTATATTTAACATATATAACAGGCCATGGCGAGACATAGCAAGCCCTGAAACACGTTTAAGAGTTAAACTATAACCGCTGAACAGACTCAAGAAAACAGAATTTCCCCTGAGAAAGCGCATTTTTCAGCCTAGTGGCATGAAGCAACGTCTGTCACTACCTTCATGGGGAAAATCCAAATCGCGGAGTTTTTAAATGAGTGCTTTTTGAAGTGATTTAAATGGCAGACAAGACGGCTTCCTTTGCGCGGCTGCCCGCCGAACACTCGTCGGCACTGGGGTTACGGCGCAGTGGCGGCTGCGGGCGGCACCTTCACAAACTGCACGCTCTCGTCGCTGCTACCGGCGCCGGCGAGGCAACGCGGCTGACAGGCAGCCTGCCGATAACACAGCTCCCGCTCCGTCTCCGCGACGCGTACCAAAGGCTGATACTGTCACCGAGTCGCATCCGTCGCCACAAAGATGGGTTATGAAATGTGGAGCCTCATCCTTCCTTCGTCAACTGCCTACGCAAGACGAGGCGTACTTGATTTTCTTCTCTTACTAACTTATCCAGCAAAAATCTGCGCTTCTGATTCAAAACGGACTGATTATTTCTTATCTGCACGTGATTTTTGACGCATAATCAAAAACGGACACGACACAAATTTTTCGATAATTGCTACAAATAATCAAACATCCGGCTTAGGTGAACTAATTAATCTGTCGCCTCAGGCATCTAATTATGTAAGCTCCTGATATATCTTTATACACATACAGATATAAATAAACAGAAAAGAAATCTGGTTTGAAATTAATTTTAAACTTTTAATGTGCACTGCTTAGCTCAGGAAATGATTCACAAAATCCCCCACCCCCCTAGAAAAGGGGGTGCTACTGGTCTTTGCCCCTTAGCCTTGGCCCAGAGAATCAAGCCTTAGCCTCAGACTGAGAGCGCAGTTCTTAAAATATCTGAGCTAAACAAATCATTTGGGGCTTGTCCGGATTCATTCAGGGCTTTAGCCTGTCTGCAGTTGCATAGCTATTGTGGGTCAACCTGCTTTATCAAATATTTAGATCCATGCCTAGGTCACTGCTCACTCCCACCCTCAGAAAAACGATTTTGTAAGAAGTCTTTGAGGGTATTTACTCAAATCTCATCCTCTCCTCAGTCACAAACATTATTCCTTACTTTCCTCTCAAGCCACATACCAGTATTTATTAATGTCATATTTCTCTAAGCATACTGACAGTAATACAAAAAAAAAAATAGCTACTCCAAACAATATATCCTGGCATTATCTTTACTATATACTTATAATTATGTTCAACCTGATCTTGAAGAATCAGATCCAGGCTATAACATGATCTGTGACACCCTCCTTTTTTTCACCTAATGACCTTTGAGCAGGTGAAAGGTGATGGTATTACTGCCTCCTACTGGTTGACAGCAGTTAGTCAAATTGCATCTCATGAGAAATGACAGGCATGTGTTATTTCACCTCCAATTCCTGACACTGAAACCTTTTCTATATTTGTTACTTTAATATACTTTACATTTTTTTGTTTTACACATGTTACAATAAAGAAAAGTAAGATAAGTCCTCTAGATACATGTATACCTTTCTGCTCACTAAATATCCTGACAGCACGTTAACGTTAGATGAAGCTGTGGACCAGCAACTCGTTGACCTTTTGCAGGCTAGCACGCTAGGCCAGCACTTCTACAGACCTTCTTGCAACTTTCTTTTGCTAGGAGAACTTCCTGTTGACTCGGGCAATGATTTCTAACTCTGAAATAAAAGCAGTGTGCTCAGACAGATCTATGCATCCAAAGATAACCTTCTCTTAAACCCCCGTCGAAGGAAAGTTGTTATTGTTTTTTTTTCTTTTGGCCGTGGGAGAGCGAGTGGCTGTCGTTTTCCTCCCTAGATAAGGTAAAGGCAGAAGATACTCCCCAGATAACTGGCTCGGTATGGTGCAGTGATTCTGCAAAGGGAGGTGATGCGTTATGTCTGCAGGCTGCATGACTGCACTAATGCATGCGCTGCAATTTTAACATCTTGATGAGCTGGAGTCTTATCTGCTCCCCCGTCACCTTCATCAGTATGTCTCGCGTTAGAGTGTCCAGCCACCTCCAGCTTCATACCTGGACGTGGCTTCATGCAGTTTTTATTTTGATGGCCTATTTTAATTTTTTTTAGCCCCTGTTACCCTGTGTTACGTGGTGATGGGATGGTTAGACGGGTGGATTTTTTTGCAAGGAACTGAAAATTGTAATTACATCAACCAAATACAATTGTAATTCAGCAGAGTCGATGTAATGCACTTTGAGAGAATGCAATATTGTGAAAAAGTGCTATATAAAAATTAATTGAACTGAATTGGATTACAACAGGCTTGAAAAAAAATGCTAAAATTTGCAAATCCCCGCTACTGGACGAACTAAGCAGGAAATAAAGTCTTCAGCAGAGGCAGAAGTGAAAACCTCTTGATGACTTCTATTCATATACCAGGGGAAACACATCATGGAAAATCGCAGTGCACTGGCTGCAAATCTGTTTCTTCAAAGCTAGAGTAGCGGACAAACTGTTGCAGTTGGAGTGAGAAACAAAACAAGCCTGAAAGAAGCCAGGCCAAGCTCTCCAGGGGCTTTGGCATGGTGACTAGCCTGATCAGAACAGTTAGTATTTCCTACCTACTCAAGATTGTGCCTGTCAGAGTCTTTTTTGGTGAAGCAACTCCAGTCAAGAGTCAACGTTGAACCATAGGATTAACAAGCAAATATGCAAAGCATACATTCTGGCGAGAATAACAGTGAAAACAGCTGTTATTTCGTGACATTATACTGTGAGACTAAAAATATGGCTGGCGATGTTCTTACTGTTTTTAAGAAAAAAAGATGGAAAAGATTTTGTTGCAATAATGGACTTGAATGTTGAATTGCTGAATTGTCTTTGCTTAAAAAAGGTGAAAATGTGTCTTCACACCAATAACAAAGATCCTATTACAAAAAGATGGTGCTCACTGGAGAGCTAAAAGAGGTCCTAGTCAGATGTATTTCGAGCGGATAATGTGGTGTTTGGGCAGATTTGGCTCATACTACAAGCCCGAGTTCAAAAAACATTTATGTCCACCGTGGTACGGTGGAGCAGGACCTGTTCCTTATACAAATGTTCCCATTCAAGAGCTGCTTTCTGCTGTCAGAAAGGGTACCTTCCTGCGGTCTCACCTGGGCGGTGAGACGTTCCCTTTTTCCCATGTGTTTTGTCTCACTTTCGAAACAGAAGTGGCGAGGAAAAGGCCTGGCGGATAGCAGCACATCAGCAGGACCTGGGTGCCCACTTCACCTTGAGCTGCTTTTCACGTGAAGGAATGGTAAGCAGCCGGATTATAGCTGCTTGAGCGGCAAGCCCACAAAACAAACCAGGAAACGGGGAAACATAAACCCAGGAAATCTCTGCCTTTTACACCAAAAAATCTGCCACTTTGCTCACACCATGTAGTGTCGAATGGAAAATAATTTTAACACATAAACATTACAAAAAAAATCAACTGTGTCTCCTGTGATGAACGATCCTGTCCAGAGTGTCAACTGTACTTCTAGCTACACTAGATCCTGTGCTGTTAACAGGTTGTAGAAGATAGATCACTTCATTGGGAAGGTGCAAAATCATCAACCGACTGGGTTGATGTTATTATGTGATTTATTTTCGGGGGACCTGAATGTGGTTGGAGAAAGAGGGTGCTCTGCATTGTAGAAAACAACGTGGGTGGAAACTTTGCTACAATGGTTCTCAAAACTAAGGACACATCAAAGAATGTTCTAAAACTATTCATATTAAATTGATGTTGACCCGGCACCGCGTTAGTTGAAACATGGATTATGATGTTCATGGAAGGGTAGCAGCAGAGTTTACCTACAAGATGACAGCATCACCCCACAAATAATTGTGACTGTTATAGCGTTCTCTGTAATATGTAGATGCGTGACATGACAATAAGAATCAATATACAAAGTATTTAATATTTTTTCTTTTTATATTTTTCAGAACTACCTCCAGAAGTATACCTAAACACAAGTGTAAATACAGGAATAGTTTGGGAGATCAGTTGGTCATCAGTAATATTAATTCTAAGTAGATGACCTACAGTATTCATCACTGAGCCCTCAATTACAACTATTAACAACGTGCAAATCTTTCTAACATGACTATATGGCAGACATGGCTGAAACACATAACCTCCTGGCGCATAACTACAGTTGTCAAACTTCATGTATGCACCACATGTTTATTGCATCACATGTTTATTGCATCAGATGTTTATCTGTGAGTGGCTCAGCAGACTTAGTCTCTGCGACGACGATCAGAAGATTGATGGTTTGAGCCCCGGCCTTGGCAGAACAGTCACACAAATGTGGACCTTGAGCAAGGACCTTAACCCCCCAGCTCCAGAGGCGCCTCATGTTGGCTGACGCTGTCCTGTAACCCCAAGTTATGGAGAGCAAGTTGGGGTATGTGAAGAGAAACATTTCAATGTATCTGTACTTGTGTAAATGGCAAATAAAGAACTTATCTATTATTATTATCAAGTTTAAGAAGCTGAACCCTCCAAACCAAGTTTTGCTTGGTCTAGGTTCAGAAGACCAGCGCAGGAAATGAAGCTCCCATAATCTACAGCCAAATCAGATATGGCCACATTGTTGATTTCTTTGAATTTTATTTCCATTTTCATTCTTTCTTAGATCGATGGGGGTGTGGCTGATGAGATGATGCCTTGCCTGATGGATGATAGATTATATGTTAGGTTCAGAGGAGTGTCACTGGTCAAAGGGGGTGACAGAACCAGCCCACAGAACCAGAATAAAACAATCACTTATAAAGCCAACATTCCCTCTGGTGTAATGCAGGTCTGGGAGATATCAGCAATGGTGTGAACATGTTTTATAATTAGATAAATATTCTATATTCAACACAAGACAGCAAGGACAGTTTCCTATTAGGTGTCTATGCTAAACACAGGGGATCTGCCCAAGCATGGTGCATGGTGCATGGTTCAACTGTGCCCTGTAGGTTAGAGGTTAATATCACCATGAGAGGGGCTAGCCATTGTGGTCAGCATGATTACATAGGACCTTTTCAACATGTCGTCTTCAATTGTTTTGTACTGGAGGTCATAGTCTATTGTTTTGCTTTGCTTGCACATGATGACATGATGAGATCTTTTGCGATCTTGCAAGAATTGCATCTACAGGGGACTGCATCAGATTTAAAACAGGACGGTGCTTCCCCACAAGATGAAAGTGAATAGACGCGTTTGTGATGTCAAGTCACTTATAGTTCAATTAGACCTTCGGCCTTACAGAGAGCATTTTTTCCATGAAGGAATGCATCCTGTTCACACTGGAAAAAGGTTATCCTGATGCACGATGGAAGCCCCTGACGATCTATTTGCTGATGCTCTCACCCCAGTGCCCCTATAAGCTACTCATGCTGTTCAACAGCGGTGAGCAAATTAGCGAACGTTTGATTCACATCGTCAACGGTATCGGGCTATGGTAGCTAAATTAGCTAAACTGTCCTGCATTTCTGCTGATATGCTGACCCGTTTTGACCTTGACGTGTAGAGAATGTCAGCGCTAAGCCGTTTCCCGCAGCTTCCTGATGCAGTGTTCCTCGTCAATGAGCCGTTGCCCAGCATGGCAGACTGGAAACAACAGGGCTTCTTCTCCTCCTCATGCAGACCCTAAACGAATCGCTAGCTTTCACAGCTGTGCTCGCCGACTCTGATGTGCTTACAGGTATATGAACCATGAAACATGACTCATTGCTCTGACAGGGATCCTTCAGACTCTGTCCATGCGACACGTCCATTAGAAAACCGTACCTCACCGATGTCAACTCCTCCTCTTTAGTTAGACAAGCAGTATTTACCAATCAGACATCAGACAATTAACGAGGAGACAGTAAAGGGGACTCTGCCACCTTGGAAGGGACAGTCATGTGACCAGGATTCTCATGCTGATTCATTTTCCCTGTCCCTCTTTTCTTGGCTTGGTCCAAATCACCTGGATGAAGCTTCAGCACTCAAACTCCTACAACCGTACTCCGTTTCCGCAGTGTAACTTAAACTGTCCCCATGTCCCAGCTGGATTCATTCACTTGTGATCTCCTTCATGTGTCATGTGTCACATATGCCTCTGATTTGCCCTAGCCATGTACTGTTTTACTAAGACAAGGAGGAAAAAAATAATCATAACTTTGGTTGTGACAAATATTGCTTTAAAGTCTACTGTAGTACAGATCTGAGCATATTTACATATATTGACATTGTCTTCATAAAAAAATAAATGTAATCACACTATAGACTAACATAAATGAACTGCATAGAGCATTAGCATGACTATTTAATGCCCGATTACTGAGACCTTGGAGGACCTGCTGGCAGACAGGCTGCGGGATGAAGAGCCTTGCTGTAGCGCCTCCTGCAGGACAGGTTTGGTCACTGCAGACCGCAGTTCAGCCTTGCAGGGATTTGCAGACGTGGCAGGACACGCAGTCACCCATGTGACAGCCTGCTGTTACAAACCCCCCCCCCCCCAACCCCCCCCAGAATGGCACCAGAATCCCCCACAGTCTAACCCACCGATAAAGGTGCTGCCATCCACTGCCACTCGACTATGCAGAAAAGATTCCCGCCTACCGGGGAAACCTGATTCTCGCAGAGTATTAGTGGTTATGGTGATTCTGTCAGGGGGAGGGGGGTCAGCACTATTGCTCCAGGTCCTGACAGACGTCTACAGCACACGCTGCCCAATCTCTCTCCACATGGCGTTACTCAAGAGGTGGTGGGGAGGCAGTCACCCCTAAGGTATTGCTCCCCCAAGACAACAGGCCTCACCCCTCCCCCTGCACCAGAGCCTGGGGGGGCCACGAGGCCCGCCTGCCCACCCGCGCATGCGTGCACACCGCAGATTACCCCCTGCATAATGAAGTGCTTTGATGATTTCTCTAGTAGCACCTTTCCACAGTCCGCCAGTGGGCTTTTGGGAGCGTGATAATTGTCTCCCCGCTGAAGTGCTATTCGGCTGACAAAGCGCACAGGGCGGGGAACAGGAAACCGCAAGGCAGGTCTCATGATTCATCCCCCCCCGTCTCTCCACACTGTTTCAACCCCTCCAAACAGACAGCAGTGACAATAGTGCGGAATAAGGCCCGGGCCGAGCTTTGGGATATATAATCCCATTAACAGGCCACCTCTGGGGGGGGGGAGGGCACAGTTTCTTCATGTAAAAGGCAGTGAGTCTCCTGCAGCCTGCAGTGTCACTGCATGCAGCCCCTCGCCGCTGTAACTCCGGGCCCCTTGTACCGAAAACAAGGGACGCCGCTGAAGAACTGAGCCGTCGTTTTGGTACCTTCACGGTCTAATCCAATCCGAGATACTGCAGAAGGATATCTCCACTGTGCAGTGAATGCTTCCCTTTATCACAAGGAAAAGGCTGAGAACATCGGTCAAATTGCACAGAACTATAACAGTGTTCTCTGGAAACTTCCGGATTCCCCGATCGGTTCTCTGCCATGCGTGTTGTCCCGATCACTCTATGTGAGCCTTCCCAAAATATCTACACAATCAATGTCAATATGGACATAAGCCTTGCATTTTGTTTTCAACGTTATCCTGGGAAATCTAATGCCCAACGGTGCCTGAACAGTCCGGGAAACAGCCACTTCTGGGGGGGTGGGGGGGGGGGGGCAGAACAATTTGTGTCTTCAAAATGTAGGGTTTAAAACTGACGGTAAAACTAGCACTAGCCTTGAAAAGCCAAACATGACCTTCTGATTAGAAATCACATTTACACTGACATCATCTGAAATCAGATGGAAGGCTAATGTGGATTGAATCTACAAATCAGACCAGACTCACCATGGGGGTAAAAAGTGCTGCAGCACTCGCACGAGCTGGTAGAAATAGCCACTTATCTTTGCTTGGCCCCACAATTGAGAATTGAGTCTCCTCTGTGAGTCGAATGCAGTACATTTATAGTGCTCTGTATCCTCTAAAGTGACTTCATCAAGTGTCGCACGTCGCATCCAGCTCTGCAAGATTAAAGTGCATTTCTGCCAGCCTTGCAGGTGTGTGCGTGTGTGTGTGTGTGTGTGTGTGTGTGTGAGCTGCAGAAACCACCCGTGCAAAGCCTCAGCCTTAGAAACACAGAGAGAAAAGCAAACTCCACTTTACACGCCGTGGAACCAAGTAAACAAGCCGCCCCTTTAACCCTAAAACATTCAAAGACGTGCGAGTGAGCGAGCGGGCGGGCGGGCGAGCGAGCGAACGGGTTCACATGCACGGCGCCTCGCCCATGCACTGCCGCGAACACGCTTGCAGAGAACTGGAAGCCTCCCATTTCATCGGCGGCGGGCCTTCCACTCGCGAGTCTGAAACGCCGTGGCTCCATCCTGACAGAGGAACGCGCTTCATCACAGCGCAGCCTGTGGCTTTGCCTTCGCACAGTTATGAGTCAACAAAAAGCAAAAAAACAAAGCCTGCTGTTTGTTTAGCTGGTACAGCCTGGTCTCACATGCCGACAGAGGAGTGGGAGTGGATGCTCACTTGTAACGTCACCTTACACCATGTATCTACACCTAGTCGCATTGAAGGGGCTTGGATACCCTGCTTGATTCAGGGGGCCCAGTACATTATAGGGGACGCAGAATTTAGCACTGGGGGCCCCAGAGAAAATTACCAAGCGAAATCTACCAAAATCTACCTCCACAAGATAAGGACATAAAATGTTTTTTAAATAAGTTCCTTGTAAGAAACTGGTTTGCCAGAAATATGCTGTTTGGGTGTCCATAAGAAAAAGAACTTCATCAAACAAATATTTTTGTAACGATTTGAAAGATTTCAAACTTGACCTAGTGAATATTCCCTCAAAATATTTCACTCTGCATCCAGAAGAAGGTCACCTTGGTTACACACTATGAGACAAAGCGAAGTGATCACTTATCTTCAGTCATATTTTTACAAGAGTACCATCCACACTGAGATCCAAGTCTAATGTCAACTTTCCTAAGACTCCTCCACGTTGAAAATGGATTTCCAATGGAGGTTCCGGGATCATCCGAGGGCTCTTAAGATGTAAGCCCCATAGCCCCATGATAGCTGTGGCTACAGAGCCCACGAGTCACACGGGAGGAAGCATCTCCTAGTTCTGTCCGATCAGCTCTGAAGCTCTACCAAAACCCACGGTGAATGTGAGCTCATGTGAGGAGGTGTGGGGTTGACTTTCGGCTGCAGTACGGCACTGGAGAGCCCCAAGGATCCTCCACTCAATAAGGTGGCCTGTCCCTGACTGCAGGAAATAATGACTGTCCGCCCCACAGATTACAGCGCGCCACAGGGCTTTACCTCTGGCTTTGAAACGGTCTCGGGGGGCCGGCTGTAAATCAGCACAGAGGGCAAGAGAATGCGACAGCGAAGCTATTACTCAGACAGAAACATCTTACAAAAAGCAATCACACGTCCAGTTCCACTGAAGGATGAGCATGTTCGTTGCGGCGATCCCCTCTTACCAGAGCACGGATTTTCTAGGACCTTTCTGTTTTATTTATTTAGCGGGCGATTTTATGCAAAGTGACATTTTTATTTTATTATTTTTTTTCTTTTGAGACAGTCCCTGGAGAAATGAGGGGTTATGAGCCTTGCTCAACAACCCGATGCTGAAATCACTCTGCGGACCATAAGACTTGAACCAGCGACCTTCGGATCAGGGGCGGAGCCACACAGTCCCTTCCACCGACAGTCACCCTTGGTGGTGAGGGAACGCTGCACTGCCGGACTCAACCCAGAGGTCATTTCCCTTCATTTGCTGATATCACTGTCAGCGACTCAACATTTATTCTGCACTATATTATGTTGGGTGATAACAACAGACAGCATTAATAACTGCAGTTTCAAATAAACGTGTTATTAAAACACTGAGACTGGGGATACTGTTTCATACTGTAAATATAGATTCGGTTTACGTTAATTGATGTGTGACGCACGGCTAGGCAATATTAAGGACACGTTTTCATTATGATTTTTTTAATGAGCAGATTTATGAGATATCAGTGTTCAACAAAAGGACATTGTCCTTGAGCTAGACAACTAAAGTTACAGAAGATACATCACAAAGGATGTAATACTGGCCAGATTTGCACGACAAGCACTGAAAGACCACTAGCTAAATTAAGACCCGCGCTATTTATTAATATTAATTTTGACATATAATTATTTAAAAATGAGGCACTATCCAGTTCTGCTCAGTTCCCAGTCAGTCACCGTTTCTTTTGCTCAGCGGGATTTTTTCCTGCTGTCAGTGAGGATTTAGTTAGTTTTCCTTCTGCTAGGTCTTTGTTACCTCTTTACAAAAAACCCCTTGTCGCTCGCTAATGTAACTGCCTTCAACCATAACATCATTTTTGCGGCGTGGGTCAGCGGGTGTGGTGAGTCACACTTGGGATATCCAGTGAGGTGACGGAGGGCGTCCAGTGTCCCCTGCATTGTGCAGTGACACTGGCAAAAACGTGGACCGTCTGTGAGCCCCCGAGGACCTAATTGAGAAACACTGATTTAGAGACATTTATTCTTATTAAGCAGAGACTGAAGCACCTGAATTACCGGTTTATGTAAACTCAGTGTTGCCTCAATTAAATTTAAATAAACTAAAATTAAAATTCACTGTGTGCATATTAATATATGGCTGACATTTCAACAAGTCAACAAAACGAGCTTATCCTAAAGATATTAACGACCCATTTAAAAAAATCACTGAGACCCGTGTATACATTTTAGAATGAAATAATATGCCGCTATTATTTAATGCACACGTTGCCAATTAGGCAATTGAATGTGTCCATATCATTTACTCTGTTCAGCTCTGGAAAGATTGGGACAGTTTGAGATCCATTCGAAGCGCAGCCAAGGTCCCATCGTCAAAATCAAATGTAAAGTGTCCCTCTGTACAAACAGCTGGGACCCTTCAAACTCCCACGCAGCACCACAGTGTCCCCGACTCCGTTAAATAAAGCTTGATCCCACGGAAAGCGAAGGAAGGTCTTTGGTGCATCTCTTGGCCTCTCATTTCTGGCCAGGCGCAGTGCCGCCACACAGCCAAGCGCTCTAGGCAGCACCCGCGCTTTCAGCCCCATCTGTAACACGTTACACGTTACTGACTGGATGGCGCCAGTAGGAATTCCTATATGCTGATGCGCAAAAATGCAAACGAAGAATCTTGAATGTTGAATCTCTGGCTTTTCTCAGATGACTTCAGCCATCACCTACCCTGGGGTCAGTTTATAATGGATGGGGGGGGGCAGGTTGAGGATGGCTCAACAAGTCTTAATGTGCTACATCAACTGCACTAGTGCGCTACATAGAAAGATGGCATGGCTGCGAACGCTGACACACATGTACGCCCTGTGAAAGCACCCACCTGCACTGAGGAACACGGACGGCGCCCTTTCTTCCCCTCCTAGTCGCTGTACACCAGTGATTCTGGGTGTTTTGGTGTTTTCTGGAGACCGAGGCTCGGGCCTAACTGTCTCTGTGTCATGGAGGAAACACCTGAGACCTAGTGAAGGCCTCTCTCCATTTTATTCCTTGGCAAAACTTCAAAAAGCCCACCGGCAGCCCCCCCCCCCCCAGAGGACTCCGCTTTAGGAAGATGTCAGCCCTCATGGCTTATATCGCGCCCCCAGGCTCATGCCGCAGAGCCGCCTTAAATAAGTTCCACGGCAGCAAAGCGCCGGACGGTCCTTGCTCATCAATGGCGCCACTTAGCCCGACGGCCCCCGGCCTCGTGAGAGCGAAAGCCGGCAGGAAGCCGGTCGATGAGAGGTGGCCCCTCGCGCAGAATGGCGAGCGAGCTTCTCCGGCACTCAGCTGGGCTGCTGCACTGCATTCTGCGGTCGGGGAGAGCACAGGCGTCCCTGTTCACTGCATTCTGCGGTCGGGGAGAGCACAGGCGTCTCTGTTCACTGCATTCTGCGCTCGGGGAGAGCACAGGCGTCCCTGTTCACTGCATTCTGC
>JAABNY020000019.1:8257346-8269776 GCA_015164015.2 Brevimyrus niger
GAGTTACAAGGTCAACCTCTTGCAAGCCTCTGACCCTGCGTTTGCGAATGCATGCATGCACACACACACACACACACACACACACACACACACACACACACACACACACACACTTACTTTCTCTCCATAAGCTTCTCATCCCTACAGCTGCCTCCCTGTGATACAGCATTCTGGACTTAACGCAAGCCGGCTCTGGCAAAAACAAGGCTCCATTTTGAGTGCCTCTGAATAAGCCGGTGATCCACCCGTGACAGCCAGCAGGGGGCACCGCTTCCGTGGGGCTTTTACCAGGGGCTAAATCCCCCGCTGTCTCAGGGGGAGGCACTGTGTCCCCTCTCTCCTCCTTCACGTTTTTTTCCCGCCTCTCTGGCCTCCGAACCGCTGGCCTGAGCCGTGGACTCGGCATCATGTTTATCATTCAGTTGGCGGGACGCTGGGGAGTGTGGCAACTCCTGCGTGGCGAGCCGGCGGGGCTCAGAAGGGACGACCGGGGTGCGGCGGCGGGGGGGGGGGGAGCGTGCCGGCCGGGCGTGGGGCAAGTGCAGCACGGGGCCTCAGTTAGATGTGTTTATGACTGGAAATTTGAAAGACAATAAAGTATGTTACAGGGCCAGAGCAGTCGCTACACAAATCTGGACAAGACAGTATATCTGTGACGGACCAGTATGTGTGTTCTGTCGCCATGTTATTATATCCATTTTATATTCATGCTGTTATATTCATTTTCGTTTAATTTAACAAACGCATGGGCAATGTTAAGGCACAGTAATAGACTATGTTAGTAGAATACGCTGGACTCAACACAAACTCATCTTAGTTATTTACTTACACTTTGCCTGACAGTTCATTTGTCACTTATTTTATTCTGCTGATTAAATTTGCAGCATCGGGTTCCTTTGATCAATGCTAATCACTTTCACCACATGTGCACGGCTGCATTACGTCAGTGGGTTCTGCGGGTCTCTATTAAAAACACATGGTGAGAAGCAGTTTCCTTTGCCCATCCTGGTTAAATTTTGCAGGTATGGACAATGGCACGCACTGTAAACATATTGTTTTCGAAGCCAGCTACATTGACTGTATGCACAAAGACTGTATCACGCCTAGAGTCTTTTTTTCTCACTCGCAGGAGTTAGATAGGATCATGAACGTTAGTGAAACCGAGACCACCTTGTGCAAAGCAGCTCTCCGGTGTGGTTTTGGTAGCGTGCTTCAGAAAAAAAAAAAAAAATTCCCACCAAAGAAAGCAAACCAGACTTGGCAGAGAGACCGAGGCAGTCAGACTCATCCAAAATGCCCCCTCTGATTCGACTGAGGTGTAAAAGCTGCTGTAGGTGACGCTGCGTGACACCGCCTCTGTGCCGGGGCTCAGAAATGACAGATCGCTGATTTACACTGTGAGGATGACCTGTACCATCACAGCGGCACATAATCGGATACAGTCGCGAAGATTTTCAGCACGTTTAATGTTGAGGTTTAAGAGGTTGTACAGTAGCACCGAGCGCAGATAATTAACAGCACACCGCTTATGCGTGCCTATAGGGGTCACCATTATCTGTCACAGAACGGCAAGTTGTAGTTATGAAACAGTTGCAGGGCACAGAGCGATTTTCCCGGGATGATTACTTGGGGGAGGGAGGACATTGAAAAACAAACGCCGCTTTGTGTAAACCGAGGACGAGAAGTCATTCATGGGTCAGTGTGGACCTCGAGCGCCATTGCTGTTAGCACAAAAGGGGAAAACTGCTTCAATGAACTCTCAGAAAAGCACACATCATTACTCAAAAGTCAAGGACTTTCATATTATTATTATTAATATTATTATTATTATTATTATTCAGACCTGCTCCAAAGATGGAAAGACAAAGAAATGGTCCAACAAGACTGTTCCATCTGTGAAGATCAGCAGATGGCAGGGGGACCATGGGATGAAGAGGGGGCGCCGGCGAGCTTGTGTGGCGTGTCCATCACACCGAGGCCTTGGCACTTCCTTTAATTAACTAGACGTAATGGATTTGCGGTGAACGGCCCTTTGAGATGAATTTCAGATCAAAGGGGTCCGTCCCAGCGCATCCATTGTTGTCAGGGATATGAGGACAGAGCAGGCGGTAATGGCCTCTTCACAAGTATGCCCACACCCCTCCCATGGACCATGGTCCGGTCAGCCCACAGAGGTCCAGCACCTGCTGCTCTCGTTCTCATCCTGCCGCTCATGTTCAGGTTTGACCATTTGCTGCAAAAGATACTACCCTGGCTTCTCCATCCATTCATAGTAACCGCTGATCAGAGGTGGTTTTACACCCTATTTAGGGGGGGCTTTAACCACTCTATTTTTGTCTCAACTCCCCCCAGAAAAATAATTAGAATGGATTTCATATTTTCAAACACATTTCCTATACATTTTATAGTTGGGGTCCTCGCCACTTGGCAAATTTTATCACTGGGGGCCCAGGGTGGGGGGGGGTAGGTGGTTACAGCATGCTGTATTTCTGGGAATTAAGCCCCCTTAAGGGTCAAATCCTAGGATCTCCTCTGCCACTGATCTTAGCATAGCTTAAGTGAACCAGTTGGTCTCATGCATACATGCATGTTCAATGAGATACACAGACTGCCGGTGACTAGCAGCCCCTATTTCACATGAAAGAAGTGGTTAGGAAAGTAGACAGAAATGGAAGAAACCCCCGTGAAGAGGGACCCTCATATGATGCAGACGGTGGATGCTGCCCTTATATAATTAATAAATCAACTGATTAGGTCCAGATGATTAATGAAATAAAACTGCATAAAATGTTTGCAGTAAGACAAAACAATACATTTCTTCTATAATATGATGTTATACAGCGAAAGACCCGATGGACAGAGCAACAGATTGATTTTATATAAACGCCAGCGGTGGTTGGCATAACAGCAAATCAAAGTACCTCAAAGCGATACAAGACAATCATAAACCACTTTACAGTCATTTTGCACAATTTCCTGAGCATTCAGTTCTCACAAGCTTTCAATAAATCAAGTGGCTCGCACTAGGGATATCTATCTCTGGATGGGGAACAAATAGGAAAGAGAGAGAGCAATCACACCTTTGTCACTCAGATTGAATAAACATCTTTTTAGAAGTTTTGAATAATTCCCTGTCCTTGGGAATGTTGAAATGAATGACAGAACAAGCTGGTAGACCGTGGAATATGACAGCAGCTGTAACAACTATTGTAAAAGTGACAA
The DNA here is from genome assembly GCA_015164015.2 of Brevimyrus niger. Taxonomy (NCBI): domain Eukaryota; kingdom Metazoa; phylum Chordata; class Actinopteri; order Osteoglossiformes; family Mormyridae; genus Brevimyrus; species Brevimyrus niger. The sequence continues at coordinate 8,260,569 of JAABNY020000019.1, forward strand.
GAAGAAAGACTTGGATATATTCATAAATAATCATTTGGTTAAACACAGCATTCGTAAAGGCACAGCTCTTGTTTAGATGGCCCTTTAAGGGAAACTGTTGCATTCATCTGAGGATAGATGAAGACTCAGAAGGAGGTTATGACAGGACATGGGCTGACCGTGCCAATCATTTTTCCTAATAAAAACAGACAAGGCAAACTAGCAAAACATTTGGTAAAATGCAACACAGAAGTCAGTCAATGAACCCAAGTCTTGTCAGTTTATATTAATTTTTGTTTCATTTAACAAACACTATTTACTGTATGGCCACACATTGTTATTCAGTACAACTTAGAGGCATTGCTAACACGGTCTTGCATTTAACAAGCAAACCAGTTTCCCCATAAGAACCACAAGGAAAAATAAAACTAGCCAAATGTGATTCACATTAATTTATACAACAGATGTATTCCGATGGTGACGAAAGATGATTTGCAATGAGAAATCACTGAAAATACACAAGAACTCTGAGAAATCCTGATGAAGTCCTACAAAAAGTCATACGCAGACATGCACACACTTCTAATCCTCAAATTGTTTTGGACACGAAATAGAAGCTTCCAGATGCAGATTCTGCAGAACACTGCATAATCTGAGGTATGATATCTCCAGGGCAGTTTAACAACTTTTTCCAGTTATACTGCTCGAAACCAAACCGTGTAAAGAGACACGAACAGTGGGCTGAATACAGAGTCCTAAAAGAGTCATAAAACCTTCTACGGCCAACCAGGCCCGGGCCAGACCAGGTCCGCACGTTCGACAGCGTTCAGGATGTTCACTGGGCCCAGTTCAAGCGGTTAGAATGACAGCTGTCCCCGCCTGCATTTAATCTGGCTCTTTCCGGGTTTATGGCGAAGGCGCTTGGCAGTGCGGCCGCCCTCTATCATGGAGAACAGAAAGCGGTGGCCACCATCTGGCCCGCGTGTTTGTCACTATCAACACTGCCGCTGCTCCGCTGGTTCGGGTACAGCTGGAATGTCACTCGGCTGTTTGTATCGGGGCATATGGTCTTTTTAACAAACAAAGAGACACGAGCAGCTCGTCGAAAAAAACGATGACCGGCGCGTCGACGTGACCATGGGCAGCTCGATTCGGGTGATTTGACTTTACTCTTGACGTGAATCTGGACCAAGGAAGCTTCTCGGGCAAAAAAAGAGCCTGGTTATGAAAGCGCAAAACTACTTCCAGGCCCTGAGTTACTTTGGTATCTTCCAAGATGCCATTCAATAAATATGTATATGGGAGACCCTGGGGCAGGTGCTAAACCTGAAAACTTCCAGCTGTATAAACACACAGTGCATAAAACAGAAGCCAGCATAAGACACCCCTGGAAGAGCTTCAGGTTTCCCACAGCCCAGTAATACCGTATGATCATACTGTAGATGGAGTATAAACCTGTAACTGCTTTCACATTTTGGGAATCATTTCTTGCCGAATTAACCCCAGCTTTGGATACAGCTTTAGGGTTATTCACACCCACCTGTTCGCACAGATGAAAAATATTTGAGTAGATGGGAGGAGTCAGGACAAGGCAGAGGGATTACATCTCCCAGTTAGGTTATGGATCTGGGGATCCCGCAGAACCAGCCAGGAACTTCTAGCGATTCTATGGTCATGGAAGAGAGGTGTGGTCTGACCGTCTCTGCAGGATTCCAGGGTGACCCTCACCAAGAAAATTAAGTATCACAAGTGCAATTAGCGAGCGCAGTTCCTCGCTCACAGTGGCAAAGCTGGAAGGCCACATTGCATGATGGGATATAGCCGGCGTCTTCTGGATGGTAATGATAATTCAATAGTGATAATCAGCAATGAGGAGTCAATGACATCGCTGCCATTCGAGCTCACTGGACCGTTCACGTAGGAGGATGAAGGACACAGAACTAACAGCTCTGAAGAACGACAGTGACAGGAACGAAAGCGGCTCCGCGGAAAAGGCAGCAGGACCCTCCATGCTTTAGCTGCATCTCAAGGCACCTTCCTTTCCCTGTTGTGGTCAACAGAAGCGCCATGATTCTGCAGGACTCATCTGCGGCTGTGCCAATCGTCTGTGGCCTGTTCTGAAGCGGCCGTAGCGTGAGGAGCTCCTGGGGATGCTTGCGTTTTCCCGCAAAGCCCCACATCAGTTTGCGCCATGGGCTCCCCCCCACCCCGAGTCAGGTTACAGCCACACACACGCACACACACACACACACACCCAGAACTGCGCTGCCTCCGTCACAGATGGATCCGCCAGGTAGACAAAGCGGCTTCAGACGGCCAAGATCGCACTCCTAACCTGGAGCAGGGTGGCTGCCTGACAGCACAGTCTAAGGTCTGTACCTGCATAATCTCCACTGATTTCTAGGTGGCCTGCTGGGCTTGGAAATGCCTCTTTGGAATTTCACGCTGAAGTCCTACTTGAAAGAGCCTCTGAAAACAACAAAAAGCAGCAGTAAGGGTGGAATAACAAGATAAAACCTACAGTTATTCAATACTGGAATCAATAACCGAAGGATATTCCTGGCCAAGCAATGCGATGGTACTGTACGAGAGTGAAATATCACATTTTTATGCTTTTGTTTTTCATATTTTATTATAATTTTATTATACATTTATAATACTGATATTATGCACAGGATGCCTTAAGGTAGCGAAACATTTTATAAGTCACTCCTTTTTATAAGTCACTCCCTTGCGAAATGTCAGGTGATCAAGACTTCCGACAAAACACGGCAAAATAAATACCACAGTGGGTACAAATCATTTCCGTTTTTTAAACGAGTCGCCGTGTGGCAGTAAAATATTCCAGAAAGCAGATTATTTGCTCAGCCCTAACAGGATTTTTCCTGAAGGGGGATCCTCCTTCCCGGAGAGGTGAGGTCACCGCTGGGGGGGGGCTGTCACGCGCGTTAGCGAGGGCCCTGGCTGAGCCGCCGCTGTCTGCAAGGGGAGCGTGCTGGAGCTGCCTGCCCCGCTACCACACCACACTGCAGGGGGATACTTGGCCTCTGGACCTGCGACGTCGCACTGACAGATCCCCGGTCTCTCGTGGATGTACCCTCCCAGAATTCCGTTACTCCTCCCACATCTCTTCCTTCTGTTCCATTCAACGTCTTTTATAGCTTTTCCATCCTATGCCTGTCCCGTCCCTCATCTCTTCCAGTCTATCTCTTTTCCATCTCTGATCTGTTCTATCCATTCCTGTTCCATCTTCTGCCTGTTTTGCAGTGCCATTTATGCCTTACGCAGCCTTTCCATCTCATCTATGTCCCATCACTGATGTTCCGGAGCCTAATCTGCTGCTACATTCTTGTAGGGTCCCTTCCCACGCCTGCTCAGGCTCATCTTTGTCACGTCCAATGTCTGCTCCCTGCCCGGCTTTCCCCATTCCACGTCATTCATCCGCACGCACGCCGGCACCAGCGACTCCCGGGCGTCCCCCCTTCCGCGGTCTCTGGAAACCACGATTGAGGAACCGAGCCAAAGGGTTTCAGCGGAACGAACAGTAGCTCATAATGGTTTTTAAAGAACAGGCTCCAGGAGCGAGTTTACTGGGTTATGTGAAGTGAGCTTTCTGCCCGCTTTAATAAAGAGAGAGAGTGTCACCGTCGGGACGCGGCTCATCGAGGAAAAAGCACAACGAAAGACGCACTGTCTGCATTCCGCTGTCACGCCTTTTGTCATTAGCTGTCGGTCACTGAAAGTCATTTTCTATACTGAAATGTCCCCGGCGATCTTGACCAGCAGCCCGGGCCGAAACAAAACGGCTGACGGAAGAGGAAGCCGAACAAAACACACAAAACCGAGAACGCTGGGGTCTCTCCTTTCCGCCGAACGGCCGTAGATCGACCTCTCCGCGTGCTGGAGGAGAGCGAGTGGCTCTACTCATTTCTTCGAACAACACCCCGAAATTTACCTTAGCCCGAGCTTTCCAGGAAGTTCGCCCGGGCTACACGTAAAATGGGATTACAGGAAATATCGGAGGCGGCAGATAACAAATCACTGAGAACGACTTAATTCTCCACCTCAGTCACGGCGTGCGGCTCAGATCGTGTCACAGGAAAACTTGAAAACCGCATCGACAATGGCAATAATAGGGCCATATAGATATCCATGGCATTAAGCACGATGGAGTGGCCACAGCTCACTAGGGCAGTTCAGTAGCACCAGGAGGGTGGTGGCCTCACTGTGTCGTGTCAAATATACCCTGTCAGGAGTGTCCGTCCAAGAGCTTTAGCCACTTGGAGGGAGATTCACTTCCCCAAAATGAGCCGGCGTTTAGACGGGCCGTACGCCATTAGATCCGATGCAAATGCACCAGATGCCGATTTCACACAAGGTTAATGACGCTGGGCTGGTGCACGGGGAGGGAGCCGCACGAGGGCCGAGGCTGCAGAGGCGTCCCGAGGCACGGGGCCCCTGCGTTCCGGCTGTCCCGCCAACCGTCTCCATGGGCCGTGCACACGCGCGTGCATCACAGGCTGGAACGGGGGCGAATCTCGGCACAAAAAGCTGGACTGCTGTCTGTCCCATCTGCCCCCTCCCTTGCCGGGGGCTCCTAACCCACCCTCCTGCAGCATCCCTGGAGCACGGGAAAGATGCAGAAAGCAGAACGAGACAGGGGCAGCTTTGGTGACTAATTAAGCACACGTGTCACTGTCACCGCACTCTTACACAAATGAGTCACAGATTGTGTGCACAAGCAGTGACTTTGATGCCTCGCCTTTGGTTCCATAACAGGTTTATTAAAGTCAGTAATGAATCTGATGGCACCAGAACCCCGGTTTTCCCGTTTCCACCTGGTTTTCCGTTCAGGGTCTGACTTTTATGTCCCTCTGTGCTGAGCCAGGTACTGCAAATTTATTATGCAATTTCTGCAAAAACACATGGATGTTGGAGGTAGTTTAGTAAACATATGATGACACACATTCCACTTTGGGCATATTGATTTCAGGGAGGAGGATGAGGGACAGCTAGGCAGGGGGGAGGGCATTACGGTAATACTGTAGGTTTGTTGACTGCGGGGTTTTGATGGTAAAAATTTCCAACTGCCAACTGGGTGGGTGGGGTTGCAGCAGTAAAAGTTCTTGCCGACTTATTTTGCCGGCACTGAATAATGGAACAGCAGATTTCCGGGACATTGTGCATCATTTCCTGGTGTCAGGTAGTTGCTGACAATTTGCGGGAAACTCTGGAAACTTCCAGAAGAGGTGAGACACATCTGATTAGCCTGATCGAACCTTACAGCATTTACATAGTTTTGCTGGCACACGCAGTTATCCGGGGCTGTCGCTGGCTAATAGTAGCTAATAGCTAATAAACGTACGGGACAGCTTACGTTAAGTTCCTCTAAATCACAATGAAATGGAGACCATGTGGTTTGCGTGGCTGGCCCGGTCTCCACGTTAAGAGGAACTTCGCAAAAAAAAAAATGTACTGCATACTTTTACACATCCGAAACTCAACACCCCCCCCATCCCCCCACCCCCCGAGAGCCACCGAGGAGGGAGTGGTGTCACGTCGAACGGTGACATCTGGGAGGCTCCTGCCGGCCTGCACTCCACCGCCCCGGGCCTGGGGGCCTCGCTACTGGCCGTCTGGCTTTAACCACAGGCAACACCGATTAGGCTGCATGCTAATGAAAATGAATTATTAACAACAACAATAATGTGCTCGGCACACGATAAAAGGGGTCGAGTGTCCATCGCCGGGCCCCTGCACTCGGTGATTTGCGATGTAACAGCTGGCCTCCAGTCCTCAACAGTCCCCCCCCCCTTTCTGCAGAGCATTGCTGCACAGTCCATAACTCCCACACCCTGGCAGTGAGCGGCTTTTAACTTTCTGAACTCCTTTTCGAGCCCAAGCTAACTACGTACCTTAATACACTCCGCACAAGGGCAGCACGGCTCCATTGTATGAAATAAAAGGAAAAATTATGATTAAGCACTTTCAGAAAAAAGCAGTGAACATGAACCTATGTTGACAAGACATTTATTGCTCTGAGCTAACTCATGGGCCGGTTGCCAAGTACAATTAAATAGCAACAGGGAGACATTATTCTTACAGACTGGCAGTGTATATAGAATGCTTAATGCTTATGAATTATTGTGCACTTAGATTACCAGAAACATATTGCAGGTCTATTATCTTGTAATCGTCGACTTCGGTGACAAATGAGAAATGGGGAAGAGACGCTTTAAAAACTAAGGAGCGACCGAGACACCGGCTGCAGAATTTACCGCAGCATATCCGCAGGCCATGCACAAACTGACAGCTTAATTCATGGGCTTTCGGAGGTCAGAGATATATAGCACACTTCTTCCTAAAGCACATTCACAGTAGATTCTCAGTAGACACTTATCCAGGTAGCATAGAGGGGAGAAAAATGACCCGGAAAGGTCGCAAATTCAAATGGGGCGGCATGTGTCTTAGCAGGTTAGAACACTGCGGCTGTGATCAGAAGGCTGCTGGTTCAAATCCCAGCGTCAGCAGAAAGATTTCACCATTAGATCTTCTCTCTGTGGTTGCCTGCTTTCTCAAAGTAATAAAAAAACAATTCATTGGGGACGAAAAAAAAAATCTTCTACATTAAATGTAGATATAAAGAAGCTTACAGAACAGTGACAATTACCTGTCTATATATCACTACGTATATATTTATTTTCACGGAAAGGTGTGAAAATGAATATTTTTGTATTTTTCATTTTGCAATGTTCAAATTGCAAATGGGGCCTCGGTCAAATGTTTACCCAGGTAGAAATGTTCTGGGTGCCTCAGAACAAGCCGCAAACGATTACCACAGCCATCTCTCTTCTGAGAGGAAGACAGCCACAGTTGAGGTGTTTATTGTGGGGCCCGCCCTCTGGTCTGTCATCATGAAAAGAAACAAGAGAACAGCAAAGTTGTCGCTTCCACTGCAGCTTCCTGTCCATATATAGAGAAAAAAAAACCCCCAAAAAAACACAAGAGATGCTGCACATTAAGGGAAGAAAATTGCGGCCTGGATGTGTTGGCGACTTGAATGAACTTAGGAGTGACACCTTTACTATGTGAAGCAACTCGCGCCGAATCCCGCTAATGTTTGTTTGCATGTGAAAATGTCTCGGATTCATTTGCGTCCTTGAGTTTACGGCTAATGGCAACACCGTCATCATGGCCGATATTAGAAGGCCTTGACTAACACTTCACATTAACTGCACCTTCATAATGCCTTTATAATACATCTGCAGGACATTCAGTGCACATTCATAATGCATTCACAGAATGTTCATAAGCAGCATGTAACCTTAACAGCTTTAATATATATTAATAACAAACATTATGCAATTGCAATGTTTATTAATGTATATTACAGCTGTCATATCTTGGTCATTGGAAGTATTATGTACGCAGCATTATACGACAGGTGAATGTATATGCTGTTTATGAATGTTCTATAATTGCATTACGAAGGTGCAGTTAATGAAAGGTGTTACCAGATTTTGTATAACTGATACACGTCCCATCATGAAATACCAGACAACATGTCTTTTTTACGATAGTATTTTTGGTCCGGAGTTCTGGCTTACTAGTAGCGCTACATTTACTCCCGGCGAGCATCTTGGTCACTGCCAGAAAAGGAACGGAGATGACAGGGACAGTTCTGGCAGAAGGTGCAGGAACTTCGTGATTCTTTTTTCTCTACACTGTTCTGGTGTTCATTTGTACAGTTGTCCCATTATGCAGTTTTTAGGGGCCGGACTGGGACCACTGTCAGGTTAGTTGGCACCCATCAGAACGAGGACCTTCTCCTATCTTTGCAGGTTACCAGACCCAGGTACAAACTGAGCCCACGGGAGCCCGTGGTTGTTCCACTGGACCTTCTCACGCATCTCCTTCCCCTGAGCTCATACCCACACACGGCTCACCAGCATCCGCTTGTAGCGATAGTGACTGACGAAGAGGACGGATTTAGGCGAGCATGCGGCGAGGATGGATTCTTAAGTGTGTGGTGAGTGGAAACCTTAAGGATTTCAACGCCGGAAAGGCGATTTGAAACAAAACAGAAGCTAGTGTGCCACAGATGTCAAGGAAGAAAGGCTATAGCAGCTGCTTAATGAGAATAAGGATTAGCCTGTTAGCAGGACGTGATGTACATGTAGCAACTGTCTCCCTGTCCGGATTCCCAGCACCAGGCTTAGCGGATCCAGAGATCTGTGGACATTCTGACAATCATCACCACTCATCTTTAGCATTCAGTTATGAGGATTAATTCAGATGGTTACCTAATACGGAGCCCAGGGTTTCGCTTAACAAGACGGACATGTCGTTTTTGTAAACTTCCTAAACTGAAGTTAAATAAGACTTAGTGGAATGCATAGGGCCATCCAGTATAAAAACACCGACACCAACTGCTGAAAGAGCAGCTTTTCTAGGCTTTTACGCTCCCTGTCTTCCTGTGGTCGCACCTGTGTTTAGCCTATTACTCAACAGGCACGCTTGTAAACAAGTGCACAGGTGCACTCACCAACCCGAAAGTCTAATCAGCAGCAGCAAAAAACAAATAAAATAAAAATAAACATTTGCGCAAATGTCACTGATAGAATTTCTATGAAATACATTTGAGTTAATTTGAATACATTTTTGAGGTCCAATAAAATAATAAAGTGGCCCCCACACACGGCGTGTGTCAAGTTTGCTCCACATGTGACATGAGTTTTGTCCTGCAACCCAAAGACAAGGTGCTGTGTGTGTCTGTGGTCAGGTATATATCACATTGGGGCTTATTTTGACCTTGTAGGGACATTTTTTCAGTCCCCACAAAGGGAAACTCAATTTTATAGAAATCTGTTACTAAAATCAAGAAACGATGTATTTCGTTTGGTTGCCTAAGGTTAGGGCTGGGTAGGGGTTAGGGTTGGCATTGTTAGGGTTAGGGTTGGCATTGTTAGGGTTAAGGTTTTCCCCCCCCATGGATGATGCCCACAAAGATATGGATATCTAACCTGTCTGTGTGTGTGTGTGTGTGTGTGTGTGTGTGTGTGTGTGTGTGCAAATAGGTATGTGTGTGTACTCTGTGATGTGCTGGCATCCCGTCCAAGGTCTATCCACGCCTCGTGCGCTATTCTGCCTGGGACAAAGTGCAGCGCGTGCGGTGTTGTGGGGCCCTTACCCGGTCTGTGCTTTTCTGTGAGGTTGGGGCAGGCGGTGG
>JAABNY020000019.1:8271284-8291796 GCA_015164015.2 Brevimyrus niger
AACAGCCATTTGATCTGTTGTTTGCTTTTCTGGTTTGCGACATATAGAATTTTTTTTTTTCGTGGATGTACCTCCGGTACAAACAAACATCGCTGAGTGGCCAGCGGTTTCTTCAAATGTGATATAATGAAATTTCCCGATGACAAAGTAACCGTGGGAACCGCAGGTGGTGTCAACTTTATTTTTGTCAGATATGAGTTAGCAGAGGAACCCTACCACACCGTGGCATTACGGAACGTGAAGTGCGCAGAAGAGAGAAAATCCATAAGTAAGGTGTCGTACATGGGGCAGTTCAACAAGAGACATACGGTACTGTGCAAATCAGGCAGTCAAAGAAAATGTTTAACGTTATCTATTATCTCAGAAAAACAATACTCAGTATCAGAATATATGTAAACTTAAAGTTACACAATAAAAAAGTTACACACGGATACACAATAAAAACAGGAATTTTAAGAACTTCTCCAAACAGTTACTGGATACCTGGTCGGGTGGCTTGATGAACCCTGGTTCGGTTTCCAATCCTCACCTCAGGGGCACCTCAGCCATTCAACGTATTTGTCAAATTTCACCACCAGTTCAAAAAAACATAATTACCTCAACAGGCAAGAAGCTCAGCGAGGTACTGTTTAGCCAAACATGGGTGATGGCGAGAAGGCTATGCTGAAACGCCTCGACAAACATAATTCTACACCAACAATGACAATTTATTTGACTGTCTTGGACCTTTGCGCAGTGCTGTATATATGTACAGTGAGAGAGTAACACCAAGAACAGTGGCCTGCATTAGCAGTTTAGCACAGGAAAAAACTGTATTTCCAGGGAAAACACAGAAGAGTGAAGCAGTAAAGAAAAGATCTCCAGCCTTCAGGCTACAGAAATTAAACTGCCCTCATTGACCAATAAAGTGACCACACCCAGTTCTTGTGTTACATCTGCTCCTTCTAACCAGTTCAGCAAGTATCCAATAGTGAAAACTGCCTTGACACTGACTGAAGTTATCTCTCTTTGGACCCCCCTGCCTGCTACCCACAGGGAGATTTTGCCATTGTGGAGTCACAACAACACCAAGCTGTTCCACAAAGGTTTGTGTTTCCATCGATGTCTAAAATATGACAGAGAGTATCACTAAATTCCAATACAGTGATTTCGGTAACATGCTGTGTCATTGCAGAACTGAAGGATTTTTTTTTTTGATAATGTCTTGCAAAAATACAATTTCCTTTTCCAGAATAGCTGTTCAATAAATGTTGTGAAAGTGAAATGGGATTATTAAGTAATATTTATGTTTGTTTGGGCACAGATTTCCCCAGGAGGCTCATAGAAGCATCAGTCCAAAATGAAAACTGTTTCATGTTTTTGGTCTTGATATTCTGTTTTGCTTTATAATTTGCAGTTTAAAAACCTACTGCTTTTTGGTTGAGGTAAGCCAAGGGAACAACTAATTTAGCCAATATCTAGCTTATGTTCATGTATTTCTATATTACAAGTATTTGTTGCTGTTATTAAGTGATGTTTGTACAGGGTGCTATGAAATTAGTACAAGCACTCCACACTTTACAACCTATACCTGCTTAAAGATTGAGCAGACTTACAACCATCTCTCCAACAAGTTGGTATTTCACGCTGTGCAGCATGCAAACCTCTGTAATGTATAATAGAACTGATTTTCTCTATTCTGTTTAGTACAGTATACAGTAAACTACTATCTAAACATTTATAAATATACAAAAAAATGTTATAAATGGTGCCAAGGTGACATTAAACAATATTTAAAGATGGCTGACACAAACCCACCACCAGTACAGTATACTCCTTACTTATTGACTAATTTGTTGAACTACCTAGTCGTAGGAATGGAACTTGGTCAAGTGAGGAGTAGCTATACTATAATCGCTAACCATTTTAACTAGCCTAACTCTAGCCACTTTTTCTCACCCCATCACCTCCTTACAATCAACTCTCCAGTCCGGGGTACTGGTAATGATAGAAACGAATAGCCCAGTTCATCTGATTCCCACCTTTATTGTCCTCGGAATCAGGGAGAAGTGAAAATAGGTCTACATCCATCAAATCAGACCATAGTTGGTCTGGCAGTCGCAGAGATTTAGTAAATACCCCAGCTCTGTTCCTGACATATTACATACATTTATTTAGCAGATGCACAAAGATGAAAGCAGGGTTGCCCATTTCCTGGTGCAATTAGGGTTAAGGGCCTTGCTCACGAACCCACCGGTGATATCACTCTGCCAACCATGGAATCTGATACGGTGACCTTCTGATTATGGGCACAGAGTCCCAATCCATAGAGCCATACATCACCCAAGAGAAGAATTATCTTGGCCAGCCCCAGGTTCGAAACTGGGACATTCAACACACCAGCACCAACCTCCAATCAGCTGAATCACTCGGCTCATCAGAAAATATAAACATATGTAATAAACTACACTGATATTGCAACTAATAATGAACGAGACCCTGTTTTCATCAGAAGGTTATCCCTACTAGCAGGGTCACGATTGCCATTATTCTCTTGCTCAGCCCAGAGATGGCTTACAGAAAAGCACAACTTGAAAATGAACATTGAAATGTTTTCTTTTATCATCCCTTTGATAAGTTAGCCAGCATCTCCTTCGATTTAATACTCCCACATAGTAACCAAAGAACCGGTACCACGATACACGTCAGCCTAAGAAGCGTATCGACTGTTTCTCAGCAGAGATCTGAGCCTTGGAACGCTGTACACCTGGGCCAGCTTTATGTTCTCCACAAGGGCCCAGGGGCTTTCAAGGAAACAGCAATGAATTCTTTAGGAGTGTGTTATAGTACCATGGAATATCTATGGGCAGAGTGGTGAAAATAAAAGGAACAGTTGATTCTCTTTGAATATAGACAGAGAAAACCCAGTGTTAACAGAATAATGGAATGTCTCACACCAGCCTTTATGTGCAAAAATATATCTGTGGATTGTGATCTTCTGTGTGCGCAGTTTTTTTTTTTAAAAAACACATCCTTGTTGTGAGCTCTGCAGACTACAAAGAGCGGCTTCAACCAACTGTCTTCCGGGCGGGAACATGACCCCTAAACAGTCACATGAAAAAAGATAATTCCAGATTTTATACAAGAAACAAATGCTGCTTCTGCAAAATACAGAGAACGCTCGTTGTCAACAGTTTTGAGGCCTTAAAGCTCATCTTTATACATCCTGCAGCATTTTGGGAAAATACTGTATTTCTAGGTCTTTATTTTCAGCTATATTCGCTTGCAGTTTGAGTTGTAATTATGTAGATACAGTTATTCCCCTTTGCTGTTACTCTTCCTTAACCCATAGATTTCCCATCAAATCAGCTACTGTACAATTATTTGGTACAGCCAGTCACCTGTTACAACATACTAAAAGATCTATGAATAGAATATTTATACTTACAAGTGTGTGTCTTCTTTGTTACAGAAATACCTGTAAAAAAAAGAGAAAAATTAGTCCTGTGTTACCAAATATAAAACATTTGTTTAACCTGGTTGCTTAAGGGAAGATTTAGTGTCTATGTTTCTAGAGCGGAACTGAAACTGTAAAATATGGTTTTTAATCACAGGTTCACAGCCCCTTGCCAGACTCCCGAATATGTGTCAGCAGTGCACAGTGTGGCGCTTCCTACATGCCTGGGCAAGGTCGGGGGTCAAGGGAACCACAGAGGTGCCCCTTTCCATGTCTGGGCTAGGTCAGAGGTCAAAGGTCAGTGAGAGAGCATTCGGACCATATGCGGCCATCTGGCTGAACGCATCCCAGCAGCGAGGATGGCTCCGATCGAGTCGATTATGAAAATTTATGCAGGAAGATATTCCTGAATTGTAAATGAGGTGCTTGTGCTTCAGTTCCCTCCAAACCGGGTCTCTGGACCCACCTATTGGCTGCATCCACGCTGCACGGCCTGGAACACGCTTATGGGAGATAAAGCCTGCATCAGTGGTTAATCTCAATCGTCTCGGGACCAGGCAGGACCCACGAGCGCGGCGTCTTCCATCGGCAGCGTGCGCACGCCTGTCCCTCACTCCCCCCCCCCGTCCATGCCAGCATTCCCGCAGGAACCAAGGAGAACCGAGGATGTTCTGCGACAGCACGCGGACCCACGACGAGGTACCTCGGGGGACGTCACCGGCAGCCGTCGCTTATTATTCCACAACATGCGCCTTAATCCGCCAGCAGGACCAAACCAGGCTCCAGATCTGCTCATGGTGGTTGAGGCTACTAAAGATTCTGTGACACCCTGACGCCCGATTCCTTAAAACCGTTCAATGACTGACAATAGGCCATCGCTAATCTACCTCCTGGACACCCGATGGTAAAAATTACAACGCAATATATGCACGTGTTCTCTTGTTAGATATACTCACCTATTCGCGCAAACATCCTCCAAACTGTGAACTGGGTAGATGCAACTCATTACGAACAACATGCAAGCAGAGTGAAGTGGGTCATTTGCTGTTTGAATAAGCATGGGAACGTCTAAGGCAATTGGTTGAAGTAACTTTGAATGTGATACGTTTGCTGATGCTGGACATGGCGGTTCTAGCTCAGAAACAGCCGCCATTCTGGGAATTTCACCTGCTACAGATTCTAGAGTTTACAGAGAATAGTGTAATAAACAAACAAACAAAGAAAAAAACACCAAGTCAGCAGCAGCTCTGTTGCTGAAAACACCTTGTTAATGAGAGAAGGTGGAAAACAATGGCCAGTCTTGTTAAAACTAACAGTAAGACTATAAGTGCAAGAATAACAGCTCAGTACAACAGTGGTGTGCATGAACTTTTCTCTGAATGCAAAAGTCATTTACCCTCAAAGGGTTTCTGGAGGAAGATGTGGGCCCTGCTTAGTACTAGCTAGGCCCACCTAATAACCCGGGCACTGATTGCTTTTAGGAAAAGAAATATGCAGGGTGACCTCTTATTGGATAAACGATTTTCAAGCAATTCTTTGACAGCAGTTCAACTAAGAGAGCCTCTAGATGTGAGGTTGTGACACAGTAATCCTGGAGTGCTGGCCGAGGCTCATGCAGCTGGTTATCCAGTGTGGATCAGACCCGGTGTGGATCAGAGGATGAAATCAGGACAAGCTTAAAGCCAAGCCCAAGGCAGGCCACTCTCAGGACATGAAACGGTCCTCACTAGGAGAAGCCACACAGAACCATCAGAAGAAAATGTTTGCAGAACAACGTGCAAACTGTAATAAAAGTTCAGGTTTACTGTTATGTTACCGGATCATGAGTCCTGTTCCGAGGAGCTTTTTTGCTAAGTGATACTAGTGAAAACATGATCCAGATACAACAAACTTTCATGGCGTTCTGCCGAGAAACAGACCAGCCACTTCGCCAGTTTCGCTGGCAACAGATGACATGAAGAAATACTGCAGCTGCCTGGTGACAGGGTTAGCTCCTTACCCAGTACAATAATAGCTGCGGAGTGCAACACCTTCTGTCTCCATTAAAATGCTTATTCATTCATCACATGCTCCTGCGGCTTATTGGAATGTAACTAGTGTCCCTTCCATCTCCATGGCTCCTTTCCTTTGTGAATTCAGCTGAGCTGACTTTATCTGTTTTTTTTTCTTATTGAGTACATCATAGGATTGCTTGATTATGGCAAAAATCATACTTGTGATTATTCTAGTCAATATTGAAATTACAATTACTTAACTCATACTTTTATCTTTGGAAATATCATAGATTTAATTCACTTTTTGTAAAAAAAAAAAAAAAAAATACTTGTCTTTTTAGCAGTGGACTTCTTTGAACTGTAATTTAATTCAAATGAGAAACAAAACCGGCATAGAAAGGGGTGGACTGGATTTATAACACAAGGCAAAACGAGCATCACTGCGAAAGGAATTACGGTACAAATAATTGTATTTAGAAGTAAAATCATAATTGAAATAAAAATTGCCTAGTCCTATTCTACCCCCCATAGTTCAGTACACAACCTGACTCCATGTTACAGAGATGAGAACTTGCTGTCCTGCAATCCTGCAAAACTATAAGAGGGAAGGGACACTAGATGAATTCAGGATTTCAAGGTTTTAACTTGTCACATGCAAGATATACGGTTAGAATATAACCTGCATTGAAATGCAAACATCGAAAAACCATACTTCAGATTGACAGTGATATAACTCTGGCTAACTTGCTAGGCTGCTGGGACAGGGATTCACTGTGGGATTAAGCACCTCTAATGAGAATGAGATCTTAATGTTCCATGATGAGGAGACAGGGGTCAGGACTGTCGACTGAGACCAGAAATATTTAAGCAGTGTGACCTGATATAGACTGAATAAAGACAAATATTGGGGAGACAATGCAAAACTGTGTCTCTAGTATCACTAGCTTCAATCGATTTAAGAGAGGTAGATAGTTTCAGGTGCGGAAAGTAGGAATCCAGTCCAAGATTTTGTCTCAACTAACCAGTTGAGTATAAAGAGTTACAGTCAGAGAGATCTCAACGGGTTGGTTGAAACAAAATCTTGGACTGCATTTTTACTCTCTGCACCTGAACTCTCCACCTTTACTTTACTATTTAGTAAAGCACAGTGGAAATTGAGATAGTTTGATATCAGAATAAAGGATGATCTTGAATAAACTTATTAGCACAATGGTCTGAGATCGATTTTGAAACTTTGTATTACACTAAAAAAACACCACAATGCCATATATTTTCAATCTGT
The DNA here is from genome assembly GCA_015164015.2 of Brevimyrus niger. NCBI lineage: Eukaryota > Metazoa > Chordata > Actinopteri > Osteoglossiformes > Mormyridae > Brevimyrus > Brevimyrus niger. Next base: position 8,277,997 of record JAABNY020000019.1, read on the forward strand.
TACATAAAATAAGGTCTTTGAAGATAGCATGGTTATGTCAAAACAAGCACAATGAGATAATTTCCCAGATTAGCGCATAGAATGTTGTATCCATTATAACTAAAAAATGACCTTTCCATTCCCTGGACGGGAGGTGTTTAACTATTAGTTACTGTTTTTAGCAGCTTCTTGCAACCGAAAGAAGAGAGAAGATGTCACACTTATAAATAAATCTACAAAACATGGTTGAATTCAACATTTTATATAAAGAAAATCTCTCTTGTCCCGTGTTACATTAATGGTTGTGTTCTTTCCTAAAGTATGACACATTTCAGTTAGTTTGATGATTATGTCAGTATAGCCAATACTTTGTATTGTACTGAAATGTGTTAATCATACGTTTATCTAGGTAATGCTCCTCCTACGGTCCATAAAGATGTGGTTAGTTGATCTGCTTCCTCTGAATTTCCCCTGGTGTGTGACTACATGTCAGTGTTTGCCTCAGTACAGCCTGGCACTCCGTCCAGGGTGGCCCCCCTGCCTCGCGGACCGTGTTTCCCAGGACAGACTACGTCCCTCTACTGTACGTAATGATGGAAGGGCGGATATAACCCAGAAGGTGCCGTCCGGCGAAACCCGCTGAGGTCCGACGGAGATGTTCCAGACACGCATGCACGGTCTGGAAGAGTGTGGTGGCACATCAGTCGGGGAGGGGGGGGGGGGGGGGCCCCCGCTGAGCTGCCGGGGGGGAAATGGAGCCGCGCGACAAACTGTGAATCTCTGGAGGGTTATTATGAATGGGCCCGATTCCCCGGCACCTGCCTGAAGCTGCAGCTTCCGCACTGTGACGCTCAGAAGGACAGAAGCCCTGTGGAACCCAGCAAGCCTGCAATTCTGCTGATGGCACTGAAGCTCTGTCTGCTGGCCGTTTGGCGATCATATTGCTGCTGTTATGGCCCAGCCTGTATCTGCACAGGGTTCAGTTCGAGGGCCGAGAGGCTTACAAGCAACATAACCTCCATAGCCAGTGGGTAGATTTTAATACTAGCAATAGTAGTCAGACAACAACAATCATTTTTTTTTTCTCCTACAGATCTGACTCACTTACATAAAAACCTTATTCTTCCAATAGTTCTTGGTATGCATACTACTATATATATCCCCTAACCGCCACATTACTGATGATGTAAAAATGAAAGGGTAGAATGTTGGAGAGTACGTCATTTGCAACAATTCTGTGCAGAACAGGGCTGCTGTGATTGGGATGAAGAATATCATGCTGAAGTCACTCCATCCATCTATCCATCCATCCATAAGTTCCACATGTTCTTGTGAGGATTGTGCGGCTTTACTGAAGTTCTACAGTCTACTGATTGAACCTTAAATAGACGAAGTGATACACAAACTTGGCCATGTCCTCCTTCCCTGTCTTCCAGTCTTAGGAACAGACAGGAACTTCTGTACCAGTAAACATAAGTGAGATAGAAGACAGTACAGAATCAATTATTTAAGTTAATTAAACAGCAAACCTAAAGTAAATCTCATGAAGCTTCAATCACAAATAGTGCTTTGAAAACTGGGAGGCTTCCATCTGGCACAATTATTCCTTAATACTTCTCTGATTCATTCCAGCTTGATATATTCTCGACTGCGTTCTCTAATGGCTCTTTAATAAGACCCCTGAGAACCCGGGAAAAATAAATGGAAGCTCTTTGTCTGGGATTAATATGGCACCTCGGTAAGGTACCTCTGATCGCCGCCACAAGCCGGCGACCGCAAGGCACTGGAGAACGCGCCGTGAGGCTGACGTTCCCACGACACCCCAAACCAACGTGGAAACTCATCCGTGCTGCTGTCAACCAGACCGCTTTATAAACCAGAAATACAAAAATGTAATGATCACAAAAATATCCACTCTGAAATAAACCCCTTCAAAATCCTTTGAGAAGCCATCTGTCCAGGGATGTTGAGGAGATTTGATAACCTTCAGGCTAGGTTATTTCTGGCCATTTTTAATTGGTTTTTACTTGTATATTGTTCCTCAGGTACGCCTTGATGTTATTTTGTCATTGACATATAGACAAAGCTTTAAATTAACACGTCTGAAGAAAATGTCCATTTGATAGACACAGATACTTCACAGAATTATCTGCAGACATCAACCCCTTTTTAAAAGAAAATGCTGTAGCAACCAAATCTTGTTTTTTATCTGTTCACTTTATAGCCCCTAAATTAGTGTGACCCATAGGAACAAAAACCAATTTAACAGCTGGCCAAGGACCCAGACAATTTAAATTAATTTAATTCATAAAGAATTCATTGATGAGACTGTTACCATTACTAACTGGTCCAAGGAGGGTTGGTACAGTTGTGTAGTTTAAGAAATGTTTAGTGTTTCAGCTGGCCCTACACCTCACAACATAAATTCATGTACACCCATTTGTCTTAAAAACGAAAAAAGGGAGACAACTGCAAATTAACCGTGGTTATGTGTGGTAAATGTTGTGTTTATGTAACAGAGTTGTTTTGTGGACAATAAAAAGGTGAAAATGAACAAGCAATCACACAACTTGTGGCGCTTCAATGCCAGCCCGAGTGTGCAACAGGAAGCTGAAGCCGTCTACAGGAAGTGAAAGATTGCCATTCTGTGGTTTACGATCAGAAAGTCATTTGCACGCCATTCTGTCTGCAGCCATCCCAGTATTCATGAAAACTAAAACGGTGCATACAGCTGGCTGCATGCAGTCTGCAGAGACAGACGAAGGAGGGGTAAACCCAGGTACAACGTGTAGCCCTTCATACCTCTCCATGCAAGAGCAGAGCAATGGTACTTTGCAGACCTAGGAAGTTGCTTTTCACACAAAGACTCTGTTGTCCAATTAAAACTTTGAGGAACCCTTTGTAGCATCACGTATTGAACATTCTCCTTTGACATGGACACAGTTTATAAATTTGTTGATGAAAAGTAACAGCACATACACACAAATGCAGACAGGGACAGAATGTCGGATTCGATTCCGGCTGGTTAATGCCTTGATGCTTTGGCAGACCTTGGCTCAGACTCTTCGGTCAACATTCCATATGACTGGAGGGCTGTGGCATTTCAGAACTAGTAGACGTCAAGCAGGGAAATGAGGCAACAAACGGATGTATTAGACTTGACAGTCCTTTGGAAAAATTCAGCATAGAGGACAGAGATTCTCTGGCTCACATCCCATTCATGTTTCCCAGAGGGAGATTTCCCCCAGCCCGTGCCTCGCCTACGCAACCCCCGCGTAGTTTGTGGGTCTGGCGACGGTCAAGACTAAACCAACAGCACCAGATACCTGGTTGCTATGACACACCTGGAAGAACGAGGGAGCTTGCCAAGGCTGTGCCGAACATCTGCCAAGGATAAATCGCCCTCAACAGGTTCTCAGGTGCACAGCAAATCTTTTATCGTTCACCCCGCAATTACGATCTGAAGGCAACACAGCAGAGATGTTGAAGAAACTTCTTTCATGTGCATCTGTTGCCCACCTCAATGGCCTCTTGGTGACAGTCACGCTGAATTTTTGAGCTAATCATACGTGGCTATCTGACAATGTCGACTGCCACATTAGTATCACAAATGAGTTATAAGACTCAGAAACAGTTTGCAATCCTTCGCTTCATGATGTATTTATCGACACATGAGAAGGTGTGTCACGCACATGCCCGGTAAACCAATAGCCAGCAGAGCGATGAATGATTGATGACGTAGACTTAAGGTACTCTTGTCACATTAAGCCATATTAAGGCTGGTTGTACAAATCTTGAGGACAGCAAGCACATTGTAAGGAGTTTGAAGACATGGGAAATTAATCCTGTTTGAAGTTGATGTCATTTAGCTCATTGGACAGGGTACATTTATTCACCTGTCATTCTGACTCCCCAGTAACACAAACCCAAGGCAACCCACTTAATAGTCCGTGAGATCTGCCTTTCATCACACTCGCAGAGTTGAATACAGCTCCTCTGTTCACTGTAACATTATGCCCGTAGGCAGAGCGCTGTTGTATAACTACTCTGAGATTCAGCCTGAATCAAAACCAGTTCTGGAATCGATATGCAAAACAAAGACCAGTAAAATCATTGGTGATATTATTATAATTATCATATGACTACTTATTATTTTGATATTGTTGGGCGCCAGATAGATTCAAAGGGTGCCCCCAACTTTGTGCCTTATTCTTCCTGCGATAGATTCCATGCTCACCATAATCCCATACTGGATAAGGATGGAATGAAGGATGGATGTGTTCTAAATGTTGGTAATTCTTGTATTCTGCCGATATTCCATCATGAGGGCTGTTTACTCTTCCCTATTGAAACTGGAATCACCACAAAACAAGAGCACTTTCTGCCTCACTCCCTTAGTAGGGAGTGTTACCCAGATGGACGGGAATCATAAACTGCTCCATTCATCGAGCTGTACAGGTATTTCGAGAGGCAACCCCGCTGAAGGCTGAGGAGGTTACCCAGGGTCCCCCATTGTACGGTAAAACAACCACATGGGGCAACGGGAAAGACTGCTCTTTTATTTAGTTGAATAACAATCTCAATATACACTGAATAGCTTCCTCTGTCGGCTAAGAAAACGGCAGTAGCTGGAAAAAGCATCATGGCAACACAGCCAAAGCGGAGGGGGGTGGGGGGGGGGTGGTGGTACAGGTCAGTAAGGAGACATGCTCAGCTCATTAATCCTACCGCAGGCTAGCTAGGGGGAGATGGCACAACCGACGCTCTGCTTCCTAGCATTAAGGTCCTGTCAGTTAGCAGTCTCTGCATCGCAAAACCCCCGAGATGTTGGACACTTGTGCCTTCGTCTCTCGCGAGACACAGACGCGAGTCCGGTTGAGTTCAGTTAGCATGAGCTGGCAGCCGTTTTCATCTATGCCGTTTTGTGCATCGTTAGCGCAGCCGAGAGCGCCGTCACGTTTCTAGTGTTTACAATAGACCACTAAGGTCTTGCAGCATTCATTAATCAAGTTCATTAAGTGGCAAATACCTAAAACAAGCACCACGATTTAAGTGCCGCTAACCATCAGCTTAGTAGAGAATCCCGCAGTTGACTGCCATTACAGACGAAGTGTCTCGGGACTGGTTATCTGCCTGAGAAACTCTAACATGAGCGGCAGGAGAAAATAGGGTGAACGGGCCATTCGGAAGGTAACGCACATTCCCCCGGACGTATGCGCGCACACAGAGGGGTTCCAGCAGGGGTAAATCCTTAAACTCTGCGGTAAGCAGTCACAACAAAACGGTACGAGGTAGTAATAATTCATGGCAAAGTCTATAAACATTCCCTTAGCTGCAAGCAGCTGCCATAAACATCTTAATTAATTTAAAAAGCCGGAGACTAGAAAATTACGATGCGGTAAGGAACGGCCTCGTCTGCTGCTCCATAGCACTAGAACAGATTGGGAGCTTAAATTTTTAAACACGCCTTTCATGTTCTCCAGAGCAAGAAAAAGCCTTTGAACAGCCAGGTCGCTGGGAAGCGCACCTACCAGTCCCTCACCACCAGGTCATTCTACCCATCTTTTTATCTGATGATGGATGCTTTTGTTTCATATTAGCGTCTAAACTGCGATGAGGAGAGGGCTCCGGCGACCCTCACTACTTCCTTTGGGGAAATCAGATACTCTTTCATATCCTACTCATGGCCTTAATCTCCCCCATTTTCCCGCCTCTCCCTGCGGTCTTGCGCAAAGGATCGCAGCTTCGTTCAGAGAGGTGAGAAACATCTCTGGTTGCTTCGAGCGTATGCAGGCCCAGATGCTTCTCAACGCCAGGTGGGTTCAGTACTATATGCTGTTTAGTAAGGTGTGGTATGGGAATTGAGAACAACATAAATAAAATGAGAAACAACGTAATATTAAATCATCAGCATCATTGTCGAACTTGTATATCACTTTTCCAGTACAAGGGTTCCTATTGGGCTGGAGCCCATCTCAGGAATCACATGACACCATGCGTAAACTACAAAGGGGTCGGGCGTAGCTAAGCCAATCAGGACACTTGGCCCTTGAGCAAGGCCCTTAGCTGCAACAACTCCAACTGCATGTCGCTTTGCTTCATTTAGCATCTGTCAAATATACAAATGTATGGGAGATATAAAGACCAGTCGTCTCCTAACTGCCTCTCCTGCAATTCAGAGACAGAAACACACCTAAGTGCAGGTTTTGGGATGGAAGGCAGAAAGAAGAGTAGCAGGGGGACACGCAAACCCCACACATTAAACCTGGGGCGGGATCCACACCACCGGTGCTGACAATTTAAGGTTATAATGCAACTTACTAAGCCACTGAGCTGCCCAATTATTATTACGCTGGCAGTCTGGGTTAAACTCACCTATACATAGAAATAAGAAAGCACCATTAAACATCAATGCATTTACGGACAACATTAAAGCCAGTGTGGCCTGCAGCCAGAAGGGGATTCTGTGTAGTAAAGAGGAAAGACTTCACCGGCTGTTCAACGTTCTCCTGATGCCACCGCTTTCTATGGCGACGGGACCTGAGCGAAGGACGCGGCAGAGCTGACGGGGAGGCAGGCCGGCCATCTCATCAGTTCGTCGCCGGGGGAGGCCTGCTGCAGTGCTGCCAAGGCAGGCCTTCGAGGGCCCGGAGGACAGTGAAACTCGCGTGGCGGCACCGGGGACATCTGGGTGAAACGCTGACATCCACCACAGCAGACGGTCGCGGATCTTCACCCAAACACTGAGCGGCGACTCAACATCCGGAACAGAGAATGACATCCAGAGTGCGCCTATTAATTATGGATTTTGTTTACAAAGCGTAAGATGAATGTGACACTAGTGAGATAAGTGTGTCTAAACTGCATCTAGCATTTGCAGTTTTTTTGCAGCTGTTTCCTGATGACAAAGATGGCATGGGGGGGGGGGGGGCAGAAAGTGTTACTGAATGGCACTCAGGATGGCTGGAAATGCTGAACCCTTCCCCAACGGGGATCCAAAGCAGTGTTCACGGCCTGAACATTTCAGAACAGCACGGGCTTCAACCGTACAGATCCTCCGTCTCGAGCGCATGGTGCCGGGGATAATTTACCTCGAAAACACACAGCACAAGAACCAGTCATAGTTATGGTGACCGGGGATCCAAGTGGGGTGGACAGACACCAGAGAGGAGTGGAGACTCAGACAAAAGAACAGGACGTGATGAAGCAGGGGAGAAGCGCAGAGGAAGCAGAATTAACAGGCGCGGTGTTGGGCTCTGGCAGAGTGCCGGGTAAAACAAACAGAACTGAAGCTTATCACCTCCCACAGCTCTCGCCTTACGCTGAGCAGGGCGAAGCGGTGGGTTCTGCTTGTCGCGGCCTTACTGTAGACAAATAATGTGGTTAATCTGTGAACTGACTTCAGAGTGATCTGCCCACGGATTTCACACCATCTACTCTGCTGCGGTTACAGGATTGACGTGGGTCTGCCTGCCTCTACTGAACTTTGCAAAGGACAGTTGTAGCTCGAGATCTGACCTCAAAAATTCCAGTGATATCATGGGGGAAATGTCCTGAACCACAGAGCAAAGAATGCATTTAGAATGGGTGTTTAGGCAAATGAACAGCTCCTGCGTTAATTGTTTGAGTAATTCAACTTATAATAAAACGTAGCCCTGCTAAAAATCAATTATTTATGTGTGTTCATTTATACATACATGCTGTCCTGGGATGAACTAGCATCCTGTCCAGGGTGCCCGTTATTCCTCTTGTCCTCTGTCCTTTCTGGTATTGGTTCCAAGTTCGGTGCACCGCTTAGCCAGTGCGGAAAGCACGTGTATGAACGGAAGGGCACGTCCTCTTTACAAGGTTACGCCTAACAAAGGACCCTGCACAGGGAAGAGGCTGACAGAGGAGACACAAGTCTGTCCTTCCCCGTGGTAAACAGGGGTGGCTGCCACATCCTGACGGCGCTGGGGGAGAAAGGGGAATGGGCAGGGATGCAGGCAGCCGGCGAGGAGGCGGCGGCAGGAGCCCCCCCGAGAGGGACCGCAGAATCGCTCCCATTGACTGCGACGAGCTGGACGCAGAATCGCTGCAGAAACATTATAGCGGCGGCAGCCTGGGGCCCTCAGATCCTTAGTTATTCATAAGCTAATTTAGTCTGTCATCAAATGTAATGTGACTCCATCCAACCCACGAGCTGCCTGAGATCCAGTAAGCAAACATATATAACCGAGATCGGTGGCTTGTTTAATGCTTAGGGGTCTGAACGACTAACAGATCTCTGGGTCCGATCGGTTCCAATGACAGTACGTGGAAGGAGTAAAGATCGAGCGTGTTGTAATTCAGTTAAGGACAAGTGAGCTGCAGTGCAGTCGATTCAAATCAACAGAATGCAACAGCAAGGAAGAAAAAAGATCGTAGTGTTGACGGTAGGCCTTGCAGTTCTGAGAAGTACCAGGCCCTGGCAGTGATCACGCAAAACATGTAGATACGCACACAGCTGGCGGAGGTTCGTCTGTGCAGTGCAACATCTGCTTGGAGCAGCTACAGTACTCCTCGAGTGACTCTTTGATTTCCGAGGACGCAAGCTGACTTTTTATGGGTTCAAATTTCTTGAATGTTTCTGACAAACCATGAAAGATAGAATGAAACAGGTCAATTTAGTTTATAACATTTATAAGTCAATAATACAAAAAAATACAAAATAAACTGAATAAATTAGTAGAGCTCTCAGACATAATAACTGGCATCACAGAGTCACGATTATTCCGGAATTTTTTTTTTTTTTTTTTAAATATCATCATTAGATATGAATTAAAAAACTGAGCATTGGTAGGAGGTTTGAACCGCTCAAAAAAAAAATCACCTCACACAAAAGGGGAAACTCCCCTGGGTATTTGATGTATAAAAGCACAGAACAGAATAATGCTTTAAATGTGTCAAAAAATAGTATGAAGTGCAGAACAGAATTTTCTTGGAAGAAAAGCTAATGTGCAAAATATGAAGAGGGGGGAAAAAAAAAAAGATTCAAATGATTCGTCTTCCAGGTACTCCAGCTCACCGTAGAGAAGCTACAAGGCAGCGAAAACATGGGCCGTCTAGGGGCTCCCCGAAAACCGGATTAGGAGACGCTGCTCCACAATTCTAAGACGTGACTGTGGGGGAGACAGTTACACATGGCCACACCTCTGTGTATTTGCGTCATGCAGCGGCGGGTATGAAAAGTACTGGGGGCTAAATCCTCGGCATTTTGTTCTAGCCTCTGGCCTACAGCGGTCTACAGAGGGGGCCCATGGTGACTGAAAATGAAAACATGACGATGGCGGCGTCACGCAGAATTTCTGAGAGATGGAGGGAACAGTTCTGAGAACGTGGCACAAATGCCCCTTGTGGCCTCATATAATAAACATGCTGGGTGACACCCAATCAGACACGCGCAACCCGATCTGATGTGAATGCGCCTAATTACGCCACTGCATCTGTGCCGCCACATCACTGCATTCAACTGCATGCGTTTTAAAACACACAGCCAGTTTATTTCATTCTTGGAGCTTTCATACAAAACAGAACACTTCTATTCCTGATGTTAATAGGGGCAAACAATGTATGACGTCCCTGTGCTTAGGGATTCACGAAGCCAATGGCGTTGTGAGTAATTTACCATTTTGCTTCCATACATATAGATTCCAGGATACAAACCCAAGGGATGATTTGTACAATACGCATAAAAAATCATATTTCCTCTACAGCACCAACGGTTTATATGGTATATGGTTTATATTATATGAGGATTTTCAAGTCAGAAAGCACTGAGAGTCACGTGATGTGGATTCTCTGACAATTAGACACACGCGGGCAGCTGATCATACTGACCATGACATGAAATTGACAATACAGAATGGAATGAATGGAAATGATTTTTTTTTTTCTTTCGTTTTGCTCATTTATTTGGAAAACAAAAGGATAGTGCACTGCCCATGTTTTACAGGGATATAACTACAATGGAGTATTGAACATAAAGCCTGGCGCTGAACAAAACTGACTTTGACTAGAGCTTCATTAAAACCGAAATGAAAAGAAAAAAAAAAAAACATTCTCTTACCATTGCAGTCATATTTTATAGTGTGAAGACTCATGAGCATCTGGGATTATCTGCTAAGATGTACAGACAAAGATACTTAAACTGTAAAAGCTGGTGGTGCAGGGGTGCAGGACGGCAGTCTCATCCAGCTGCCACTGCTAACTTGCAAGTATTATGAATATTTATTCCCCAAATCAGACAATGATGAAAGCTAGAAGTCGCGGTTGTCCAACGGGAATGCTCCTTGCGTAAGCTTTTATGGCAGGATCATGGCTTTACAGTAAGTTCACCCAGCAAAATGAGAAATCCCGCTTTGAGGAACACCCAGATCTGGGGAATCGAGTCACTGACTCGTGACTCGACTCAGACTCAAGTCACAAATTTAATGGCTTGTGACTCAACTTGGCAAAATGATGCCTGCGTATAATAATCCTCTGTATGACTGAGCATCATTAAAACTTTTTAAATATGAATACCAGAATGATACCCAGATTTCAACTTTAAACTTTACAGCACCAATCTTTTATGTAAGGAAGTCATTTTGTTTGTTATTGGTTACTTACTGGGCGAATGGTCTCAGTCATAGCAGGACACAGCTTTTCATTTATATTTTACCGGGGCTCTCAAATTTCATCAAAAGTTAAGACAAGGAGTCAAGATTACATTCGGGGCACAGCATGTGTCTCACAGCCAGTGCAATGACACTTTAGAGTCCCGCCTACCACATTCATCTGGTCTCGCTCTGCCGCTTACACCTTGTCGGCACTCCCGTGTATATGTGCATCCATGTGACACACTTACAAATGCTACTTTCCGATTGGCTGGCGGCTGGCTATTAACTCTGTCCAACTCACTCGGGACAGTTATGAATTTGCCGGAAAACTACGCTCTGTAAACTTACGCCTCTTCCATTAATTCTAAATACAGGGACATGTTGGTGGGTGTTTATCCCTTTGCGTCTCAGCCTGAGAAACGCAAAGGTGTGGCGTCCGAGCGTGTGAACTAGCTGAAATGCGTGTGTCTCCAGGCAAATGTGCGAGTCCTGATTTTACTATCACGGCCCATGACATGTTTATGATCCATAAATAGATCTGGCCAGGGATCGATCTTTCAGTTTCCAAAGAATAAAAAACAACGTAACGTTATCACACTAATAGGCGCTACCGCGTTTCACCACTGGCACCTGCTGGAGATGCAGGCAAGAGGTATTCAGTCTAATTCGGGTATTAAAATAATTCCATCTACTGTATTTTCTCTGCACTTCCTTGTATCTTCCATGCTAGCACCAGTCAAGCAATAAGATTATCACTGTAAGGACCTCGGTAGTGCCTCCGAAGACCTCGCTCACACACACACGCATACACATAAACGGCCATTCTCGCTGTCTCACTGACACACGACGATGTGCTCAGCCACTAAACGGGGGTCATATCCGGGCATTATTTGAGGGGCATATCTACACATAGAACTAGCGCGACTGGTTATCAGATTTAGTCGCACTGTCTCCAAAGCTGGTTGCAAAATCTGACTAAATGGTCGCAGACTAGAAACCTGTGGAGCCACTTTTTTGATTTCTTAGGCATTTTTATGTTAAACACGGCAAACAGAAACAACACACACACACACACACACACACACACACACACACAAACCCGTGCATTAGTTTGTCTCTGGGCATACGTTTTTCCTCCGGCCTATATGACGTGTTCGTGAAACGTTACATTAGATAGCCAATCACCTGCAGCTTTAGATGTTTATGCTGCATAGTTATTAGCTAGATGAGATTTACTGTTTGGGTATCAGAATTTGGCACCGATAGACAGTTGCTACCATAAAAGTACCTAAGTTCAGTACCAGCACTTATTCACTGCTGTCTGCATTTTCAGTTGGTTTGTTGGAAAGATGCATCACGCCCTGCATATACAGGAATGTAGAAAGTGTGTGAGGACCATAAGCAGGCCTCTCATTTCTCTGCCTATATAGAACATATCCTACCATGTACTCTGGTGTGTTTTTGCTGTAGAAAGTTTTAATCACTAAAGGTAAAAAACACTGACATTGGTAGGGACTCAAATTAAATGACTCACAACTCGACTTGGACTTCAGTCACAAATTCAGACTTGTGACTTGACAGCAAAAATGATGGAAAGATTTGGACTCGACTTCCACTTGAGGGCAAAGGACCCAAGACTTCACTTGGTCTGCAATGTTTTAACTCAAGACTTGACTTAGACTTTCCAAAGAATGACTTGTTCCCATTCCTGGGAAAATCCCCCCGGGATTCGCAAACAAAACATGGTCATGGGACCATCAGCCCTCAGAGAAACTGTCTCTTGCTCCATTCAGAGCAGAAACATCTAATAGCCAGATTAACCCTATAGGTCTCCAGCACCACAGCAGCCCCAGCTGCTTCTCTTCTCTTCTCCCCATGTTCCTCAGATGATGAACCTCAACGCTGGAACATCAGCTTTGTATGTTTAATAATTCCTTTTGAATATTCTGGATATTTTTTAAGCAGGTGTTTTTGGTATCAGCATATACAGTTCTGGAAAAAATTAAGAGGGCGCCGTATTTATTTATTTACTTTTAATCTGCATTTCTAAACGCTGGTTTAACCATGGTTTCTTCTGGAAGAAGGTGACACAGCAGGCAGCTTCCAGGTTCAAAATGACTAAGACTGCAGTACAGGACAATGTGAGACAGGGGAAACCGGGAATGACCAAAGATTAGTCAGTCAGAGGGCACAGGTGACTTTCGAATGCCAAAGATGACAGTCAAGTAATTCAGTTGTGTCTCATGAATTGGAGGACGGCATCAAAGGAATTGAAAACATTAAGCGGTGTGACGTTTACTGCTAGGACAGTTTGCATCAGGCTCCTAGAAACAGAGCTGAAGTCCCATAAAGCAAGGAAGAAGCCCTTCATTAATAAGAAACAGGGAAGAACCAGGCTGCAGTTTGCAAAAAAATGATATTTTACCCAGGAGCATAGCCATGAAATGAGAAATGAGTGAAACTGAAAATTTTGCTGCTGTCTCTTGTTTTTTTCCAGGGCTGTATGTATGCGTGTGCCTGTGGATTATGTTTATATTACATTATGAGGACCAAATGTTCCCCACAATGTAATAAAAACCTCTTATTTTGAAGTTGTGGGGGCCATTTTTCAGGTCCCCACAAAGATCTGTGAATGCAACCAAAAAACTAAAAATGCCAAACGTCTCGTATTTCCTTTCGTTACTTATGGTTAAGGTAATACTTAGGACTGGGTAAGGATTAAGGTCACCATGTTGGGATTAGTTTTCCCCATAGTAATGAATGGCAAGTCCCTATAAAGATATAATTACAAACCTGTGTGTGTGTGTGTGTGTGTCTCTATATATATATATATATATAAATATATATATATATTTATATATACACACACACACACACACACACACTTCTTTACACAGCGTGTAGTTAGAGTATGGAATAACCTTCCTAGTTATGTAGTGCAAGCTAAAACCCTGGGTTCCCTTAAATCAGAGCTCGATAACATTTTAACAACTCTGAGCTATTAGTTAAGTATGTCTGTGGTAGCTGGTGACAGAAGCAGGCCGCCTGACCAGAAGCAGGCCGCCTGACCAGAAGCAGGCCGCCTGCCCTGTTTGTTGCAAGGGCGTCTCCAGCTTCCTCTCTGCCGCTGTGTGGAGGATGGAGCGCATCCTCCCTGGGGAAAAGGTCGTCCACGGCTAACTGTGGGAAGTAAAAGAGGGAG
>JAABNY020000019.1:8296160-8309603 GCA_015164015.2 Brevimyrus niger
ACACACACACATATACATTTATCTGTGTGTATGTATTTATAATTATGTATACTTATAAAATACATATAAAATGAAAGCTGACCTTGCCAGGCACATTGAAGAAGAACAAGGGAGAGCATTAGCCAGCTAGGATTTTTCTAACCATCCCGACTTAAGAGATGCCCATTTGGGCGCGTAGGGCTCTTGGACACCTGTTACGCGTGCAGGAACCTTGGTAGGGCATCAGAATAATGGATAACTGAAGGCCAACTTAGACTGGTTTGAACTTCGTGTAGGACATCAATAAAGAATGAGATGGACAATGAGGGCTGGGGGTTGGGGGTGGGAGCAAGCACTGTTAAAATCTGGGGATTTAGAAAGACACACCACCCATCTGTCCGGTGTAATATGGAGAACAAAGACTTTGGAGGATTTGAATTCTGCGATTCTCACAGTTATCGCACAGGGCCTCAGATACATTTTTAATGAGGCCATAAGGAAGCAAGGCAGACAAAAAAAAAAAGCTGAAAGATGAAGACTGAGCCGACTGTGGAAAGCAGCTTGTTCTGTATTGTGGCTTTATGAGGCCGTATAATTAAACAAGTGAACATTACACAAGTCCCCAGACACACATATCCAGCTTAAAGAGCTCAATCTGTGTGACTTGTAATCTTACACCCCTCCCCTGAACGTGTTCCCTGCTGGATCTGAAAAGCTGTCAAAAAGCATACCGTGTCACATAAATAACAGCCCCCAGGGCTTCTCGTCAGCTGGGGCACAGGTTCCCGTTTTCTCCAGGGCAGCTGAAGGCTGATACGCAGACCGAGATCAGGCTGTGTAACAAACGCATCCAATGCCCTTGAACACCATTGTTAATTTACACATGTTCAACACACTGCACCAAATCCCCAGTGCAGAATGTTTCCGGCACTTTTCTGTAGATACATTTTTTAAACACGTTTTGTCAATATCATTTACATGCTTCACATTTTTAATATCCTTAATATCACAAATTTTTTAATCTTTCACCAGTACTGCTTCAGACATCAAATGCATTAAAACAGATAAAGCTTCCACTGATAATACTGACTGAATAATTTCCTTCAAAACACAGTTAGCTAGTTCATTCTCCACCACGCAAAGCCAACTTTACTTTTTCTTTTTTTTTTCTTACAGTTTATGAAAATCATCTGCATCGTGGGGACCCCACGTTAATCTTTTTTTTTTTTTGGCCACAATCTTCAGCATTAGAGTCTTATGACAAATCCTGTCTTCTCAAGATTTCACACACTGCCTTTCTCTGCTCTCTGTAACGCCCACAGAAGGGAAATGTCAATAAAAATAACTTTGTTATGTTGTGTGCATAAGTTAATAACTTTATAGTAAAAACTATATGAACCAAGAAACTGACCCATTTTAAGCAGACGAATAAACGAATAAAAAGTAATGATTATTTTTATAATACCAATACATTTGAAATATTTTTACAGAATTTAACAAGCGTCATGAGACTTTCTGTGAGCACTGTACAAGGGAGGTAGGATGGTCGCCAGCGTCCCCAGGGCAGGTCAGGTTTAAAGCCTGCCTCAAGGGTGATTTGATTAATCTATTGACTCTGGGATTTGATCCCATGCCATTCCGGATATGAGCATAAATCTCTAAAACATTGAGTTACACAGCACTCTATTCATATGCAAATCACAACAGTTGAATAGCAAAATATTGCATCAATCACCGATAGTGCACCAGGCCTAAATGCAGTACTTTCTGGGATGCATGCATAAAAACGAAATCACCCTTAAGGCCCCAACCGAAAAAGACCCTAAACTCAATCTGGAACGCTGAAGTGCTCACAATGTAACTTACATCAGTAGTACATTTTTAATATATGCCTCTCGAAAATGTCCCATGTTTCATGAGGGTGTCTGATGTATGGCTGACGTGGGGAGGAAATAAATCACATTGGAGTAGCAGAACAACTACAAGAGCCTGGTTCGAGCACATTAGCTGCACTTGGGGCCTCATGAAAAAGGAACATGATCTGCTTTAAACCCGCAGTTATCTAATATCATTGGCCTCGGCTGAACCAGGGCAGCCTCTTGTTTTGACTGTCAGGCAACAGGGATCAATGGTGCTGAACAAGTCAGCTAGGGTCACGTGGCATGGAGACTCTGAGGTTAATAAACACAGTCATGGAATCAAATAGCTCAGGCTACTGTGGCTGGTCCTGCTGTCAGTGTCTGCGGCAGAGTGTGGGGTCCGTACTGTATGAAATGGCTGATCGCGCCTAGAATAATATGCCCGAGTTTTGCCATTCGGCGTGAGACCTTCAGATTCAGTAAGAGGGAAATTAAAGTACCCTCTTCCCAATTTCTAACGCGTGAGCAATACTGGCATACGGTGAAAAATGGGGACGTCGGTTTTCTTGCTCTTTGAAGGGTCGTGTAAAGCTTATCTATTTTTAAAAAGCCCAAAATGCAATTTCAGGACAGGGGGTTGTTTGTTATTGCTGCAGAGCACTTCACAAAACACGGCTGAAATAATAGATGCTTTCTCTGTAGGACTGGGACGCTCTTGCACTACTCCTTAGCAAGCAGTGAAATACGGTCAAATCTTATTTATCTTAAAAGCACAAAAGGTCCTTCAGTCTGACGTCTCCCAGTATAGCATCTTCGTTACATCTCCACATCCATCCCCAGACTCTTGTGCCCCGGTTCTGAATTCTCTTTCCTGCTTTATGAAATTCATAAACTAACCTGACAGACTTCGTAAAGCTGATCATTCTGAATGGGTGTCAGTCCAGCTGTTGTCTCTGAAACAACCGTTTCTGCCTCCACGGGTCACTTGAAAAACTGACACTGAATCCAAAGCTACTACTACGCTTGGCTGGCTTAACAAAAGGACAGCTAATCGTCACTGAATATCCAGATAGAAGCGTCCAGGACGAATCCTGAAAGGTACAACTGATGGTGAAGTCGCTGCTGACCTTTCACGTAAAGGTCAACACCGGCCAGTGATACTTCGCGGCTATAAAACAGCAAAGGAGTGACAGACGCGATGGATCAAGTCTTCCTCCCAAGCCAAGGTTACTTCGCTAATCTCCGCATTGTGAAGGCGAAGATGGGTGAGTCACATTCACGTCACAAACTGTCTGGCCTCCCCCCCCCCCGCCTCTAAAGAAGCTTCTTCCTACTCCCCTTTTAAACTGTGCCTCGAGGAAATAAACTGGTTTGCAGTTTGGTTCTTCATCTGAATGTTGTGGGTGGCGGGTTGAGAATTTTAATCACTACAGTAAATATTTGCATCCAGCTAATTGACCCTCAGAATGATCTATTATTTCTGCCTATTAACCCTCCTCTCTCACTGACTTTGGTGACGCTAATAGCAGAATACTGTTTCCTGTGCCATCTTCCTGTGTTTGGGGGTGGGGATCACATTTCCATACTTCTGGTGCCAGAGGACCTTTGGGGGGGGGGGGGGGGGATTATGGTGCCTGATCATCTGTTTTTTTTTGTTTTTCTTTTCTTTATTTCTTTTTTTTCTCTCTCTCTTTTCAGCAGCTGAGCACATGAGTGGAAAGCAGAGCTGCTCCGGGGAAAAGGACCCTGGTTCCCGACGAATCCCAGCAGAGGAAGCACCCCAGCATCTGTGATTGTTTCAGGGGGTGGAGCCTCACCACAATTACTGAGTATTATGGCAACTTCCAAGCTCAATTAGGTCCTCTCATTAGGGAACCAGAATCCACTCAATACACAGCCTACTTCTGCCGCCCCAGGCAAAATAAAACATATTTTTAAGATTAATAAGACAGGAGATTAAAGAACCTTCAAAGGACATTAAAGGGGGTTTATAATGCACCTTGAATGCCTTTCAGAGTGTCAAACTGTTGCGGAGATAGAGGACGCGCAGGTCAAAAAGAGGAGCGCTGCTTTGCTGATGACGAAGAGACATCCACCAATCGCTCCAGCTACCGGGGAGAAACAAACTTTTACACACAAACTGCAGGAAAAGACCAGAGTAAGACTGTGTGGCTGCCTGACAGGCTGAGGTTCAGCATCACAGAGCACTGCTGTGCTGGAGCCCGTCCCTCCTCCAACACAACCTTCCTCCTCATAAGCTGGCATAGAAGCACATCTGTTGCAATAAAGCCAGAACGATGCATTGACTCCTGGCCCAAATGACATAGGACATGCCCCTGGGGTACGGGAAGCCACATGTTCTTTACTTGTGAGGCATATTAGGTGGGGGAGTGGGGGGGGGGGGGGGGTTCTCGCTAACATTAACATCCATAAGGTCAAAGCTGTCCTTGTCACTTGGATGCTATCAAGACAGTCAGAGCAGCTCAGATTAGTGAGGCCAATGTGACTTAAATTGCACATTACTAGGTGGAATTATACTATTCAGGGTCCCAGAGGCTAGGGGTCCAAGACAGGGAATTACCCAGGATGGGGGTGCTAACCCATCACACACCAGTCACAGTAACTCCAATTAACTTCAGCATGTTTTCGGGAGCGTGGGGGGAAACCAGAAGAAGCCCCCACGACGACACGGGGAGAACATGCAAACTCCACACGCACGGAGCCATGGCGGAGACTCGAACCCTGGTCCCAGAGGTGCAAGGCATAAGTGCTAACCACTGCACCATCATGTATCAAACCATTATTACAAGACCCAATAAACACATTATGTCCCATTTAATCATCTCCTTAGTTTCCTTCTAACGATGTCATTTGACGTTAGGCGCTGTAAAAGTAGGTAGCTATCGCAACCAATTTAAGTACAACTTTTATCTTCCTATGAAACGTTTGTACAATTTAAAAAACTGTGACGTGTTTGCTTAATGATAAGTGACAAGGAGGCTGGTTTGTCACCTTTTAATGATGCCGGAAAATAAAAACAAGAGCATAAAGAAGCAAAGCACATTTCTTCAAGTGCCACGTAACCGCTGGACCTGAACCTCGATCCATCCACCAGGAGCTGCATCTCCGCCTGACCACAGCGGAATCGCCCTCACCTCGCTTTTCCACAGTGCTTCGTGTTTCCGCTGGTTGCTTTGCTCCTTCACTGTGCGCCGACAGGAGATGCCGTAACAGCACACAGCTAGCCTACAGGTGACCTCTCTCATCTCCATGGCGATTCATCACCAGGCCCATGTCCATAGACAGTCCTGTTAATTACACCCAGCTGAGCCCAGTGGCAGTTCCAGCTTGCATGGCACCCTGGGCAACTCCCCCCCAGCAAAAAAAAAAGCACCACTCAGCAATATGTGCATGTGTGAGTGAGCGATACAAATAAATAATGACGAATTGAAAACTTTTAACTAACTGCATTAATACTGCATAGTTAACGCTGCACCGACACAGTTAATTGACCCTCATGGTGTCATGATACCACTGACATGATGTACAAGTGAATGATAAAAAAAAAAACACCAGTGCGGATGCCCTGTGCTGCCCCCTGGCAGGATGCCACCCAGGGCGGTTGCCCACGTCGCCCAAATCTAAGTCTGCCAGTGACGGGGCTTCATCGGAGCGCTTCGCTTATCTCACGGTATACTCAGGTTTTGATGTTTTCCTTAATAAAGACCTTTGCTTGGTTGAACTTCACCGCCTGAGATTTCCTTCCTAGGGAGACAGCCGTCATGATTTGCCCTTACGCCTGACCAATAAGGGCTCATATTCATTACGAAACAGGGCTTGTACAAATGCTGGTCTGTAAAATGGACTTTGATGCCGCAAAAGGAGAGCAGACTTTGTAGCAAATTGGACTGGGCGGTTACATAAGGTTACCCTAATCCTACAAATGGCAGCCTATCTGTTCTGTCTGAGAACAGCCTTTTTAATTTCTCTCCAGGGGAAAAACAGCCTGAAAGCTATAGGGGACTTGCCACACAAGACGTTTCTTGGTCATTCAGGTTTGGAGTAAAATACAGTGATCAGAAAACCAGTGAGGATTAGAATCAATTGAAGGCCAGTTTACATAAACACTTTTGCACCTGCAGGATGCAAAACCTGCAAGAATCTACAACATTATACCCCATAGGACAAGTCTGTCAAGTTCTATTATCTTTGCCAGTGGTTGAGGAAATTCATATAAAAATACATGGAGACTGTAGACCCAGGTATCTAACTAAAATCATAAACATTCATGATGGTCAAATAAATTATTTGTATCAAGAAATAGTTTTCAGCAGGGTTTCTTAGGCAATTGAAAAAAAATGTTTTGTAAGGATTAAATAAATATTTGTAATGGCAGAAACGAGAAGGAGAGACCCAGTCAAAGTGCATTTTTATTCCTTAATCCCTCATCTTGGGGGGTGGGGGGAATGGCATGACCAGGGATTTTTTTTGGGGGTGGGGGGGGGGTTAATTTTATAAAAGAGTTCTCAGAAATACCACATTTGAAGATCTGCTGTGAAGGCCTCGGTCGTGGTAGAAGGAGGCATATTTGTTCCACGTAGGGTAGAACATCCAGAACATACTTATAGTGATTCACCAATCACTTGGTATTGCATTGTTCCTACAGTATATGTAAAAGGGAAGCTGTCCATCACCTGGGGTTTGGGAGTGACGACAAAGGAATGACGCACCTTCACCTACCGTAAAGTCAGGTAATTAGTTCAGGGAAGGGGAGCCATTTGGTCACAGTTTCATTACTAGTCCCCATGTCACACAACTCAATGCAGACTCTCATCAAGGCACTTTAGTAGCCCGTCCTGGTCCCATTATAATTCATACATTTAAAACCATTAGGTCCAGCATCGTCACAGCACTAATTAGATAGTGGTCTGCTGGAGCAGCCCATAATAATCCCAGCAGCTCCCTGAGAACCCTAAATGCACATTTCATATGTATTATTTTTAAGCAGATCATTAGTAAACAGCAAAAGAAGCACCATTTATATTTGCTGTAGACTGAATAAGATGGGCAAAGATGGATTACAATCCAGCATCACCTCTGTGTGTCCATGTTACGTATGTCACTCATGTTAGCGTTTACTGGTTAATCCAACATGGGCGAAAGCGTGACTCCGAATTGCCGTTATTGCGCTAACCAGTCTGCACGTGTCATCAGTGCCCTGTGATTGACTGTCATCCTGTCTAGGGTGTATGGGGGGAAATTGTGAGTGAGTATTAATAATGTTTAGAAATATTTCATATGAAGTGGAGCTGACTGTCAACCAACCAGGTGATTATAAGATGCGAGAGGAATCAAACTACATCACTGAACACGTTTCAAACATGTCTGTAGATCAAAGGTGAACATCTGAACATACATTGGGCTTGCGGCTTCCTTTATACTTTATATTTTCACTCCAAGAACTCAATAATAAACATAATGACAATAAAGGTAATTTATGTTTCAGACATTTTTAATTTAACCTGAGTTACTCCTTCGCTTCCCGACGAAGGAGAACAGCATGATGTAATTACAAAACCGGAGGCATTCTCATTAACAGACAGCTCCTGTAGCCATGCCAAACGGCAGCCAGATGGAGGCTGTGTGCTGCGTCTACACCTGGGTCCTGCGCCGCCTGAGCTGATGCCCATTACCTCCGGAGTGGGCTCCCGAAGTCTAGCTGTTCCCCTGCACTGTAATTGCTTCCATTACTGTATCTGCAGTCAAATGAAATGCTAATTTCACAGCACATTAATTTCCGAGCCGGGGTGGCAGCAAGGCTGCAGAACGGGCTCGGTCCGAATCCTTCTGCAAGGCAGGGACGCACGGCAACCTGGCCGCCGAAGTCCGTGGAGTAAATCGATATCGATTCTGTATTTAGAAGAAAGCAGCGGAGCAGCTGCGCGATTAATCAGCCGCGGACGCCCCCAGCCTGCGGTGGACGTCAGCGGGAAAATGGATCGTGGAGAGTCCCCCCTCACGCATGTCGACTTCAACTATACCTCGCTTATCCTCATACTTATCATTTTGGTTTTTTTTTCTATTTTTTTATGCAGACACTTCTATCCCACGCAGCACATAACTCTGTTCGTTGCCCATTTAGGCAGTTGGGTATTTACCGAGGCAATTTAGGTCGAGTACCTTGCTTAAGGATATCTACAACAGAGCAAGACCTCTCCCGGGATTTGAACGAGCAATCAAGTCCTTATGCTGCTCGCCACGCAACATCGATTCACCGAATCTGTTGCTCATTTGAAATGTTCTTCCGCGCCGTCGCAGAGTCTTTGGAATGCGACCATGTGTCACGTGCGATCAAAATGTGATCAAAGTGCAAAAACATTTCTTCTGTCTGTTTCCCCGCAAAACTGCACATGAATTAGTGTCCGCTGCTTCTTTCAGCAATCAAAACATTCAGTTTTTGTGATTTTAAATGTACAATATGCAGTCTATGCATCTGAATGCCGGTTAACAAGCAATTATCAAATTCTGCTTGATTTTTGTCCAGAAGTGTTTGTTCATTAGAGCAATCGAAACATTGCAGGCTGTGTGACTTTAATTGTAATGATGAACTTGAACTTCTCCTGTAAGGCTTCAAATCTGTCCACCTTCTATACCGGTAAACATCTCCCCAGCTTAATCATATCTCAGAGTTGCTGCTGCATTTCCACTGCCCTGTCTACACAGAAGCATGTTCAATGCGCTCGGCCTTTTGGTCAGGACCTGGAAGGATACAGCATATGTTGCCCTCAGGACCAGAAGCAGCCGTGAGTCGCCTCTGGGGCGAAGCACCCCGCATGCCCAGAGCCGCATGAACAGAGTGCATGGCTCACGATGTCCAATCGTGACACAGGGAACACAATCAAACCAGACAGGGAGCCCGAAGAACAGGCTGGGAACCAAATCACTCAGTCGTTGAAAGCCTTAGGTCCTTTGAATTCAAACTGGGAAAACAGGTTGCTGCACTCTGCCAAAAAGTCCCCCGTTAACATTCTCTGCACTCTGGCTTCCCTGAAGATCCGGCCATGAAGTCCTGGTGGTTTCTGTGGGTCCCTCAGAGACCAGTCAGCGTGGCACAGGGTCCGGGAAGCAGCTTGTTCTACCCGTGCCGCCCAGAGAGCACGTTCCTTATATGGCAGCATAGGACTTAAGTGGTCTACTGCAATTAAAGCATTACTGCCAGATCCAGAGCGCGACTGGGCCACATGCCTCTGTATCACATCACGGTGATGAGGAAACAAGAGCCAGGGTGTGAAAAGAAGCAATGTCGCCCCCAGCTCCAGCAATGTCGCCCCCAGCTCCAGCAATGTCGCCCCCAGCTCCAGCAAAGCCCGGGATGACTTCAAAGCGTGGATCACAAGATCAGCTCTCCCCCCCCCCCCCCCCATCAAAACGCTTTTCCAGATGCAGGTGAAAGCGAAGCCACTCGCTGGCCAATTGCAACGCAGAGTCAACCAGTAACCAGTAACAAACCTGCTCCTTGCAGAACCGGAGCGTGGGGGGTCATCACATAAAGTATGGCGGGTATAAGGAGGCCTGACATATCATAGAGAAAGCAAAGGAATGGTGAGAAAATGCGCAATTTTTGTGTGTCATTGCATAAAAAAAAGGTACACAATCCTTTAGAGTGACATGACGCGCGCGCAAAGTCATCAAAGTCTAGAAATGTGCATTTTCTCAAAGACAGACCTAAAACAGGCTCCTTTGATAAAATGCTTAGAAAATGACAAGACAAATACGCGTCCGGTAAGCACTCCCTGCAGAAGTGTCACCGACGGCACCCGGGGAGGGTTAAGCAGCGTCGACACCTGAAATAGCGCGTCGAGCGAGAGGGTGATGTCAAGCGGAAGATTCCTCCCACATTCCAGTGAATTGCAGCTCGGAGCTTCGAATCCAGTGAGGCTGGCTGGCCGCTCAGAGACTCCAGGGGCCGTCCCTGCCAACTGTCTGCTAAGCAGTGGGATGTGAAGTGCAGCTCTCGGCTCTGCGCTCTCACCAAAAAACAGCCTCTCACAGCTGCTCCTCTATCCCCGCAGCCTTCGAAAATTCCCACAAATCGGTGCGGCCACTTAACACAGACGAGAAATTGACCAATTAAAGTGGCCCAGGGAGCATCCGCTGCGTCACATGACTTCACAAATTGCACTCTATTTATACACGTGCTCACAAGCTCAGCTGGAAAACTCACCTCGTTTTGCACATTATGTTTTTTTTTAAATTATTATTATTTATCTGTGATTTACAGTAATTCTTTTTTGGTCAGGCGCGAGAGGGGCATTCCTTAAGTGGCCTGAGTTGATCCCATTTTAGCCAGTTTGGCAGACCATTCTGTGGGTTCACAGAGGGGTCATTCTTAGGGAAACAGCTCCCTTGTGACAGCAAGACACCGTCTAATCAAAGTAGTTGTTACAGTGATGAAGCACTATGGGGCTCCTGTTTGCCAGTGCAGTACAGTTCAGTGTAATGTATACACTATGGGACCTCCCACCCCATTACATATTTACGTGCTGGAGAGAGAACGTTCTTCTTCAGCGTTACAATTAAAATTACCATCCATCCATCTCCTACATCTGCTTGTCCAGTACAGGGTCATGCTGAGCCTGAGGCTTATGCTGGGAAGCACAAGCCATACGGCTGTGAAGGTCCCTCGATGGGAAGCTAGTCCGTCGAAGGACATTTCAATATAATGGTATTTGTTAATAACATCAGCGTTATATAAAATTTTCTAGCATTCACTTTAGTTACATGCGATGCCATTCATCGTGAAATGGGGAATGAGAGATTAATCTGTCTCATGAAATAAGGTGGAGGCCCAATGAAACCATCTTGAGCACCACGGTACAGTAACTCTTACAGGTGGGATGACTCCAGAAGCTTCCACCGAACAGCTTAGCGGAGCCTTGAGGCCGGTAGAGCGCAGCACATTCGCTGTCCCGGTCATGTGATCGGCGGCCACACAGTGATGTCACTGCGAGCTAAAGCAAGACCCATCTGCCTTTACACTGTCTATGAGCCACGGTGCTTGAAAGGTGTTCTGGATGCCAGAAATGGCCATCTTTGTATATGAAACACGGATACATTCCTTGGAACTGTTCAATGACTCAGATATGGTCCAATCTGGATGGTCAAATATTCAGTATTGACATGAGACAATTATACTAAATGCATAAAACCCTATGAAGCCTGGTGGTAATTAAGGTGTAAATCTGTGGTAGATCCCATCACACAAAAACATAATTCAGACTGTCGAGAGATGGAACAGGCTTAGAGTAGCAGATTACGTCTGACTGGTAACCTGCTTCTGGGATGTGCGGATGAGGGGACTGCAGTCATATTTAAATGGAGGCAGCAGCGTTTCATGGCGTCCGTGTCCCTATCGATCTACACAGCTGGGGTAGCAGCACTCAGCAGCCATCTGTGGGGAAATCTGCGGACCCTGGCTGCAGCGGGACATTTTCCCACCTCCACCGAGCTCGGCGTTATCAGACAGAAGCGTCACCCTGCTGCCTGCTGCCAGACTGGGCCTCTGCACACATCCTGTGGTATGCAGAGGAGATGCGAGGATGTCTGATTGGCTGAAATCATAGAGGGAGGGACAAAAACTGAAAACTTTCCTTTCTGTTCATTTGTGTCAATAAACATTGAGCTGCAATGTCTGATTGGGGCTCAGTCCTGTTGCTCAAGAAGTACAAGACTTTCCTTTCTTGTATGGTTGGTCTCACGTTGATTGCTTTTCATTTCCATTTTGTGTTCGATTTGTTCGGTTTTTGGCTTTCAGTACCGTATCCTGGTTTTGGGCCGCCATTCATCCACACTGGTCCTTTCCCAGTGCACTCCATTCTGGAACCTTCCATCCAGTCTGTGGACCCCAATATTCTGCACACAAGAATCAGGGAGTACCTGATCGAAGATCTGGAAAAATGACTGTGTTGGTGTAATTTGAGGATATTTCTGTCTCTGATCTTATGATGATAAAGTCAATTTCTATGTACTCAGAGTCTGCCATTCTGGCTCCTTGGTGCCTGAACACAATCCCTTAGTGTCACCTGGAAGCCACTGATCCACATTAGATTTAGCTGCTAAGTTGACGTGTTTATTCAAAGTGATTTTCACCCAATGACCATTAATAACAGCTGGACATCGTAGTAGGAACTGCAGGAGATCACAGCAGATAACTCTTAAGTTATTTGTCCTTGTCTGCAACTGTTATTCTCCCCGCTACTCTATAAATGTTCCAGGGTCCATTTATTACAGGATCTGTACTAAATTATCAGATTGACTTCTAGTCTCTTCTTGACATGAAAGTCCTTGACATGAAATTTCCACCCATGTTAGCTAGTTATTGTACCCAGTGACAAAAGAGATAGAGAGTGATCACTCCACCAATATATAATCTTTCCAAAACAGCTTGAATTGCTGTAAATGCAGTTTACAACTTTACAGTTTTAGAGTCCATCACAGATATTTGTTATACTCCAGTCAATCCCTTGGCCTGTCTGATGTCTGTCACCAGCCAATCTCTAGTCACATCACTGCCTTCCTCCAACCAATCTCTAGCCATTTCTCTGCCTCTGACTAGCCAATGTTCAATAACTTCTCTATCTGTCTCCAGCCAATCTCCAGTTATGTCTCTGTCTGTCTCAGCTCACATTCCTGCTAGTCTCCAGAAGGATTTTAGTCACATCACTAGTCTTCAGGCAGTCTGGAGATGGCTGCACCATTACACCACATCAGTCTTCATTCTCTCATCCCTGGTCTACAACCGTTTCACTTTTCATTGATGATTTATTCCAGCATATACCTCATTCAGTCTGCCTACCAGACTATTGTCACACATATGCTTCAGAGACCTGTGGGAGGTCATGTGACTTCAGGCTCTGGTCAAATCACCCTATGAAATGCAGGTTAAATTGAGTGTGCAGTGTACAGGACCATTAACAAACAAGCAGAATAGGTCAGGGACCATTTATATGAGCTCAAGGAGTATGGTTTAGTAGTGCTCCTTGTGTTGAATTAGGACAAAAAAAAAACAAAGTGTCACATCTAATGGATTGCACTAATTCTTCAATCAGATGGCTGAAGCAGAAAAAAGGTCTCATTAAAGGAGCTAATCAAATTAAACTGGAGAAGACGTGAATGAAATATGTGGAATTGGACGGCCTGGATGGTTCGAAGCTTTAAAGAAAAGCCCCTTTGCACACAGCATGGTAATGCCCAGACCTTGAACAGCCAGCGTATGGCAGGGAGAGCATTTTGGGCATATTACAGTGTACTTTCCCCACACATATCCCTGTGTGCACTGCAAATAATCTACCACTGCAAATTTATAAATGATATACCACACCGTACGACCTGATTATTTTTAGTCTTCCATCCATCTTCTAACCTCTTGCCCTGGTCAGGGTCATGGTGGAGAGGCTGGAGTGTGTCACATTCAGCATAGGACGCAGGGCTGGGGTACACCCTGGATGGGATGCCAGTCCATCACAAGGCACAGGGCTGGGGTACACCCTGGATGGGATGCCAGTCCGTCACAGGGCACAGGGCTGGGGTACACCCTGGATGGGAT
>JAABNY020000019.1:8309703-8322413 GCA_015164015.2 Brevimyrus niger
CTGGGGTACACCCTGGATGGGATGCCAGTCCGTCACAGGGCACAGGGCTGGGGTACACCCTGGATGGGATGCCAGTCAGTCACAGGGCACAGGGCTGGGGTACACCCTGGATGGGATGCCAGTCCGTCACAAGGCACAGGGCTGGGGTTCACCCTGGAAGGGATGCAAGTCCATCACAGGGCACAGGGCTGGGGTACACCCTGGATGGGATGCCAGTCCATCACAGGGCGGCATAATTAATAATATAATTTAATTAATTAATTAGGGTTACAAGATTCACAATATTATTTATGGTATGAGTTTCATATCATTGTACCAACTTGTTCCGACTTGCTTTACAGCTCATAAAGCTGCAACCGTTCCAAGTGAAATGTAAGCTTGCCATCGATGTAAAGCCTTGTTCCTCTGGGACCGCAGATGGTCCACATTTTTGCTCCCTCCTGCTGTGGACTGTCTGCGGGCCCCTAGGGACTGGATATCGAAACACTGATGTAAAGAGAATGAACACATCTGTGCTTATCATGTGATATAAAGTACTGGCCACAAGAATCACTTCCAAAGGCATAGCTTCTCAATCCAGGCTGTCAAAGGTCTTTCCATCACTGTGTGGGTTTTCTTTGATTTAATTCTGTTCGTTAAGCAGCGCATTTTCTCATATCTTCGTCTCATGTGTCTGATTAACCTGTGCATTTAAGCATGTCTTTTCAAAAACCCGATGAATAAGTAATTAAATTTAATCAGTCTTTTAAAAATTCATAACAAGCCAGAAATATGTTGTGGGGTGGGGTGGGGGGTAGGCAGTGTGTGTGTGTGGGGGGGTCTCTTTTAATGTAAATACCAGGAAATTTTCATTCTTTTAATGTTCTCTAAAAAGTTGCTTGTAGAAGACAATCAGGAAAACTATGGAAAGTGTTGACATTAAGATTAGAAAAATGCTGATGATGTTGAGAGTGTTGTGCTTACGTTGTATTCTTTTATATATCTTAGTACTTTTTATAACAAAAAAAATGCAACCTTGTATATAAAATACATGCAGTAAATTTCCTTTGAAAAATTATTAGAACATGTAAGTATTAGGCCTGACAGACGTGGATTTACAAATGTCATTAACTTTAATAATGTTTATTGCTTCTAGCTAAATAGCACAAGTGATGAATAAACTTATGAAAGACTAAATAACTCCAAAAACACACATGCAAGCATCTGCACACGCTTACACGCACGCATGCACGCACACACACACACACACACACACACGCACACAGAGACCTCTTTGTTTGCTCTCCTGTGTCAGCAATTCTTGGCAACTGACAACCCCAACTACATCTTCATCCCCCCGCTGTTTCCATGGAAACAGGTAAAACTGCACTCCTTAAACATACCCCGCGCTCACCACTAAAGACGAACGATCACAAAAGTGATTGTGTGCGATCGCTCTTTCAGGCACCTGGTTTGGACTACAGCCTGCCTCAGCTCCCTGAGTGCTGGACCAATGGCCCAGAAGGCAGACAAGCAGAGTGGAACTCTGACAGTGCCGTTATCTCACAATACTGGGATGTGCATAGCTACCAACATTTATACAGGGTCCCCATGTGATCCCCATGCAGAAGAGGGGTGTGGCTTCAGTAACGAATCACAGGGCAGCAAACCAGCACTGTGTAGCATGGAATCGATGCAAACAAATGCAGGACGTAGCCTTTCCGATATGTAATAAACATGGCTCAGCGTAATCTGAGTAAGACGCTTTGGCAATTGAAGCTCTTCTGCCCTCCAGATTGGTCTACGGGAGACAGAGACCTTCTGCAAGATAATGGAGAAGGCCCCATTCTGCTCCAGGGACCTCCTAGTGGAGAGTTTTGTATAGGCTGTGACCCCTTTGTGTTTCTTTGAGGTGCTCATCACATGCAATCAATCATGGTGGAAGGTCCACTGCAGTGGGAAAAGCAAATGGTCAGCGAGGCGGGACTGTGATAAAACCCAAGCAAGTCTCCGAAAGTCACTTTTTGGAGCCAAACCAAATACTTAAGGTTTCCCCATTTTGAAGAGGTGAGATTATCAAAAATTCCTTTAAAAAAAACAATGGATCCTTAGTAAATTCTCAAATCGTGTATTTTTTTTTTTCTCTTATACTGTAAGAGATGCAGGAAACTAGCAGTTAAACAGCTGGACAGGAAGGTCCAGCCTCCAAGTTTCATTTTGGACGCATCGATCTGCTGAAGTTCATAGTCGTCCACCTCTAGTTCCATCGCCGACGTCGTCCTCTGTGGATTTTCCTCCCAGCTGACCATCGCGAAGGTGGAGCTGCAAACCGTCACGACTTAACCTTAAACTTGTCATTTGCACGGCGATGCGAGCGGAACCTAATTCCATAACGTTCAACAGACAGCCGGTTTACCATCATTGAGTCACGCGGTTTCAAATAAACCAAGACACTAAGCTGCTAATATCACATTCTGGCACCAGGTAAAAGCATCCATGAACGTCAAATGGGTCAAATCACGGTGAAAGTCAAAAATTACACCTAATTATTCAGGAGTTAATCCACATGGGTAGTCCATCTAAATTTGACAACCCCTAGGCTAATGTGATCTACTCAATAGGTTTTAATAACCATATGATCCAAGTCGTCCTGTTCAAGATACGTGGCCTCGCAAAACTGCACTTCTCTGTATCTATTCCACTCATTCATCACATGGACTGACAACCTATACGGGCGTGAGAGTCTGTCCTCATACGGCCAAATGACAGTTAAATTAGGCCAAATAGCTCATCATCCTGGTTTTCTGTCTACTATGTAAGGCTCGGCATGAATCTCTAATAGGATATTTAAAATAAGATTAATGTTTTTAATAATCCCATTTCATTTGCATACATGGTTAGTGTTCTGATGCTCCAAAACCTATAGTGGGAAAAGATGGAATCCAGCACAAACACTCACAAACCACTTCCGGAAGAGTCCTTTGCATTACCTGCGTTAAAACTCAAGGGGGTACAGAGAGGTACAGTACCAGTGTGTTTCTTCAGCCCAGAAGGGTGAAGCAACCAAGATGATAACTGGGCCACCATGACTGTCTGAAAGGGCTGGACTGGACATTTGGCAGACAAGCATTTTCGAGGCAAAATTTCAGACCCCTCCCCAGGTTGGCAAAATTTCTCATGGGGCATGGGGGACCCCAATGTCCCGGGGCAATTTTTAATCCCAGTCCATCTCTGATAACGAATAACGTAAACTAGGAACTCCCCCATTCAGTGTCATTGAGAACCTGGACCCCATCCCAGGCAGCACAGGACACAAGGCTGGGGGGGGGGGGGGCAGACTCTGGGTGTGATGCAATCACACGTGATGGAAGATTCAATGACACCAATTCAGATGAACTCACCCCACACAGGGAGCAATGAAACCCGTGTCAGAATCCCTGAAGGTGCAACTGAAACCCGTATCCAAGTCCCTGAAGGCCCAAGGCCAAAGTGCTTCCCACCAAACCATTATGCGAGCAGGAATAATAACGACCCATTGAAATTTCCAGGAAAAATGCGAGGGAACCAATAATTTGACGTAAATACGGAATTCAAACAAATGTGTCCTTTTGTCCAGCAGTAATTATATGTGGCCTCTGTTAGATGTTGGTTACAACTACTGTATAATGTCTGTTCTGCACAAAGTTTTTCATTTAGCTTAATTTTATTTTTGCATATACTGTAGATATATATATACACTTCAATACTTGTGTCTGTCTCACTTGTCCTTTTTAAGACATAATTGACACTCTCGACTTTGACTTGCTACTTTATTAAATACACTTCAGAGGGCTCTGTGAGTTATATGAAGTGTTTTATAATTTTAAGACATACTGATATTGGCATGAAGGCACACTCACGGTGCTGGTTGAATGTTTCATAAAAATGGTGCAATGAGTTGTCGTTTTTCTGAAACCGAGATGCCAGTTGGCAGCGGAGGGGACATTACATGTGCGAGTGGCAGCCAGGGGCTGTTCAGATATCGGAAGATGAAGCCATGCAAGTCAAATCGCCAGAATTGGCAGGAAGAGACTCCGCAATCAGCGAAATTAGGATTAGCAACTAGAAATGCATAAAATAATAAAATGATTAGGGCACACATTTGTAAAGGTTCCCTCTCTTTTTTATTTTTAGATCACCGTGTCAAATTTTCCACATTAGACATAGCAAAATGCTTTTAAAGATGCATGAATTTAAGAGGATTTCTCGTTCAAGAGAATTATGTTACTTTCCCAATAATCGTAATGCTAAAGCAAATATGCAAAGGTATTTGCAAACTTTAACAAGGCTGTGTCAGCCATCCATGTGAAAAGCACCAAGTTACCTTGAGAAAATATTATGTTTTTGAATACCCTTTTGCATAAGGGGCTACAAGAAATTATAAAGCAGACCTCACAGCT
Organism: Brevimyrus niger; assembly: GCA_015164015.2. NCBI lineage: Eukaryota > Metazoa > Chordata > Actinopteri > Osteoglossiformes > Mormyridae > Brevimyrus > Brevimyrus niger. The sequence continues at coordinate 8,314,122 of JAABNY020000019.1, forward strand.
GCAGGCTTGCAGGTTTGAACCCTTTTGCACAGTCTAGGGCTAAAACCACCTATGATTCTCATCCGTGATGCTCTGCCTCATGCGCTCTCATTTTGAATATCACCATAGGTATAGCATAGGCATTTGTGGCAGAATGTGGCTGCCGGCTAGGTTATGATACAATTATGAAGAATGTCCCCATATGCTGGAAAATAAAAAAAAGAAAGACTGTAATAAGTATCAGTTTATTGTTTGATGCCGCTATCATGTTCTAATGAGAAAATGATGATGCGTTTTAGCGCACGATAGCGTGAATACGGGAGAAATTGCTCAAGGTAGCTCATAACGTGGGGGCCTACAGGATGCGCTATGTGAAAACACAGCCATGAAAAGCTAATGTACAGCTTCCATGCTCTGTACACACATCTCCATATTACACTCGCAATCTGCTTTAATCGATTTCATTTCGCTTCTCAGGGAGATTAAAAGAGGGAGAGGGCTTGTTATAGCAACTAATTAATTTAGATTAAATTGAAATTAATTGAGTAAGGAAAATGAATTTGTGTCAAGCATGTCTATAATTTTGATAGTCGAAAAATAAACCTGTAAATCTTCCACAGCATCAGACAGAGAAATGTGCTTTTGGGAAATGCTCTTTTTAGAGTTTCCTAGGGCTGCTGCATGCACCCTCAGAGACAGACCATGAAGGGTCCGATGTGCCATGTTCACTTCAGTGTATCCATGCTAATGATTTTCCAGTCTTTTCCGAAGGTAGAATCCAGCTTTGACTCGCCGCCGTCCCAATACACCACAGACCTGCACCTCTGCTGCTCCTGGGGTCCCGTCTGCCTCAGCAAACCACCCAAACCTCCTGGTTATGTAACACTGACACCTGCTGGGAGTGCAGGTGCTTCTGTGCCCCCCGCAAACAATCTGCCGGCATCCATGGCTCTCTACAGTGTGCTGAGCCCAGGGGTTCCTCAGAGTCCCGGTAAACAGGCGCAAACCTACATGAGAGATACCTAATCAGGGGAATCCAGGGGCCCCCCGTCCACTCTACAAGTAACACTTCAGATTTGGTGCAGAAGTTCTACACCAGTGTTTCCCATTCTGGTCCCCGAGGACCCACAGACGGTCCATGTTAGCGGGGAAAGAGCTGGGAGGAAGCAAAAATGTGCTGGGAGGGAGCGAAAATGTGGACTGTCCGGCAGGGAGCACAGAGGGAGAAAGAACATGGACCGACTGCGGGTCCCTGAAGACCACATTGGGAAACACTGCTCTACTCAATCAGCAGCAGTATCAGCAGGCTCTTCATTCCCCGAGAGGAGTCAGCCAGCCCATGAAATAATCAAAATTCTCTCAAACAGAAAAAGGCCATTATGTGAGACTGGATATTTCATAATTTAAAAGAGGCAGGAGGCATATCTAAAGTCTTCTGTACCTGCTGTCACAAAGAGTCCAGAATCAGGTGACTGTGGATGGTTCCTCACGAGACCTAACTCAACATGTGGACTTAGCCCGGCAGTCCTTATCACAAGAGTCTAAGCCTCACAAAAAAAAATCACTGCTGAACTTCCATCCATCCATTTTCCAATCGCTTATCCTAGCCTATCCCTTAGCCTAGCCTATCCCAGAACCCATTGCTGAACTTCAAATCTGCTTTTGGTAGCAGCGAAGGAGAAGAGTTGTATATATTTCATTCTTAAGCAAAAAAACCAACCATATCAGCCTCGGATAAAAATTAGGGTGCAACAAATGCCCATGGATGATGGAAAAAAATGGCAGAAAGCACTGAAACTTCAAACCATGAAGCAAATGTCTCGTCCAGATCTGTAGAAAAGCTGGACAAGAACCATCGCTGAACCCCTGCTGAGAAAATACCAAGAGTTAACAGACTGCTGTCCATCTCATAACTTCACCACTCGAGAGCCATTACAGACTTCAAAAACGCTGTAAAACCTTCAGAGTTGTGCTTCCCTGCAAAGAAATTCACGGGGAAAAACCAAGCAGCATATCAAACGCAACAGCAACTATAAGTGGGGGTCATAGGTCATGCAGCAGAGTATGTAATTATCACTGTCTTATGTCTAGTTTAATTATCTCTCCTTCCATGTACACCTTCCAGCTTGTTTTTGGTCTTTGGAAAATAGTGCCAAATAACCACCCATCCATTCATCCATCCACCCATAACTGCTTATCCAGTGTAGGGTCACATTAAAGAGCGCATTTCTGAAGTACTTTAATCTTGAAATGCATGCTTCTGATAGAATATTACCCCGTTATTTATTCAATTCTTTGCTCATCATGGAAATATATGCAAATCTCAAACTAATTCTACCGCGATGACAGCAGAGTCGAACGCGGCCTGTACTCTCCAGCCATAGGCCGTCAAGCAGGAACACCAGCGGATGACTCAGCCAAAGCTCACCGGTCATTAAAACTTCATTTCCTCTTCCCTCTTCGCCTGCTTCCAGTCAGAAGCCTGCCTGCTGGCTTCAGAGCTTCACTTAAGCCCGGGGTCTTACTCAAAATGTCTGCGTTCGCTTTGCATTTTCACAAGAAAAGCAGCGCTGGAGCCCTGGCTTCAGACGGCAGGTTTGGTGAGTTATATGAGCACTAACAAGATGATCCAAGGAGACGAGGGGACATATATTAAAGGTATAAACTGCTTGTAAACTGTACATCAAAAGTGCACTTTTCTCCAAGTCTGATACCTCGAATGTTCTGGACAGAAATGTCCTAGCCTGAACAAACGAAACTGAAAAATACCACGGTATTCACTTTGAGCAATGCGATAAATAGCAGTGCAAAACACATTTCTGAATTAAAATAAAAGAATTTTCACGTAGATACATAGAGGAAGTTGGTATTAATCAATCAATACTGCCAAAGCTCAGAGCACTTGGGAACACTTATTTAAAAAAGAAAAAAAAAAAAGAACCCTAAAACAAACGTCTACATCTCTGTACTGAGAGGACCGAATTATGCAAAGATAAACTCACGGTCCATTTCTAATACGTAATGAGGGATTATAAACACATGTTGAAACAGGCTTTGCAAATTCGTTTGACTTATTTATTTATCTATTTTTTTATTTCCTTTATTTGTTTATTTTTGGGTGTCTGGCAAACTCTAAGTGTTGTTAACTAGCGCTGATTCAGTTAATCCTTTTATCTAGATCCCCGCTCCAGGGTACCAAATATCGTGTCTGATTAAGAAGGAAAAGAACAGAACCACGGGCCCCTAAAATGATAAGGGCTTGTTTTCGTGTTGCTATGGTACTGCATCTGAAATGACTTATGACTGAGTGGCTCTTTGATTAATTTATTCGCAGTTTATGAGGGACATGCCAAAAGTATAATTGCAACCGCACAAATTTTGGGCTGACTATGCATCCTCATAAATTTGTTTTGATTGTTGTTTCATCTCCCCCGTCGTGTCCTTCTTGGATACCGCACACAGGGGGACATTTCCAAAGACTCAGAAGCAAAGGACCCGATCTATTCCCTATTTGCAGGAAATCAGAAACCAGGACCACATGTATGCGGTTGTCACAGTGTAGGATACCAGAACGACATGGAAACACTTGAATAATCATAATGTGGGTGATTTGGCAAACAAGCACGAAGGCATGGATCTTATTCCTCGAGGCTACAGGTGGAAGGCAGAGAATGGGATGGGGCGACAACCCATCACACACTCACACGTACAATTTAGAAGCACAAACTAACCTCCACATGTTTTAGGATTGTCGGGGAAGGGGGGGGGGGTGTGTCTGGAGGAAACCCCACAATGACACAGGGGGAACATGCAAACTCCACACACATGGAACATTGCCAGAGACTTGAACATATATCCTAGTGCTACCCACTGCACCACCAAGCCACCCAAAGACTTAAATCATTACGGTTAATTATAATTTTTTAAAATTGTCTCCATATCAAGCTCGGCTCCACACTCTCAGCCAAATGCTTGCTGTCTTTACACACAACAGGCAATAAGGAGTCATGGATGAGCAACAGAAATGGCAGCGTACATGACCCATCTGTCACCACTGGCTGCAGACAGCAAAAAATCCAGAGAAACCAGTCCTGCATCCCAGTTAGCCCAGCCCCCCACATCAGGGATAAAAAGATCCTTAAATTCCCCCAGCTGTAGACCTCCTGTCACAGACTTTCCTTTTGACAGTTTATTTTATTTGATAACAGAGCAGCAGTCTGGATAATTTCCTGTCAATATCCCTGACTCTATTTTCAGTGGTCTAGGTGCCTATTGACGGAGGGGTGAATAATTAGCTTATTCCACTGGCAATTTAAGCAAGAATAAGATGGTAGCGTGTGGCCCTATCAACTCCCCAAAAAAAAAAAACGACCAGCAAAATATCATTTTTTAGAGCGATAATGGTCTTTTAATATGTCCTCCACAAGAAATGGGTTCTGGGTAGCACTTCCTCCCATCTCAACACAAACAATCTTTCAAAGGACATAATAACATTTACACAAATAAGCTTCATTAATTCCCAGCTAATGGACTGATGCTGGCCTCACAATGCCTCACCTAATAATGCTGTTTATCCGACGTTATTTCCCGACACACTTTGCGCTCACTTTTCCACACGAAATCCGGCGCTATAGGCACTATTAAAAGCCAGCATTCACAGGGAAGTTTCTAAAGCAAAAGCCAAATGACCAAAAAAAAAAAAATTAAAAAAACAGACAGAAGACAGTACGTTGCCCAGAGCCCACAACAGGTGTTTAAACAGATAGCAGGAGATCCGAATTGCTTTGGATTAATACCCGCTTTCAGCTGGCAGGATTTCACCTCGCCTCCTCCCCGTACAGCGGTTCGCGCGTCACGTGCCGAGAAGGAACCGCGCCATTCGGAACTTGCAGCCCTAGAGGGAGCTATCCTCCAAACCCCAGCGCAACAGGATGCCCACATTCAGCATCCCGGATCGGCTCATCTGCGCGAAGAGCGTTTCATTCGCATCGGCCTCCAGGCCCGATTCTCGCCAGACGACCCAAGCGGCTGGCGCCGGGTTTTCCCCCATAAACACGTGGCCATTTTGTTCGACACTGACAAAGAAAGAGGGAAGTCAAGCGAAGGGGTGAGTGAGCGATCAGGAGGATGAAGAGCGGTATAACTCCACAGAGCTAGCTCCGCCTTCTTTCGGGGGCCATGGTCATGCTGCGGCTCAATCTGATTGGAGAGATGCTGTTCGCACTGCCGCCAGTCATGGAAGTAATTTACCTCTCAAACAGGAAGTACATGTGCTTTTGGCATCTCAGAAATGTACTTAGAATAACTCCATCTAATGAAAGTGAAAAATTCCAGATTCTGAGAAAATGTGTTAAAAACGCTTATTTGGATGTATTCAGTATCACAGTTTACTCTGCAGGGTTTACAGCTTCAGAGCTACAACTACGACAACAACTTTTAAAGTGTATTTACTCTATTGGCAGTATTGAGTAGAAAAAGTCATTCCTGGAAAAAAAAACTTTTCTGTTTTACATTTATTTTATTTAAATACACTGGTAACTCTGTTATACTATTCTTCTTGCTGCGCAAACTTAGAATACAAATACCAGCATTTCTAATTAAAACATTAGCAAATTATCAAGAAAAGTAAGCATACATTTATGCTTGCAAAATGTATTTCTTCGAAACGACAATAGGCTCCCCTGACAAACTGCGTGAAGCTTAACAGATATAATGGTTTCGGCGCCGTAATGAAGTGCATCCGGACTACGCGATACAAATGAAAAATGAAGGTTTATTTAAGCATTTGGAAGTGATCCATTTGTAAATGGACAGAGGGAAACATATTTTTCGCATACGAACTCAAATGCAATGCGTTCCGCTAACAAACAACATAGTTACCGGGTGAAAAATGGGCAAATTGAACGGGCTTCATAAATTCCGGCAGCGCGCTGTCAACTGGCGCGTGATGAACAGTGAGCCAGGAGCAGGCTCTCAGTGCCTCTCCCAGCCTCGCGCCTGCGCTTTATCTTCCCCCTTCTGCTAGATTACACCTAGAGGGCTCAGGTGGGAATCTATCATTGCTATTATTACCTGAAGCGCTGGGCTGCATCTATCACCACTAAGGTTACCATAACCTCAATATTAACGCGGGAAACCTTCTAATAAACATCAGAACGAATGGCCTCCGCAGCAGAATTTCATCTTCCTTTCACTTTTAATAAGGCTCCCAGAGGAGTAAAGATTATAGGCCATATTTAGCATGCTGAACAAATCGTTCGCTTCCTCCCCTCCGCTCCTCAGCCCCGTGAGTCATTAGGAGCCTCCAGTCGCAGCTAGGTTGGCTTTACCGGTGTGGTGGTTGCACGCCCGAAGCCTTATTCCCCAGCACTGACATTACACTCAGCTGGTGTCAGACTCCTTGGGCAGCAAGTTTCAAAGCGCACTCGTGTGTTTTCTCTCCTCGGCGCCTCTGCCGGTTCCGCGGTGCTCGAAGTGCGGCACGCTCTCCACGCCAATGCAGGCCCAGCGCCATCCCGGGATCTGAGGCCCGGGTGCCACCGATCACACAGGCGCCGGCTGTAAAATAATCCCCCATTACACAATGCAGGCCCATTCAGACAAGAGGCTGAATTAGAAATACATGTAGCTAAAACAGGTAAGCTTCTTTGCGGATTATCGGAAGTCGGTCCAGTAGGGCTGCTTCATTTCAGGGGAGCACGACGGCGTGCCCCCGTCAGTCATGTGATGCGGTCACGTGACGCGATCCCCCGGCAGCATTCATACTGCAACTGAACTAAAGTCACTTTGCCTTCAGCTCACACAGTATTAAAAGAAGCACAATCCGACTATAAATACATGGCCAATAGAACATGAATTTACATCAATTTACTATTTAAGATATTCACATATTCTCGAATATTTACAGTCGCCTTTTTATTAGCTTAAGCATCTTTATATGAAAATATCAGCAATGCATGTATTTAAAATATAGAAAAAAAACAAAGAAATTAGCCAAGTCATAGATAAAAAATGAGACGTGGAATCATTTACATTTTGCAGGGAAGGCATAAGTTGAGTCCATAATCATAAATATCTCTACTGTGGCATTTGTCATGGAAGCCATGAGACGATTTAAGCGAACGGACTGGGTTAACTGATGTGACTCCATTTATTTGTGCTTTTCTTGCACTTTGAAGGAAGCGCGTCCTAATGAACAGATCAGCCGCTGCAAAGGGCAACCCACCACAATCAGCAAGCAAAAATGGCCTGTTGTAGCCATTCCACACTGATGTCGAAGGCTAGCGCTGTGAGCCAGGCACAGACCACCAAAACGACCCTTTGTAACATGCGGACGGCAGCATCTGCATTTCGTTTAGACTTTTTTTGTGATTTTTTTCCGTGATTTTAACTAAGGATGAGATGCATGATAATACAATGAAATTCCCCGAGGCCTCCTCTGTCACACGCCAGTGGAGGTGCAGCCCACATTGAGGCTCCCAGTCAGAACTCCTGCTGCGCACGTTAGTCACCAGGAAGCCTGGAGAATGCTAAACTGGCCTATGTTCCGCCTGGTGGGCTGGAGGCCCGGCTTCCTGAGCTCCCAGCGCGATAAATCACCCGACGATATCCGCGGCCGGGGGAGAGAGCGCACAAGCAGGTAGCTGACAGCTGGCACGGGCTGATCAGTTGGCGTGGCGGTTTGTCCTTTGAGGGATGCACCGACGAGAAATGGGATAATTGGCTATCCCACACTGGGAGAGAATGGGGAACAATGAGAGTGAGAGAAAACCACTAATAGGGCCACCCTTCCTTGCATACTCCTCTGAAGAGGTGTTTCGGAAACACGTTTAAAGAGGACTCCCAAAGTGTCCCGACAATGTCCTACAAACCCTATGATTAGACACAAGCCCTTTTAGTGGTCCCTTCCACCCCCCCACCCGGGGAGCAGTAATTCCAACCCCAACGCTTGGTTCTCCGCTTTCCAGCGCTCCGAGGGCTCAGACGCGTAACGACGCCGAGAGCCCGGCCTAGCGCTGGCCGCACGTACGCAAGGCTTTGGTGATGCGCCCGATTAGCCTTTTGTGTTCCCTGGCTAAAATTAAAGACGGAATTCTACAGACACCATTGTGTCCCCTATCTCCGGGACGTTCCACACCGCGAGCCATTTTTAGCGGCGATGCGAAGACGGGCGTGCTGTGGCAGATAGAGCGCTCTCTGGGGAAATTCACCGCCTCAGCACCATGGGAACTGTCCTCTTCTTGAATTTGTCTTCCCCAAATGTTAGCGATTTCTTTTTCTCATGTGCTTCCCCCCCCCCCCCCCCCCCCCCTT
>JAABNY020000019.1:8322513-8340123 GCA_015164015.2 Brevimyrus niger
AAATCACCGCCAGCGGGCGAAGGAAAGTGTTCTTTTTTTTTATTTGTTTTTACCAAAAGTAAAGGGATTTTTTTTTTTTGTTGTTTCCCCCCCCCCCCCCCCCCCATGACATATTCTCAGTCTGCTCTTGAATTTCACAACTCAGACACCGACCTTTTAATCTCCAGAAAGACCTTGATTCTGACTAGATGAGGGGGCGGGGTTTATTTTATTATTGCGTTCAAAATTTTGAGGGACATAAAAGTGCGATCTGATGGTGTTTTTTTTCAATGGGACAATGGTTGATATGAAGCTGTCAGTTTTGCTCACTGTGCAGATAAAAGGACAAATTAGAAGAAGGAGCAGCATGCAGGAGCTTCAACTGGTATCACTGTAGGCTTATCTGCAATTATGGTCACCAAAAGATCCATTCATTGCAATGGGAGCCCATTCTATAATATACTAATCATATGCAGAGCCAATATAGGGCAAATTCATGCAGAGCAAATGTATTGCTTTCCGACCTAGAATGTATAAGTATCACAGTCCTAATCAATGAACTCATTCTATTTTTTTTTCTTTAAGAAATCCATCTGCTTAGACCTTAAACACATATACAAAAACCCGTTATAAAAACTAGCACTCATTTCATCTCAATACCTATGTGATTTCTGTTGCAAAATATTCTGTATTATCTAAGCTCGGTTTTATTTCACAGAATAAGATGACTCACTGGAGGTATTAATATCAAATCCCATACTGCACGAAACATAGCTATGCTTTCCCAAATATCATTGGTCTCCTACCACATCAGTTAAATACCCATTACACTTGAACGGACTCAAATGTCAGGAGGGAATAATGAGATGAACAGTTACTGCTTGACACTAAATATGGGGATGTGTGTATTCAGCAGTGCAGTTAGTGACAAGCAGAACTGAACTGTTCAGAGAGAGGCGTGAGGCCACCGAGACGTGCCATGGGAAGGCATCGAAAACAGTCTCTGAGAAACAACAAGAGAACTTGAGAACATACCAGCAAGAACCCATTAATGGGGAAAACGGAGGAACGTGCTGGTTTATCTAACCATCTGTTGAGCTGTTTGGGAGGCCGGCTTCCCCGCCATTAGAGAACATGTATAAACGGCTCACCTGTACTGCTGAACCACTTTATAGGTGACAATGAGATCACACTGCTGGGTACTATGGGGAACCTGATCATCTGTATCGAGGAACCACTTTGTGGGTGACAATGAGATCACACTGCTGGATAATATGGGGAACCTGATCATCAGTACGGAGGAACCACTTTGTGGGTGACAATGAGATCACACTGCTGGGTACTATAGGGAACCTGATCACCTGTGCGTCGCAGCATGCTAGAACATCATGTGACTTCATATTAAAGCAATATAAAACAGCAGAGAACCTGCCCATCCGTGTGTATAAGGGGTACATTGTGTTTGCGTTGAATACAAGATCCTACAAGCCAACAACTGAGACTGCATGCCAGGGAAAGGAAGAGCGAGAAACGTCACTTCAAGTCGCCATCCATCGTCATCATCATGCCATGTTGACCACATCCATGACATCACGCACAGGTTTATGTGGAAATAACAACACAAAAAAACTGCTTACCTTTGTTGTGAAGATGCAGAGAAGCAGAGAGCAGCACCCAAAAAAGAAAGAGATGGATGTCAGTGATGGAAAACAGCACAAAAGTCCCATTAACACTGCTGGATCAGCGCTTTGGCCAAAATGACAGATCCAGTAGATGAACACAGCTGAAAGTCTGTACTCCCCCCATTTTCACCCTCTGAAATGGCAATTTAGTCTTGCCATAGATGTCCAGCTCGTTGCACAACGTCCATGCCAGAGCAAGAAGAGTGAAAGCCCAGCCAGCAACACACGCACACCCCAGCTGTCAACACAGTCCAGCATCTCACTGGGGAGACCCCTAATCAGGCATTATTACAGTATTATTATACAACAGTTAGTTCCGACAAAAACAAATCTGATTGGACAAGAGGCATGTGGTTATTGGAGTGTAAGCACTGGGACATTTCACATCAACTGTATCACTCCGCTTTACAGGTGTATCTAAAAACTCCCACCAACATGGAGCTGGGCTGGGCTGGTTCTCGCTCAGTGCATTTTTGGAACCTGCCCACATTTCCACTCGTTTAAAGAATGAACGTAAGCAGAAATGAGAGTGAAGCAAAGGTTCCTATGTATTCCGATTTGTTGAATGTATTTTGATCTGTTTCGGATTTTAAGTTTTTATAAGTTACTGAACCGAAAAAACACTTTTCAATATGACTCATTGCGCTATTCTCTCTATTGTCTGTATCCACTTTAGTCTCCTTAAAGGCTCCGCATTTACGTGTATAAATGAGTTTTGTTCTTTTCCCACTTGTTTTATTGGATTTTTAAGGATTGCACAATAAAAGAGTCTGATAACTGAACTTTGCTGTCCACCTCATAATCTCTTGTCCACTCAAGCATCACAATATTTTATATATTAGACTTGCAGCACGGTTTTAATTTACAATGCAAAGTTATTCCACTAATAAACTGGCTAGTTGTGTCACTGGTGGAACCGGCAATATTATACAAAACTATATCAGTAATACACTGAATATTCTGAGTATGCAAATGGTCTGGACGCAATAGCCCATCCCACTTTCACTGACGTTACAGGAACTATTTTTATTTGCGGAGGCCTGTAAGTGTTTTAATAAATAAACAAAAAGTCTCTTTACTGTTACCTAATAAATTCTACTTGATGAACATACTCAAAGTCAAATGGTTGTACTTCAATAAATCACAGTTGTGAATCACAGCCTTGATATTTTGGAGTACAACCGCACTCCTTGTAGTATTTTTTGGTTTAACTATACTGTACCAGCGTGGTATGTCTGAGGGATAGCTTGAAAAAACATTATTATAGAATTTCGGATATTTACTTCAATGCATGTTTGATGGACTAGATGCCCGTAATATTGTTTTTACTTTATTATTTTAACTGAGGCTATAGACGAGGGCCGCTGCGATCAGATGACATAGTCGATGACGTCAATACTGAAACTGCGTAGCGTCATCATAAATATTTTAAATGCGCCGTTTTTTTATTATTTTAATCAAATTGGCATTATGATATTTAAAATGATTTATTTTATTATAACAATTGCTTTGCTTTGAATACATAGTACTAGCTGAAATTATCACAAAACAAAAAGGTGGCTTTACATTGCGGAAAGTTCGACGACATGCTAAAGGGGCACTATAGCGCTCTGCACACAGGTGTGAAGAGAAAACACACAGGTGGTATTCTGGACAACTAGAATAGACAAGATCACCTTAAGTTTTATTTATTAAATGTTCATTTGTTCATGTTAATTAAATTACCGTTAGCATGGAGAGCTTTTTAATAACTTTTGTTCTTGTATCTGCTAAATGCACTAATTTTTAAAGCCATGAAGCTGTCTGCCTGCTACCTAAGAATCTCCACTGAATAAGTGTTTGAGAAAACGTCAGGCTGAAATCTGGGCTTGTTCTGCGCAGATTGATGTCAATGTGTGTTTGTACGCATTGGGCCTGTTAGAACCAGTGTTATCGTAAGCTAAAACCGAAATGAAAATGGACACTAAATAAAAATAATTCAACGGAAATAAAAATAAAAACTATATTCTGAACAGAAAACAAATATAATAAGCATAAGGATACATGGCATTTATACAGTTTTCAAATTTTTGGGCATTATGTTATTCTACATTTTTAATAATAATAATAATATGCAATACATATTAATATTTTAGGCAAACTACTAATTTGCTTCGATTGTGGGAAAAAATAATGTCCGTATTCTGCTGAATAGCTAAAGGCCTGTAATAACATACAGTTTGTTGTTGTCAAAATATATTAAATGGTCAGTTTGATTTTCAGGAAAAAATTAATCGTTTAGATTAATCGACCAATCCGTAAAATAGTCAATAGATTAATCCATAGAAAAATAGCCGTTAGTGGCTATAGATCAAGCAAAGAATCATGGTTTTGTAACTTGACTGTATTCTGACATTATGGTTAAGGTTCATGGAAAGTTACAGGTTCCCAGATTACAGGTGAGCCAGAATGGAAACCGCCTAACAGCATGGAACAGGCACTGGGCGACAGGTGCTGCCCTCCGCTGGCCAACTGGAACAACAGCTGGGTTTCTGCGCGCTCTGTTCTTTGGGGTATTGGCGATGTACGCCTCAATGTGGAGAAGTCAGAGGTGGCCTGAATTTGTCACACAGAACCAGCCAAACTGGGGCAGCAAGTACCAGCGACTTGCTTTATTTTAAACTACAAAGGTGGAGCCCCCTGATGGCAGAAAATGACGACGCGTCTCTTCTCTAGCTTAAATATCCGACTATGATCGTAAGTTCGCCGCCAATAGCACCACATTCAATAAAGAAAACAGTTTCTTAAAAGAACGGAGCTCTATGTTTATAGATGTCAGTTAGAGGACACAAAACTCCATAAGCAGACAGACTTATTCTAATAAGTTCGATATTGTACTAATAACATGTCCTAATCTCTTGGGCAAATCATTAATGGAGGTCCATCTAATACAGGGAAGTATGTCACAATATTAGTCTGGAGTGAAACAAGTTTATTATTATCAGCAAGGAAAAGGTCTGTATCCCATCATGAAGTTTAAAGCACACATATAATTTATTTCTTTCCCAAGATACTGGCTCCCGGTCTTTTCCCATCCTATTTGATGCGCTACGTGACAAAAATGAAGAGTATTTCCTGTGCTGTGTATTACTGCTATTAAAAACGTAACTCCCGAACATTAAATTTCACTGCTCTCTGGTTACATTATGGAGACACAGCTTTAGAATTCATCTTAGATATTTAAATAATTCTTATCAAAAGCTGTTGCTATCTAAAAAGCCTTTTATCAGTTCATTGATGTGGACATTTAATTGAATGAAAGGACATTAGTGTTTTACCACTGAAATTGCATCATGATAATAGCTAATTGCAAACCAGCCCCACGCTTCTGAATAGCGAAGGATGCAGACACTTAAAACACAAATAAGCTAGTAAAAACAGCACTGTATTAGCAGAAATCCATTCACATATTTTTGTTTAGACAGTGGCTTAAACGGGAGGTTAAACGACTGAAGTCAATTAAATATCAAAACGATGAATAAACACAGGTGTGTAGTCAATCAGGAGCCAGTGTAGCTGCATGGAGAGATCTCCTGTGAAGGACCACCGTCCACAGCAACCCTCTCCCCTTTCAGAGATGTACACCATCCTCACACATATAGACAGCATTTAGTTTTTTGACCTGCACAACCTATTTAGTAACTTTAGAGGCAAAAGGCAAACTTTTTACTATGCAGTAGAAGTTGATAAAGCACAAAAAAAGATTATAATCGCAAAATATATTAATGTTCCTCGGACATGCATGTTTTGTATGTTTATAAAGTCAATATCTGAGAGGTCAATGTCTGGAGGATTCCCGGAGGTTGATGGCATGGACTTTTTGTTAATTTTACATAAGAATGTGTTGTTTTTCTTTTGTTCCTTTGTTGTCACACCATGGGACAGGCTCAGGGACAGGCTCAGGGACAGCCAGGGAACGCTTTAAAAACTGTCATCATTTTCTTGGTAGCATCTCTCCCCAACAGTCTTACCCAGCTTGTCTTTGGGAGGACAGCCTGCTGTAAATAGACTGTGGATGATGCTGGGTATTCTCTACGTCCTACTCACCTCACTGTGCTCCAAGGCATCTTTTATAAAGATGGTTATATCTGAACTGCACTTTGATATCACTGCGTTACCTAATTATGGGGGCATATTTCATTTTTAAGTCAAACAAAACTACTGAAGACAGAAAAGCAACACTTAACTTCTAATAAAATATCAAAAAGTGACAATCAACATCAATTGAGAGTCCGTCAACATGGCAGAATTTGGCAGAGAAATGTATCTATAAGGAGATGTCATTTTTATGGAGCTTCTTGAAGCTATTGTTACGTCTCATTAACTTTTTAGCGGCGAAATGCTGTTAAATACCACTGTTTATACATCCAGGAGTTAATGATACTTCGCAAACACCTAAATACAGAGCTTTGGGCTGAAAAAATGTCCTTATGCTTAAAAGGTAATAATTCTAACAGCGTGTTTAACAGAACCATCTTGTGCACCACCACGAGAAGGAGCGGCAGGCTTAAAGAGGTCGGTTGTCCAGTGTGGAGGAGCTGACATCCTTCTACGCTGAATGATACAAGGGATGATGGGGAGAAATTAGGCACAGGTAATGGACTAATAGCAGCCTTGACCATGATGGAGTAAAGACACTGAGCCATGTGATACTGTGGCTGAATTATTAGCTAGAACACGGAACAGAAATGTCAGAGTTTCACTGGAGTGGAGCTGGATAGTTCAGGCCCAGAAACTAAAAATATGGACCAGGATTTTGGTTTAACAAATCAGTTGCGTATAAAGAGTCGCAGTCATAGAGTACTCAACTAGGTAGCTAAAAACAAAAACTTGGTCAGGATTTTTACTTTCTGGACCTCTGCACTGCACCAATAATGGCTTCGACCCCTCCTGGTGAGGTGAGATAAAAAAAAAAAAAAAAAAAGAAGCCGCGTACAGATGGTGGCATAGCCCCCACCAGGCTGCTCGTGCGAGGAATGCAAGGGTTCTGAAGGCAGGATCAGGATAAGAGAGAATGAGCAAAGAGAGGGAAGTGGAGGTGCGTGGAGCCACTGGGTGCAGCTCCGGCTTTAGCCGAACCCCTCATTACTGTACTGCGTACTTCTGCTCTTTGAAGTGTCACGAGGCACCTCATTGCATGAAACAGGCATCATTAATCCACATCTTAATTAACGCCGTTTGTGTGCTACTGTCAGAAAGTTCTACTTTCTCACCGAAAGACTGGAATCCTTCAGAGGTTTCGGAGATTTCAAAGGGGTTGCGTGATTCTCATCACGGCATTAAAGGTCTAATCTGTACTTTGAAGGGTTCTTTACGTATGCATATAGGCAATGCTAAGAGATATTGTTAGGCTTGTTTTTCAACAGATGATTTTATGGAATTTATTAGAGTGTGATGATTAAAGACCGCCCGGCCCTTGTTTTTGTTTTTATTTTATTTTATTTTTTATGGGGGGGCCTGTATCCAGGGTGTCCTAACTGTGATTAAAGCAAGGCTTCCCCCTTGGACCACATGAATGCACATCGTGGGATTTAGAAACCTCTTCAGGTTTTGAAGGAGTTTCAATTAAAACTGAGAGCTATGAAAAAGAGCAGAGAGGAAAGGAAAGTCCTCATGGTTGTCATCCTACTTCTCCTCCTGCCGTCTGATTGAACTATCCCCCCGTGCCAAGACGCTGGCGCTTCCCACAAACAGGAAGCAGTCCCGAGGATGAAGTCTGCCGCTCCTGCTGCCCCCCAAGCTCTTACCAGGCAACGCGATAGACGCCTCGCAAAAGTCTCCCTGCTGTGCCAACAAGTCTCCTTTTCAGTTCAATTAATGAGCCATAAATAACCCAATGAAGGTGTCAACAAAGAGCGCAATTTATCATTGCTTTCGCGAACGAGCCACATGTGAGAGGAATGCTCATTCGGAGGCTGCCGCTCTTGCAGATGGAGGTTGGGGGCGTGGGGGGTGTGTGTGTGTGCGTGTGTGTGTGTGTGTGTGTAGGGGGGGGTTATTCCTGGCTGGCCACTCCAACCTGAAATTCATCATGGGTAGGAACCCTCACAGGTGCAACGGCGTGACAAATAAGCTGGGAATAGTGGGCTCACATCTTTGTTAGTGAGGCAGAGATAGAGAGGCAATAAATTTGGTTAAGAGCAAGAGACAGCCCCCCCCCTCCCCAGCTCCCCAGGGGGGCCCCAAGAAACCTGAGGCTGTGCCGCTTTTTCACTCGCAGTCAGCCAGCACTCTCCAGGTTGCTCATCATACAGGCAGGTCTCTCTTCCCCAGTTTCTCGCTCGAAAACAAGGGCTGTGAAACAATGGTGCAGACCGCTGGAGCAGGACAGCGTGGTTCTGAAGCTCGGAAAGCCTCCCCCTAGCCATTGTCAACTGAAAACGGACCCTTGATAAAAATAAAGAAAAAGACCTTCCACCACTCTCACTTACAAAACGGGCTGCTTTCTTCATAAGAGCCAGTACCAGAGATACTGTACGTTGTGTAATTCTCCGGCGCGGGAGCAGAAACTATTTAATAATATATGATGGGTTCGGCTCGAATCGTACATTAAAAGTGATGACGTAAGTACAAACGCCGTGCGGCTTCGATTTCACCCTTCAAATCAAACGCTCAGACTTGAAAGCTATGCTAATCACCCAGCAGTATTTTCACTGTGACATCACTTTCTGAGACGATACAAGCAGCAGCATACCAAAAAGAATTTTTCGAAGCCAATCTCGCGGGGGCCATGAATTTAGTTAATCCAATTAATGGCTTAAATTAACCTGCTCCTTTCGGGGAGGAGTGTCTTGGTAAATAATTCACAAGCAACTCTGAAGAAAAGAAGAGTTCCACGTAGCCTCAAACAAACACCGGTGCGCCGGGTCAACGAATGCTTCTCTCATGTCATACTCATGGGCCCCTTCACCCTAGAGCCTGTCCTATTTTAAACCAAACGGTGACTTTCATCATCGACCTGACTGATAAATCAAAGGACAGGGCTCTATGAAGACAAGCTAACACAATCGGGCTCCGGGGCACCATCAATTTAGCTGTGGGCTGTTAGATACAGAGCCAAGGGCTCTCCTGCTGAAAGACATCAACAACTTCTGATAACCAGTAACACGTGTCGGGAGGTGCAACGTCTAGGAACGTCGAGGAATATGCATCGCGCTCGCGGATATTAGGAATGTATGTTAAATAGCTGAGGAACGTAACAGGTAATAGAAGTGTAGGCGACATAAGGTCATCAAACTGTCAAACGACAGTGTTAGAGCGTCAACTAAAGAGGAACACCAAACTAGTCTATTAGTGTTGCCAAACACCAGGCCCCTCAGTTGAGTGACCAAACACCTCAGAATTTGGTGAACTATCAGGCACCCAGGCATATTTTGTTGAAAAGTTTAAGTGGGAGTTTCTCAGGCCACTTAGCACTGCCTCTTGACTCTGCCGGCATAAATCTGGCCAGATTAACCTGGTCCTTAGAGGACACAAGTCACGAATACTATCGGCACTATGAGCAGGATCAGTTCATTACGGCTGGATCATCAGATGTAGATGAAGATGTGGTCGAATCAGCTTACAATAAAATTGAACTTGAAGTAAAGGTATCCATTTAGCCATTTCCATGGCTGAAATGTAAACGTGAGTCTTCCAGTATCACAGGAGCATCGCTGAACAATCAACCTGAAACTAGGCCCAACAGGACCTTTATAGTTATTAATGTCAGCTAATGTTTCAGAGATAAAAGAGGTAAGCTACACATTTGGCTATGTGGTTTTGGTAGGTGTGAAATAGATTTTGAATGTATTAAAACTGAACTTCATCTGGCCTCAAGTGGGCTATGTTAAGTAGAAAAAAAAAGAAATCACTGATAAACTTCAGAATCTAAATCCAGCCGTCGGCCAGGGCATGTAGACAGCCTCCTTTCTCCTCACAGGGAAGAAAAAAAAAAAAAACGGTCAGGCACTAGGTGCAGCCAGCCTGCTGTGAGATTCGGCGCCAAGCAGAGAATGACAAATTCATGGAACATAACGTTAGTCTCTGTACACTCCGGGAAAGATCTGGGAGAGCATTAAGATTTGGTGGAGTTCTTAATGAGGTCTTTGGCGGCTTCCGATCCCCTGTTCAGAGGAACTCGCTGGGGGGGCCAGGACTCCACGCGGAAGTGTGTCGAAGAGCAGGACTCCCCCCTATGCGAGATGAAATGGAGAGCAAACACAATCCTCTGTCATCTATGTGTCTGAGAGAGGTCCCCCCCCCACCGCACAACATAAGAGACACCAGACCTCAGTTATTTCTCAACCATTGCACAAAGTGGAAAATTAGTTTAATGCTTTATATAGAATGTGTGGGCAGGGAGTCACCCATTTAAATCACAGGTGTGTTTTGCCCAATACAGATTTATATGACTGACAATGTGTAAGACCATCTGATCATTTTTAAACCCCAGCCTGCAATTTGCATGTATGAAACTAGCTGCAGGCATTAGGGACAAGCAAACGAACAGGCTTAATGCATCGTTCACATGCGCACATGTATCTGCGGACCGTAATGTAAAGCAGCGTCTCTGAAGGGATGCCATCGTGGCATTTCTGGGTGCAGAACACATTACTGATGCTTTCACCTTGGATGTACGACAGGCATGTACTGCGACTGCCCAGGAAGCATGATACACTGGCTTCTCATAGGAAGGCTTCCACAAACACTCTCCATTCTGAAGAACTCGATTGTTACAAAAAAATAATAAATTAACACCGACTTGCAGCCGGTCAGACGCGGCACAATTACTCAAAACCTTTAGTACAGCGAAACTGGTTAATCTCTAAATCCTGTCCTAATACTGGATAGATCAGCACAGTACATCTCATACAATGCGGATTAATGCTTCTGCTGTACTGTTTAATGCAGTACTTTCAGCATCATAGTTTTAAACTAAAATAAATGTAAATGAACTGTTTAAAGGTTAATATAAACATGTGATTAGTGAAGCAATTAGGAATCAGTGTCCTCTAGAAATATTACTATACATGCCGCATGAATATGTGTAATGAGAACTGCTTGTAGTTACAATTACTATTTTAATGGCGTATACAGTAAAACCTCTTTGCGTCGCAATGTATTTTTAACCTTTCGTTTGTCAGCATAACAACAACATACTTCATTTGCAGTTTTGCTAAGAAGTGATGGACGACTTAACAAGATATAAATTACATAACAGCAGGTAAAGCCCAAAACACTCATTAGTTTTTGATGTTTTTTATACCTCCCTGAGCATGGCTAATTGATGCTTTCCTCTATGCCTCTGTCATCAGGAACTGAAAAGGAGGTGGCAGCTTCAGTACAGCTTCCAGACAGCACAGAGCCATGAAGAACGCCTACATCACAGGGCTGTGAAGAATATCTGCATCAAAGACTAACGGAGAATACCTACATCATAGAGCCATGAAGAACACCTACATCAAAGACTGACAGTAGAACACCAACATCACAAAGCCATGAATAACACCTATATCACAGAGCAATAAAGAATATCTACATCAAAGACTAATGGAGAACACCTACATCACAGAGCCACGAACAATGTCTATATCACAGAGCTATGAAGAATATCTACATCAAAAAGTGACAGAAAACACCTACATCACAGTGCTATGAAGAATGCCTACTGTATATCACAGAGCCACAAAGAATATCTGCATCAAAGACTAACAGAGAACACCTACATCACAGTGCCAAGAGGAACGCCTATATCACAGAGCCATAAAGAATATCTACATCAAAGAGTGACTGAAAACACCTACATCACAGAACCATGAAGAATGCCTACATCACAGAGTCACGAAGAACACCTACATCAAAGAGCTATGAGGAATATCTACATCAAAAAATAATGGAGAATACCTATATCACAGAGCCATGAAGAATGCCTATATCACAGAGCCATAAAAATATCTGCATTAAAGACTAATGGAGAACACCTACATCACAGTGCTATGAAGAATGCCTATATCACAGAGCCACAAAGAACATCTACTTCAAAGAATAATGGAGAACACCTATATCACAAAACCATGAAGAATGCCTACACCACAGAGCTATGAAGAATATCTACATCAAAGAGTAATGGAGACCACCTACATCAAAGAACCATGAAGAATGCCTACATCACAGAGCTACAAAGAATACCTATATCAAAGAGTGACTGAAAACACCTACATCACAGAACCATGAAGAACATATATCACAGAGCTATGAAGAATATCTACATCAACGAGTGACAGAGAACACGTACATCACAGAGCCATGAAGAACACCTACATCACAGAGCCATGAAGAACACCTACAAAGAACATGTACATAACAGACCTACGAAGAATATCTACACCAAAGAGTGATGGAGCACACCTACTTCAAAGTGCCATGAAGAATATCTACCTCAAAGAGCTCAGGAAGCACCTACACGACAGGGCCATGAAAAACACCTACATCAAAAAACCATGAAGAATATTTACACTGTAGAATGCCTAAAACATATGGGTATAAGGATCACCTTCACTAGTTAGGAACAGCATCTACAACACAGAACCTAGGAAAACATTAACATCACTGAATCACAAACAATATGTGAGCAGTGAATAGTGTCTGATACAGTATTCAATATTATACCTTCATACTGCCATAGCAGTCACCAACCAGGCTTGACAGCAAAAGATGGATTAACAAATGTTACATTTAATATAATATTTGACAATGGAAAAAAACCTCATGCTTGATGGTCACCTAACATAGTAGCTCAGAAGTGGACTTATATATTAAAATACAAGAGAAAATATCAATCGAAACTACACAAAAAAATCATAAAACTTCTTATGTCATTTAAATAAATGCTACTGATGACAAACTACAAGGAACATTATTACAAAATAACAAGTATAATACCATATTAAACAATATTATTTTAAATGAGCATTTCAGTTAAATCAACCCTGTGCAGAAGCAAACTCAGGAATTAAACAATAATTCAGAACAGTTATAAAATATTCAATAAACTTGATTTACCCTTACACCTTATTCTGTGCAGTATAAATATCAAATTAACTGCACAATGTAAATATTATAACACCATAAGTCCAGCTTCCATCCCGTCCCAATGCAAATTCCCATCCCCATGTGTGTCTGAAAGACACCGGACTCTCTTAGTTCAAAATTGCAGGGAGCATTTCAGGTCCAGAAAGTAAAAATTCAGACCATCAACAGTTGAGTATACTGTAAATAGTCACAATCAGAGTAGTATTCAACTCGTTGGTACTTTAAATCTTGGTCTGGATTTGTACTTTCTGGATCTTAAATGTCCCCTTCTGTTCACAATACAATACAAGTGGACCAATGGTGCACGCTGCAGATTACACAGTGTGCTGCCTTTTCTCTCTACAATGTCCCCTCAAAAGGATTTACTCCATATAATTGGGCTTTGCCACACAATCTGTCTGGGGCTTCATTTTTATTATGGTGTTTTCACCATCAAAATGGTCTGTCATTTGTTTGCCTTTGATTAATGAATAAAACAAGTTGTGTACATCACTCACACACTTTGCACTAATCCAGGCAACAATCAAACTAAATATCATGTAGATCATGAAAGTGACTTGGAGATGAGCCCATCTGAAGGGCGAGTTCCAAAAATCAAACTCCAATGAGGTTTTATTTCTACAGTTGACTTAAATTTAAATTTGCTGTCGACTTGATAGCTGAGTGATATTTTTACATCTGATAAGTACGGCTCCACGCTCTATAAAAC
Organism: Brevimyrus niger; assembly: GCA_015164015.2. Lineage (NCBI taxonomy): Eukaryota > Metazoa > Chordata > Actinopteri > Osteoglossiformes > Mormyridae > Brevimyrus > Brevimyrus niger. The sequence goes on from JAABNY020000019.1 coordinate 8,335,996, forward strand.
CCGAGCATCGCATCAGATGGAGTAGCTCATGTGTGTATGAAAAAAGGAAAGACTCTTTGTTTCATGCTGCACATCATTATGAATAGACCCCTACCTCAAATCTCTGTAGTGGAGGTTACCTCCCTATAGCAATAGAAAGACCAAAAGACTTTGGAACATTACTTCCTTCTAGAACTTAGAACTGGGGTTTTCATTCTGGGATCTGTGTCCTCTGGGGATCTATAGAGCAGGTGCAGGAAGTCCGCAGATACCTTTTGTAAACTGACGAAATACTGGTATTATCACCTTATTCACACAATGCAGAGTTAAAAATATTCAAGAGGAAAGAAAAGTATTAACACCACCACCCCCCTCCTCCCCAGTCCTAGTTTCTTAGCTACTGTAGCCTAGCTACAGTATGGGTTTTAGCTTAGCTCCAGCAGGGGGCCCCTTGTTCAAAGCAGGTCAAAAACCCCTAGCTTAGGGCAGCCCCAAAGGAATATCATCATACCATTCTCATAGCAGAGTATGATATTGAACTGGCAGTCTAGAATGAGTTGACCATAAACCATTCCATATAAAAGGGATCTCAACCTGTATGCGCATTGTCTGTGTTTCTGTACTTTGATTATATTTTGTGCATCAATCAATACTTTTTTGTTTCCGTCTCGATATTTCCATATAGGAAAATTCAATCGATAAGCAATGTCTAATGTCGCTGGTGCCGGCAATGAAAATTAGCGGGATAATGTTACATTGGTTTTTTTTTTATTCTGCGGAAAATGAAATATCAATCTGCTGGCCAGATTTAATAAGAATCATAAACGTCGTGGGTCATATAAGTAAAGTATAGATGAGAAGCTGTGTCCTATTTTGATCATGACTCGTCCCACCAGTAGCCGAACAACTTATTTATCCTCCATAATTTTCGGTGTGGCAGTGAACTTCTGTATGAAATCATGCGTAAGTTTAACCTTCGGGCTTTTGTGTCCCCCATGCTTATTTAGCACGAAGATCCCAGTTTCTGCTGTGCGTTGTGAAAGTGACACATGGAAGCGGCCAGTAGCTACAGAAGTCCTTGGTCAAGATGGCCCAGGAACGTATAAACTGGCACCAAGTTCCGGGAACTTTGGTGTGAAAGCGCCATATAAAAAAGACGGCACAGTTAAATGAACCTAGCTGACAGAAAAAGAGTCCTGGAATCTGTGCACTTTCCTTTGCTCCTCCGGCTCTGCTGGTATTTCCTCCCCCCCCCCCCCCATGTTCACATGGGTTTCATAAAGGTCTTCCATCTCTACCACAATACAAATTCATGCTGTTCAGATGAACCAGTGACTCCAAGTCTCCCCTGAACGTTTGAGTCTGATGAACAGTCGCCCCGCCGTATGGCCCCTGCGTTTCCGGAACGCGCTTCAGGATTGGCCAGGTCAGCCGCTCGGTCGGCGAACATGGGTGAGTAGAAATGATTTTTTTAGCATCTGCGAATGCAGGCTTTCACAAGGAGTGTCGTTTGAAGAGAAAATATAATTACAGCATAAACACAGACCTCTCCGCCTGAACCCGCTCCTTGCGAGTGTGCCCTGGTGCTTTGAACTCCTGTACAACGCATCATTTATTCTGAGCCATAACACACGGCATGTAACAACTGGCGGTGCTGTATTTTTAATGTAAAACATCTCAACCGATGTCAAGACAAAAGTACCAACCTTGTACTTTGCCCTTCATTTAGAACAATTTCCCAGGCGATTTCACACAGTTTCTTTAGTCTCTCCCCTCGCATCTATTAGGCCCGCGTTACAGCGAGGAGGTGAGCCGCTCCCCGGATATTACGGGCCGCCCCGGCAGTGAGGAGAACCCCAGTGATGACATTCATTTTCCCGCAAAGACATCTGGCGAACTGTCCACTCTGAGAATCAATATTTCATCTGGGGAAATAAATAGCTGTTGTTTCTCTTTCATCTTCAGGGAAGCATATAAGAATTGTGACACTAAGGATGCATTAATCAAAGCTGCCTAGCAGAAGAAGAAGGAAAAAAAAAAGCAACTACCCCCCCCCCCCCTTACTCCTGATATCCAGTGTGACCCATCCCACCTAGTGTCATAAATGAAAGCGACGAATTGGATATCTAAGAAAAGATTTAGATCCCAAGCGTGCATCGCGAATAACGCGGTCTAACATGCACAGGTGTCATCTGCTTGTTCTTTTGACCTTCCCATATCTGACAGTAAAGAACTATTTTCCCATTTATTCTCAGCCCTTGTCTTTGCAATTACCTCGTTCCAATCCCCCCCCCCCCCCGTCCCTCTAGTCAGCCACAATACCCAGAAGGGTTAGTGCTCTCTCTTCTGGCGTCGCAATTATCATAGCTTCTTTTTTTTTAAAAAAAAAAACCCAAGTTTGGTTCGGGAGAATATTAGGAAATGTCAGACTCAAGGTATATTTCACTGGACCAAAGGTGAATCTGTGCTGCATGGAAACAATTTTTGTTCCAGCTGTTGCATAATTCATGAACTGTCCAATCCCCTGGTGGCCTGTAACGGTACGGTGTGCAAAACAGAGCGCGGGCATTCATTGGTCAAAACCAGACAATAATATCGTATTCAAAATGACAGCCATATGTTTGTTATTATGGAAATTCCTGTGCTGTAAATGTTCAAACTGCAATTATTATTCAGGAACAAATAATAAACTAGCTTGTTTATTTGTTTATGTGACACTAAATAAATACATTACAATTTTTTCTAAATTGCTGTAGCAAATCATTGAGCACCATTAAACTGATATTTTGTGTGATTTTGTGCCTTTAATTGCACACCAGGAAATTTTAACTTTCGGAATACTCAACAATCAATAATCAACAACGGATCCAACACATCTACTGGGACAATGAATCAAAAACTCACACACCCATAGTTTTAAAGTAAAATTTCAGTGAAAAACTTTCTTTAAAATGGAAACCTGCATGTTTAGTATACTAACCTGCACCCTCAGTATACTAACCTGCACCCTCAGTATACTCTATTCCTTCTGACGAACTGCCTGCTTAAAGTGGAAATATAAATTATGCAGAGATGTCCTGCCAGAGATATGTCAGCCTGATTTGTAGTTAATAAATGTATATGTTGACTAAAGCAGGGTCCCACCCATACCCCAGCTGGCCCTGTCGATCCTGACCTAACCCCTGAAAGCCTTCAGGTTAGGTCTGTGACACTGGACTGCATAAATGCATAAGAACTAGCAGCCTTCACAGGAAACAAGTTCAACGTTTTAGCACATAGAGAAGACTAATGAAGTAATGAATCCCTTGACCACATCCCCTGCTGCACATTTCCTGATTTTCTCTCCTTCCATCCCTGAATGTCACCCCCCCTCTCTGTAGCTGCATGTCTAGTCACAAAAGTCTTCTATTAAACTTCCACTTCCTATAATTAGCTATTTTCCAAGGCCAACACAACTGTGGAATGTCTCATTTTAAAAGTAAGTCAGTGTTAGTGATGTCATTTTCTTCAAATCCAAACCAGCCAGTTTTGGGAAGTACACTTATGAAAGGAAATATTCAGGGAGAAAAATATGAAGGAAACACACATGAATGTCCAACATCTGCTTTAAACTTGCTTAACTACTTGCTGTTTATGCAGACTTGGGGTGACCCAAACAAAGTGTTACGGTCCCTATAGCAACAAAACACGAGGACTGTTGATGCCAGTCCATGGTTTTCTGGAATATGTAGATACCTGCCGTCCTTTAAGCGGCATCTGTTAGGTGCTTCTCATTTTCCTAAGTCCTATATCCTGTTTCTCACCATTAACCTTTAATGAAAATGTCCAGAACGACAGATTTGATGTGACAGACATTTCAGCAGCTGGATACATGTCCGAAGTGACAATTTAACTGAAGATGTTGGATGGATAAAAAAAGAAAACAGAATCCTTTAAAAGGTTGTTTTGTTTCAAAGTCAGTGTGAACAGATGGCAGGATGTAATGTCAGCGTCTTTGTTTCCTGGGTGAAACAATGCTACTTCCTTCTCTCTGAGGTATCGTTAAGCTCCCCGCTGACCCCCACCCCCCCCCCCCCCCCACCCCCCCCCCCCCCCCCCCCAACCCCCCACCCCCCAAAAAAAAAAAAAAACCATGGGGCTTCTGGGAAC
>JAABNY020000019.1:8347849-8360083 GCA_015164015.2 Brevimyrus niger
CATGTAACCCAGGCGGAGACTTGAACCCGGGTCCCAGAGGTGTGAGGCAACAGTGCTAACCACTGCACCACCATGCCACCCCTATACATATATATTTTTTTTTATTATTATTTTTTTTTTTATTCCCTAAATATTCATATACATAGTTAGTATCCGATAGGTATTTATTGTAGAATTCTCCAGAAACTGCCTCTGTGTTTTCATTTGCATCTGAAACACAGTGGATTCAATTAGATTATAAAATGGGAATTGAGTTTTCGAGTAGCAGTGAACAACCTGCTCTTTTCCAGAAGATTCTGTAAGACTTTGTAAGCCGATAAAAGGAGGCTTTATGAATACCTCTGTGTGTGTGTGTGGGGGGGGGGAGCTTTGCGTCGGGCAGAAAACAGTCAACATCAGCACTTCGTGTTCAGATATTCTTTGCAGGACCGGCTGCTTTGTGCTTGTGTTACAGCAGTAGCCCGTGTCTCGTGTTCTGTTTCAGGACCACGGCCCCCGTTTGAGCCCGACGCCCGGGCGGCTTCACTGGGGGCCCCGGGGGGGGGGGGATGCACATCGCACGGTGGCAGAGACACACAGCTGCCAGAGAGAGACAGGGCAGCTGGGAGATAAGGCTGGCGAGGGGCCCGGGGAGCAGGCGAGCTTTGGCCGACAGGCTCTCACATCGCCTATCAGGCCCTGATGTGTCTCCCCAGCACCCAGCGAAAGCGCCTGCGACACAGCCGAGCGGCACAGCCGAGCGACACAGCCGAGCGGCACAGCCGAGCGACGGCAGCGCTGGAGGGGCAGGAGGGCCATGCTGCAGCCTGAGCTTTCACACGTGGGAACCACACACTTGGGCACATGGGGTTGCCATAGCGACCCCAGGATGCTCCCTAACATCAGATAAGATCCTACATACACTATAATACATTAAATAATTTTTTTTTTTCTGCAACCTACTGTTATAGAATTCTGATATATTCTATATGTTACACAGGAATCCTGCTGTGGGTTGATTCCCAAATATAACAAGGATATTGATAACACTGATTAAGATGCAAACCACATGTCTTTTTTTTTGGCAACGCTCAAAATTTAGTACAGATGCTTACTACCATATTTCAGCTCCACGGTGGGTGTCCCTATTCCATTCACTTTCAGTACATTAGTTGCATGAGATATTCAACCACTTTATTATAAAATAGGCTTTGTGTTAATACTGTAATGCCATTTTTTATCCACTATACTTGTCCATTAATGTGTCAGTGCCTGTTCTGACCGCCCGTGCTCTCTGCCTGCCCGCATGTCTGGATGGTGACCAGGGTGGACACCATCTGAGCTGGAGTCCTGCTTCAGTCCCATGGGGGGGTGACATCGCTGATAACATCGTGGGTGCAGTCTTCGATTTGCCACCCTACACAGAACGGCGAGGAGAACCAACTCACTGATGGACTTTGACTCGACCCTAATCACAGCTTATACCTTACTTTTAATAACGTGAACATGCCCCGGCGGGTTGGGCAGCCAATTGACAGTGTACCCCCATAAGATTTTTTTCCTCCTTACTTAGGAGTTTTTGGTTCCTCTAATCCATTATCATCTAGCTTTCTTTACCTAATTTCTTTGTCTTTCCTTTTCACTGTTTAGTATTACTCTCTCTTAATGATGTTGTAATCACAACACACCCATGAAACGTGACTTGGGACGACTCTATTGTGAAAGGCGCTATACAAAAATAAATTGAATTGAAATGAATGAAAGATTTTGCCCAACTATAGGCTAATGTAAGTGTTCTAAGCATGTTAATTTTCGCCTTATGATATCTTTTGCCTTACAATAGGTTATCCGGAACATAACCCCATCGCAAACCCTTGGAGCATTTGTAAACTCAGGACTCAGATGATCATTTAACAATGTTCTCTGTAACTGGTATCAATGTAAGGTCTCAACCCTGCCAATGATTCAGAATCCAAGGACAGTGAATTCAGATGAAGACACCATTTAGCACAGGATCGCTGCCGCTCCACGCGCATTCAAACCACGCATACGGGGAACAAAAAAAAAAGGCTGATCTTCTACAGTCAGATACATAATGCGAGACAGAAGGTTATTTTGTAATATAATTCAGTGCAGCGCTCTTCAGTACTGAGTGCGTGCAATATTTACAGCGAAATCTGAAGTGTCTCGCATCGCGGCAGCGTTACATTTCAGCGAGGAGAAATGAGGGCCGAGCATCCAGCGGCTGTAATATCCATGAAGAGAGGACTTCGTTTGCCACTGAGCCAAAACACTAATTGCAAAGCCCACACATGAGCGAACTGCACAGAGACAGTCTGTTACACAATGTTCCTAAGATCCGCTTATTAAAAAAAATAATCACTTTACTGCTAATAAGACTTCTGAAGTAATCTGTCCTTATTTTCCCAGAGAAGGCAATGGTCCTAGTCCAGATTCAACAGCATTTTTTTCGATGTTGGGAGAATGACCAAAAAAATAAAAGCTTTGCATAAACCTAAAAAAAAAACCAAATGAGTTGAGTTAGTAACTATAGAAACAACAGCAAGTAAATAATAACAACTACAGTCAAACAATTAGTTTTGTTTTGCGTATGTCAGGCCATGCATGGTGAGTGTTCTCCACTCATCTGACAATGTTGTAGCGCTTTTGTGAATGAATAAAACAATTTGTCACCACGGTAAAGTGGATTGGCTGCCTGTGTTCATACTGCTCTGATTACTGGGGAATTTCATCACGTGAAGAAGAGGATGACGGGAATTGTACAACAGGCTGCCTGGTCCACAGTTAGAACTTAGTCCCTGCCTCAACCTCACTTCATCTTTAATGGATTTTATCTTTGCACATTCATTTAGTTTTGTTCGACCTCTATAGTCAAATTAAACAGAACACTCTTCTGTGATTTACCGCCGCGCAGAGTTTAATTACTTTCCCCGCAAGGCAGCGGGAGAGCATGGCGGTCCGTGTGGGTGCTGCACCGAAAGACGGGCTTCCCGCGGTTCCGTTCGCGGCCTTCTGGGAGGCCGTCACCTGGACGACACATTCGTCTTTATTTCGGGTGTCCGCTTTTGAGTGATCACATGACAATGGTGGTGATGATAACCCCTTATGTACCGTTCCGAGGAAGATCCCCAGAGAAAATTAGGAGGTTATGTGAAGGATGTGCTCCAGTACTCTGATGTTTTGAACAGAAGCGGCAGAAGAACCGCAGATGATAAAGCCAGACTTGTGGAGAGGTTCCTCAGGACCAAATAATGACATCTAGTGATGGAAAAGCACCTCTGGGTGCTGTAAGCAATGATGAACATCTCCTCTGTCTACCGCTCATTCATATGTTTTGCATCCCGTCCAATCAGACAATGTCTATCCACCACAGAGGAACCTCCTGGCCAGAGTACAGGAATCAAGCTCCATCTCAACCCAGGGCAAATCCACCTTTTGTACTGGAACAAATGCTGTTCAGGTTTTACCCACAAGCACACGGTTTGACTGGGCATCTCTCTGAATGATTAGAAACGTTCTAGAAAATATGACTTTGAAGTTTATTTCCAGTACCTGCCAAGAGGAAATCAAAAATAAATACACAATTATTTGATATTACATCAATTGGGCATGTGCTTTTAAGGCTGGAATTGAGAGGACAAACACGTTGACCCACATTATAATAAGCTACATTAAGCTTATTTGAACGTTTATATTTTCACACCTGTGGGGTAGACAGAGGGTCGCAGGCAGGCATTGGGGCCTTCGCATCAAAAGTGCATCAACACAAGACCAAAACAGTCTGAGCTGATAGGGAGCCAAAGCGAGTCGCCACGGTTACAGAGCGCGGCACTTAAAGGTGAACCGATCCGCCTGCAAGTGCTTCAGCCATGAAACTGGCTGTTAAATGTTTTCCGAAACCATAAGAAGAGCCATTAGCTTTACTTAAACCATTTCAGCCAATTGATTTCTCCGGTGTCGGCCGCACTGTTTTGATGTTGGCACACAGTCTCCAGCTGTAGAAATTGCTAGACTGAGCCCCACAGCGGCCGTGTGCCGAGCCGGTTTCTTGCACTCCTGCCCGCAGAAACGGTGCGGTAATTGTGTTTTGGCTGCCAGAGCCCGGCCCGTTTCAGGCTCCACCTGGGGGCCCGTCAGCATCCACACGCCGCCGCGCGCAGAGACAGACAGCGCCGCGTCTGCCAGTTATGATGCGCGGAAGCGACGCCGGCTGCGCCGAGGGGGGGGGGGGTCTCTCTGCAGGGGGAATGCGAGATCGGCGAGCTTATGGCTCCACTAATTGACTCATTCTCACGTGGGCCGTCGGGCTTCCCAGCTGAATTTATGAAACCCGGCTCCCCCACCGATGCCGGGACTCGGGGAAGGGGCCAGCGGTTGACGAGGGGGTCAGGGCTCCCCAGGGGAGCCGGCGCAGCGCTGACACGCACAATTGAACATGTGATCGTCTCCCCTCTGAACAGAGGAGTGTAAAAAGAAGGGAGGGAGAGAGAGAGCATCGCATGTGGCGATGGACTTCGACACATAAACGCCATCTCTGAGTGGCTGATTATCCTGAGCACGGTGGTCTGAACACGGCCTGCTTTACGCCATTATCCACAGCTCACATTAAACACTGCGCTCATTAGTATAAATCTGCATGTGAATTATGCAGCAGGAGTGTTTACTGGCCTAGCAGGAGAGCCATCTTTAATTCATTAGAAAAAATACAGTTTATGGTAAGATTTGCAGCAGAAGGTTCAAATTAACTAGGCGTGCTTAACGCTCCTCGGGCCGGCAGCAGGAGCGGGACGTGGAAGCGGACGGCAATTTCCGCGAGACGCGTCCTTCGCAACGAGCTGTTAATTAGTGCAGACGGAGACGAGCGTCATGCTCAAGACCGAGAGATCCTTCATTAATCTTCCACAGGGTTCAAACACATCATTATTCAACTGAAACTGCTATTTGCTGTTGGGTATTATAAGGCTTTTGATTCTAGCCCATCATATTAACACAATGCAGACATGTACAGGAGGTCACTGTTATTCAATGAGTCACCACCTGCACAGAAAAGTGTGCAGGTGAGTTTGATGTGTCTGTTTGAGTTTATCGATAACCACTATTTCAAAGAAAGTTGCAGTTACCCAGAGCTGCCACCAGGGAACATGGGGCTCTGAGCGGGAACATTCCGGATGGGATGCCAGTACATCTCAGCCAGTGGCTCTCTGAGGGAAATTTAGAGTCACTTAAAGCCTCAGGAATACGAGGAAAATGTTAAGTCAACCAAAAACCGCATAACGGGGACAACGGGAACATGCCTCGCCAGACAAAATTCTGTTCGTCCAAAGGGCAAGTCCTTCGTTTTAGAAAGAAATCACTCTGACATGTTCCCCCATAGTATCAGGACGTCTGGACCCATGTCTGACGTGGTTTAACGTCTCATTTGGCCAAGACCTTGAGCACAGCTCGCCGTACCTCAGAGTAGATACAAGAATGAAACATTTTTAACGCATAAACTGCCGGGTGCCCTTGTATTTTGACAACTCCAGATAAAACTGCGTTCAACCACAGCCTGAAATGTAACCTGGGCACCTATCATGTTTCTCTGTGATATTGCTATGACAGACTCTGGATTGGCCACCAAGGGCCTGAAGGTGGAAGAGGTTGGCGGGTGGGACCTGCAGTCAGGCCTCCCAGCAACTGCACTGCTAACCCTTCCTTTTGTTAGGTCGTCTTCACATCGCATCTTCAACAGATCAAAGTATGAAAAAGAAAGGGGGGGGGGTGTCTGTACAGGCTAGATTCAGTTCTTTTCAGTGATTTTCAGTTAGGGACCGCTCCCTGTAAGTGAACTCATCAAGTCCAAAGGACATCTTCCCTCTACACCTCCTATTTCCCCGACGGAGCATCTCATCCGGTATTCGGTGCAAGAAACTTCACGGGCTTCTAAAAATACTGCTCACGCTGTCAAAGGGGGGGGGGTCCTGAGTGACTAGCGGCCCCAGGGGAGGAGGCCATGTAATCCAGCGCCAAAAAAAAAAACCTCTTTTCATAAACAATACTGGTCCTTGTTAGATTCTTGCTGATTTCCCCTTCGAACATGTGCAGCCTTTCTCTTGGGTCCTAGGTGAATGGTTTTCAAAAAGTGCAAACGAGAAGTAGTAGGAACATAAGGAATTTACAAAGGAGAGGAGGCCATTGGGCCCATCAAGCTCGTTTGCTCTGACATCAGCAGAGGATGCTGCTCATCTCTCCCATAGGAGACTCGGCAAGGCGCGCCATGACCAGTACTGCCCTACATTAGGCACCTAAAGCACCACATCAGTGCAGCAGCATACAACCAAAAAAAAGTTTTAATTGCAAACATACTTCAACCAGATAGCTCTGGCCAGTAGGTTGCTTTGGGGTTAAAGAGGTTTAACTTGAGACTTACTGATACATTACCTATTCACACAGGGGTCCTGTTTGACCAAATGCTAGATTGTCAGTCTGAATTTCTTAAGTAAATACCCATCTAAATAAATAACTAAAATAATAATGAAAATAAGGCAAATTTAGATCAAATAAAATGTAGCTAGATGTCATATAGGAGACAGAGGGGATTTGAGTATAAGTAGGGAAGGCCGCAGGGTAGTGGTGCAGTGGGCACATGGGCCAGCCGTCAGCCTGGCATTCCCATACCCTCTACATGCCAGTCCTCCTAAAAATCCAGCTGCTTTTAATCTCCCATCTTTCATGCTCCTTATAACCCCTGCAAACTCCACCGATGACTCTGCGACAGTCACTAGCAGCAACCTGACATTCCCGCTTCAGCCGGAAGATCCAACCCAGCGTTCGTTCCCGTCTCAAAAATCCACTGCGTGCCCGGCTGGCCCACTGGCGTCACTGCGCACTGGCGGCTCCGTGCGGCTCCTCACTGGCAAGCAAAACTCCATGAAAACAATCAATGAATGGGGGGAGGGGGGGAATCACGCATTCTGCAAACAGAACTGACTTCGCGAGACACCAATGGCCTGTAATTCCACTGCCTCCGCCCTGCATTGTTAAACACACACTAATTAACAATAATTAAAATCAGCCAGTCTCGAAGAACTTCCCAAGTGGGATTACGCTAACGAGTCAAACAAGAGTTAGAAATCAGCCCACCAATAACATGCCATTTTAAGGCTAGAAACAATAAACTGTCAGCTGACGGCCAAATGGGAATAGACAAGGCAATTATTTATGATGTAATAAACAGCATTAATCCTCGTTAGATGTCCCCCAGCCTCACCCCTTCACGTTGCAGGCTTCCTGGCCACCTAGCGTGTCCAAGACGTGGTTCCTTCCCATGCATGCAGCAGAGGAATCAGTCTCAGCAACAGAAGAAAATCTGAAGGACATCAGTAAATGCACTAAAGCCCCGACGACCCACAGAAGCGGCCCGGCGTCTCGGATAAACAGGAGAAAATCTGCAGAGGCCGCTGCGACGCGATTGGTTTCTCATTGTGTTGGCCTGGGCGTCAGCGGAAAGCAGGCAAACGCGACAAGCACCTAATGAACACAGACGCACTTTTTAACGTACCCCTTTATTTAAGGAGAGGGCCATAATTACTGTTTAATCCCGCTGGGTTTTTTTTTTTTTTCCAGCAGTAATGAATTCAATTGGCTGTACTTCTAGTGCCGAATTAAAACATTAGCTTTTTTTTTAAAAAACATCATTTCCTTTGTTAATTTCCGGCATGGTACGTACTGGCAGACAGCTTCCGATATCTGCTTTGACCCAGCCACTCGGAAAGCACCGGGGTTCCAGGTACGATAAAGCTGCAGTTTCTGCATCTGCTCGATGAGAGGGCTCTCAACGGATTTCACGGCATCTGGGAGTTAGGAGAGCACTGTGACCCCCCGATCCTGGGTGATAAACCCAACCCGTCCCTCTCCTGTCATGCCCATGTATGCAATGCACACAGCGGCGTTACACACTGACACAAAATGATAATTAGAAAAGATATCAGAGAGAGCTGGCAATGCAAAGGCTTATAAACTATTATATAATTATAATTACTCGTGTCTCCCTGTACACTCTAACGTTTGACTTTACCAACACAATACATTAATTACCTCTTAGCAAATTGGAAACATCACAGAAGCAGCATGGCGATTTTAATGTCAAACTCGTCTGTTCTCTCGGGGCAGAAATGTGAGGTTAAATATGCCCAAAGCATAAAGCAGTTATGTGACGATTTAGGCCTCATATGGATTATACCTCATGCAGTATGTGTAGGTCAGTACTTGATTCTAAAAAAGAGCCTCTGTTAGGAAGTAGCCTAAGCTATAAAGTGTTGTGTGTAAATAGCATCACTGTAATTTCAGAGATGTAATTTTATTTGCCCCTTTTGAAAATAACATTAAACGTGAGCAACATGATACAGACAGATTGTAGGACGATTAACATTTTTTTCCTCCCAGCTTGCATTCATCACTAACTTAAAATTACAATAATATTTCATATTTCTAATTAAATTTTACCTTCACAACACATTTAAAAGGAGAAAAATGTAATAATTCACTGCAAATTACCAAACCCATTTACTGCTGAACACCTAAAATAGCTCAAAACATTACTTAGAATCTGCAAAATGAGTCCCACAATTATTTCTGTGCACGTGCCCTGATAGCAGTTCCTGAATGAGGCAGGGAATTTAAAGCAGCTTCCAAAAAACAGAAAGAGGTGAAGGAAAAAGATACATAAGGACCATTAGTCTGGTTGATCATTAAGCAACAGAAAGTATATCACACCTCTAGCATGGCATCTAAATCAGCTAATGCAAATGAAGCGGGCAGATAGGGAAGGAGGGAGTTTGTTAGCAAAGTTGCAGGGGATCATCCATCCATCCATCCATCCATCCATCCATCCATCCACCCATTTTCTATACCTGCATGTCCTATGCAGGGTTCTGGGGACCAGGAGCCTATTACCCCAGGATGGAACTTCAACCCATCACACCTTGCATCATTTATGAAAAATGAATTTATAGATCTTACAATCACTCAGCAATTCGTCATGGCCGAACGACAAGAATATGATATATATTTTTTTTTATTCATCCGGGGTGAAAACTGAAAGCGCTACTGTACGTCTGGCGTGAACCCCGAAGACATCACAACAAGGCACAGCAGCCGGTCACCACCTCCCCGCTGTCAAACACAACGGCAGAAGCATGAAATTACAGCGCCGCTTCTCATCAGCAGGGACCAGGCAGCTCGTCAAGGACCGAGGGGGAAATCAAATGAGGAAAAGCACGGGCGAATCCTACAGGGAGAAGCTGTTTCAGTCTGTTAAACATCTAAAACTGGGATGAAAATTCACCTTTCAGCAGAAAAGTGATCCAAAGCACAAGGACAGAGTTGCACCGGAAGGGCTCCGAGTGAAGAAACTGAAAGTCCTTGGGTGACCCAGTAAATGTGCTGCATAAATCTGACAGCTGAAGATCTTCTGCAGACTTCGAGACCACACTCCGTCAACAAGCGCCAAACAGCCGCGCAGAGCGGGAGCAACCCTGCAAAGAAGGGTTAATACTCCTGTAATCAACATATTTTGGTTTATGAGAAAAGATTTTATAAACCAATGAAATAACACGTGGACGTAATTCACAATTAAGGAGACCGGACATTGCGGCTGAATGGGGGTGACTTCTGTCAGATGTGTTTATGGGGACCCACATCTGGCTTAGTGCTTCCATTAAGCATCCCTTACAAGCAGCCGCTGTAGCAGGGAGGACTGATGGCTTCTGGGAGACCCTGCAAAGATCTTCGTGTGTATATTACATTATGAGGACCAAATGTCCCCATAATGTGTTTAAAATCCCCACGAGGGGAAACTCAATTTTATAAAAAAAAAAATAAAACTGTCAATGCAATGAAAAAACTGAAAGTGCAAAAAGTCTTGTATGTCATTTGGTTATATATGGTTAAGAATAGTACTGTGTAGGGCTTGAGGTTAAATGTCATAATTAGGATTAGAGTTATGTCCATACAAATTAATGAGTATTAAGATGTAGGTGCCTAATCTCTGAGTGCGGATTAGGTTTATATTGTATTGTGATTTACCACAATGTGATAAAAAAAACTGGTATTTTAATGTTGTTGGAACCATTTTTCAGGTCCCCACAAAGATCTGCGAATGCAATCAAAAAGCTCAAAATGTCGAAAGTCTTGTATTTTGTGTGGACAAATTTTGAGCAAATGTCCCCAGAAAGACAGCACAACTGAAAAACAGACTTTGTGGGAATGTCTGACAAGACGCCTTTTCTCCTTTCTGACTGCCCAAAAAAAAAAATAACAAGGTGCCAAAAAAACACTTTCTTTGGAAGGGAGTTTAAAATTATTAGCATAAAAATGGAGGCCGGTGCCATCTTTGTGTGTACGCCTGTCTCTCTTGGGGTTACAGAATCACCCCTTACCCATCGGGAGCATCTGGCGAGCGATGTTTATTCCCTAAGCTGGCGCTAAACACTCCGTCAGGGCGAACGCGGCGACTGGGACTGCTGTCTGAGAGCTTCCTCCTTCATATTTTCCAGCAGTGACCATAAAACCCAGACACGCTCACTCCAAGCGTCCGCCCCATGACAGCCGACATTAATCACTTTCAGACGCATCAGCTAAATTAAGCGCACCGCAAAATATAATACTCCGCTCCCCAAGCACGCTTACACTTCCAGAAAAACTTTCCCCTCCGTATATTTATATAGAGAGACTACGAACGACTAACGCAGCGCTCAGGGAAAAAATGAAATCGACCACATTTCAGCTGAGGTCCATTCTCGCGTCGGCCCGCCTTGTGCGGCACTTTCCAGGGAGGAAAGCCTCCGATTCCCTGCACACGACGTACAGCCAGCCAGCACAGCAAAGCAAACAACACGGTAATATGTGAGTAGGCACAATACATTTTGCATAACAATACTACTTAAGCGCCTGGACTGCTAAACCTGCTGATGTATACCGGACAGGAATGAAAACCAGTTGGGTTTTCCGAGCTTCACTTTACTGCGCTTTTCCCTTCTGTTTTAATATCTGGACATTGAGGTTTTACATTTTTTGACAAGAAATCTGCATTTGGCCACTGGGGGTCGGCGCAAACTGTATTTGAGGCAAAGCCCCCCTTGTCCACGTACTCAGCGGCTACCAGTGTCTGTGCCGGAAGGGTGCCGGTTCAAGTCCCGGCCCCGGCAGAACGGTCACATGTCCGTGTGCCCTTGAGCAAGGCCCCTAACCCCCAGCTCCGGGGGTGCGGCACGCTGGCTGACGCCGCGCTGTGGCCGCTGAGCCATGGAGAGCAAGATGGGACTGGTGAGGAGAAGAATTCCAGTGTTGCTGTACTTGTGCGAACGGCAAATAAAGGATTTATCGTTTAGCGAAAAGGGCCATTGTCTCACAGCGGCTTGAGTGGACCTGGTGAGGAGGATGTATGTGGAAAGGGCAGCGCCACACCCAGTAGGATGGCTGAGATGGGGCGCTGAAGAACAGAAACACCAATGAAAAGGCTTTTCAAAGGATAGCAGTGCTTATTGATCCAATCAGCTTCTTTGTTTGCGATTATGCTTAAGAGTAAGATGAGCATAAGATGACCGTGACAAATAAAGGTCTGCGTGATAAAGGTCTGCATTTTTCACATTCTATGTTATCATCCACATAATCACTTACTTATATTGTTTTAATCTGGGGGGGTGTTTCATCTACCCATGGACCTGCTTCAACCAGTGAAGGGCCAGTTCAAGTCTGAACGAGTCAATCTGAGCGGGTCAATTTGCTCCTGCTACAAGTCTGGGAGAGACTTAAGCGCAGTTGGTAGAGGACGACGTCATCCAGAAGGGTGCTTATGTCTACGAGATGCACCGCCGTGCTTTATGAGCGCTCTGGCAGACTGAGGCTGAACTTGACACGACCCGGCAGCGTGTTTTGCTGGCTGAGCGACATGTTTCCGCAGGAAAGTCGGAGAGAGCGGCCATGACAGTGGGAAGGGAAGCCGGGGCCGTTCATCGGATGCGGACGCCACTCTGAAAGCAGACAGGCCTGATCTCCGCGAACCTTGGCGTGTGGTCAGTGAGTTTTTTCCAAAACCGACCGTCCCTTCAGACACACAGAAAGTACAACAATAGGAAAAAAAAAAACAGAAATAAATTAAGAAAACGAATTTACTGAATTCACGTCGAAAGGAGCCAGTTGAGGTGGTTTGGACATCTGGCGCGGATGCCTCCTGGGCGACTACCTGGAGAGGTT
>JAABNY020000019.1:8385427-8397907 GCA_015164015.2 Brevimyrus niger
GCCCCAAGTGGCTCAGCAGGCCAAGGCATGGGTCCAAAAAGCAGGCTGAGCACTACCGCTCGGAGGCCCCAGAAAGAGTAACAAAACTGGAACCGGTCCACTGAGAGGAGGAGGTTTGAAGCAGCCAGGGATTCCTGGCTCGCCATATGTTTGTATGTGTTGTTTCATATAAATATGTGTGTGTGTGTGTGTGTGTGTGTGTACCCAGGTGGCACTCCCCATGCAGAGGAATACGTTCAGGTATGGATGATAGGGTCATGTCCCTATAAATATTGTGCAAATACCTTGTGTTTTCTTTTGGGGGGGGGGTCTGATTGGTCCCTACTACAAAACCAACACCCTTATTCCTACGTATTCATGCATTAGCTATAATGATGCTTAGTGTGTGTGTGTGTGTGTGTGTGTGTCTGTGTGTGTATATATATATATATATATAATGGTAAAGGTTAGGGCTGAGTAGGAGTTAAGGTCGTCGTGGATTATGGTTATGCCCATAGACATCAATGCAGAGTCCCCACAAAGATATGAATGCAGGACACATTCAGTCCCAGGTTACTCATCACTCATCACCACTGAAACACATGGGAGCTTTGATCACACGGCAAAAAGCGCCAAACACCAGTCTCCTAATTAATAACACTCCAGTCGGCCCCATTAAGTGGACTAAATAAGTAAAATTGCATTGAATAGAAGAAGGACCAGCTAAAGCCGAAGGAGAATCTAGGGGAACTTTCCAACTAAGTCAAACTCATTTATTTGTGTGTGTGGAGCATTTCCATATTAGGCACCTTCCAGCTACTGTTGCATTACTTTTATGTTGGTATTTCTTAAAAGGCCCATGGGACAGTTTAAAGTTAGAAGTAACATAAATAAATCCTTCGCTTTATTGCACCCAGTCCCAAGCTTGTATCAATTCTGTTTACGTACAGTCTGCCACAAGCGTTTTCGAGGCAAAATTCTGCATTAAGAGAAGCAATAATAATTACCCCTCTAACACTATCGTTTTTCCCTGATACAAAACAGGTGACTTACTTGCTTTAATCAGGCTTATATTAGTTGCAGGTAATTTAATATTTTGACACCTGCAAGCCTTTAATGGCTAAATAATTTACTTTGATGTTATTTTACCCACACAGACCATCTCTTTATTCTTAATTAGCTGAGGCCTGGAATAAGTGGAACTTTTTAGTAAAATACTAACATGCTACAAAAATTTATACATTCTAACCAGAACTGCTGGCATGACATACAGCAGGCAGACTTGACACGTCCCAGGCAACAGAAAGCTAAAGCACCATCTGTAGTTGGGGGATTGTTGACAGATGATCTACAAGCTGATCTGTTATTTTGGACTCATTTTAGCCATTTAAGAATGTGCGTTTCCAGTCAGAAAAAAAAAAAAAAAATCAGGGACCTAGGCCATGGGTGGAATGTTGTTTATGGATCTTCGAATAACCGCACGGCATTATGGTCTGTATCACTAGGGCACCTGCAAGCAAAGTTCAGCTGCCTCCACCATTACAGCTGCACAGCGTCACATGATTGAAATGGTGAATGCTGATTGGATCATAACTCTGTTATTAAGGGTCCAGTACATGACTATGTTCCCCTGGTGCATGACAGCGACTTGGGGATCCATTTGAGCTTGAGCAGTGGAATTGTTCTCTTACTAGTTGGGGTCCATCTGCTACTGGTCAGCATTGCGCAATGCTAAACGTCTGCTGTTCCTTAGAGCCTTCGCTAGCTAAAAAAAACTTCACACGCATTCACTAATCTTTACTTGTGAGTGATCTGGAGGAAAAATGAGATGCGCAACTCAGGCGGCTTTCAGTGTTTGCAGCCGCAAAAGTCAAAACTCGCGACCGCACACTGTTCATGGATATGTCTTAAACCAGGGACCCCGACGGATGAGCAAATGGTTGAAACACCAAGGATGACAGAGGCACTTCTCATATAATACCAGCATTTTAGGGGATCTTACACCCACATCGGTAAAACGTTCAGCCTACATCTGTGTTCCATATATTGCTGTAATTTACATGCTGTAGCAGTAAAAAGACAATAAATGATACATTTTTGAATATGAATACTAGAACGTTACATTGACTCCAAACCCTGGTTTTGCTATGCTGCTAATAAGTAAAATGTGACCAAAAAAACAAAAACCACCCAGAATCACAATAAAAATTATAAATCTTTTATAACAGGGTTAAGAAGTTCACACTGGTTTCTACTGTCCCTGCATTTATTTCTTATTTTTCGCTCATTTCATAGTTTAACTCTCCATGGAGGTCTTACGTAAAAACTCCCGAAAAAAAAAAAAACACGGAAATCGAGACAAAGTGTCATGGGGAATAACAGCGTATTTAAAAAGAGCGTTTTATCAAGCTGCTCCTTAATTATTTTTTTAGCTCCCGGTTTTTATCTCCTTTTTACAGTGCATTTTTAGCAGCGATGACAGGACTCTATCACATATCCGTTTGCACAAAGCCCATCAGACGCACTCACACACACACACACTCACGCGTGGACAAAAGCTGCCAGAAGGAATAGACATGGGAGGTGTTTTGACGTAAAGCTGGCATTTAATCCAGCATGCCAATTTACTGAGGCAACTCGGTACAATCAATCATACCTCATACAAGCCATTCCTATTTGTTATTCAAGTCTGATCCCATTTTTCATCACTGCCATAATTTGCGAAAGAAAGTACATGAGTTCTAGTAATCACATTCTATTTTTTCCTTTTCTAATGTCTGCACAGTCAACATATTTTTTTGTCATTTATACCCAAATAGCAGCTCGTTTAAATCGATGACAGATGTTCAGCTGCCTCGCAGGACAGAGCGCAGGCAGGACGGGGGAAGCTGGAAGAGCGCACCGGCGCCGCAGCCAAGCCCTGCGGAGGCCGGACAGTCGCTGGCCTTCGAACAGAAAAGGAGTCCGTTTCAAAGGAACCACCACGGGCCCCTGAGTGCACCCGGCTTCTCCCGGCCAGCTGGACTCGGGGGTCAGCTAACCTGGTTCTCCGAAAGCCAGTGGAGAACACGGAGAAGCGGAGAACTACCACAGCCTCTGGTCGGGCACTTATTAAGATCACTAGGTGTGGCTGGCTTAGGGCACGGTTCTTCACACGATTGGAATAAAGGGGGAAGCCTTTCGCCAAGGGACCTGCCTGCCTCTCCCTGCCCCCCCTCCCCAAAAAAAAAAAGATTCTATGAAGGATCCATATAATCACATGTAATTACGTGTATTCATTTAGCAGACACTTCTCACCAAAGCAATGTACAACTGAGAACAACTGTAGGTCAAGGCCCAATGGCGAAATCACTCTGCCAACGACGGCATTTGCAACAATGACCTTCCGATCTCCTGAGCCGCATGTCACTCCCACAGCTACATTATTATGCCTAAACGACAGTCGCTTCTTTAAAAATCACATTCAAAACATACTTCCTCTGCTGGTCCCCTGGGTCAAATGTGTCTCAGGAACAAACCAGGCTGAAACACGTGACCGTGATTTATAATGCTTGATAAGGTAAAACACACTAATGAAAGTTACCTAAGATACACAGCAGGTTAGTTACAGGTCCCTCACATCATTATGAAATGCAATGGGAAGTCAACAATAAAAACAATAGCTACCGCAGCTAACAAAGAACATTCCAGCCAATGTTATGTAATGGTCTTCACAAAGTTAGCAGACATTCTTTCCGTAATGTTAATGGAATGCTATTTCCACATTTTACAGTGATAAAAACAAAGATTTTGTCAGTGTCAGCACAATACCACTGTTACCTGAATATCCTTTTAACACAATTAATATAAAAAAAAATATTGTTCATAACAAAATGTATTTAGCAAAAAAAAAAATCAACATGCATATGCCAGGAACACGCTATGTGGCCTTGAACCCATGACCTTAGGAGTGTAACGCACCAGTATTACCCACTGTGCACCATGCAGATCCTTCATTGTCATATTACCAGTCTTAGTTGTAGTATCAGCTGCAGTGGGCTAACATTCTGGGAACATCCGGAAAACTGGACATTTTGAACATATCCATAACTTATTCATAACATTCGGTAAATGTTCCTAGAATGAAAATTTGTTAAGCAGATATACCAACAAAATTTATAATGGCCATGGTCACGTTTCCACCTGCAACGAATAATACATTTAACAATTTCCCCATATCCGAAATGCTTTTCCATTTATACCTTTAGACAGTAAAATTAAGCACTAACTTCACTGGAAGGTATTACTGTAATATCTCTCAAAATGTTCCGCAGATGCAAACTAAACTAAAACGTCGTCGACATCACGTTGCAAACCGAGGATACCGAAGTAAAATTTGTCAGCTAATCAGAAATTTCTAAGCGCAAGTCTTTCTGGGCTTCGATGACTTGTCTGTGTCTGCACAAAATTCACTTGTAATTCTTGGCTGTGTCTAAGGTGTCATTTTATCTAGCACTTCTTGCAAGAACAGTGTGATACCTCAACTCCACTGGAAACGCTACAGCAAAGTGTTTCTTCATGACAAAATACTTGATATAAGAAACCCCGGGTCTCCGATAGCTTTATTAGACTTTTTCTGCTTCGGAGACGCTGTCGGTTGCGGTGAGTAATGTCGCTTACGGTCTTTGAGCTTGCCGATTAATACAGCTGGTCATTTACTGAAGCAATTTAGCACGGGTGCCTTCAGAAGTGCATAACTGAGCAACAATCACTTCATGACAAATGACCTGTTATTGTCTCACAAAATATGTGCCAAAGGGGCTTCAAAGTCAATTTCAAAGCAGCCCACTCATCCAGACAGGGAGCAGGCAAAATCTTGCGGAAAAACCCGCTCCCCGATTCCAAGCCCAGTGACAATGATGCCCAAGGAGAGTCCAGCACTTGCTGCTGCTCCACAAGGGGCTGCGGGTGGGTGAACTGATAGCAGTTGACCTTCCCCTCTGATTACGTAAGGCCCAGTCAGTGAGAACGACTGGAGGGCCTGAGAGGTTGAATGAAAAATGTGAGCACTGAAGATGAGTCCCGCCCCCCCCCCCGAATAACAGACCCCTGAATGACATACAGGGTCACAGACAGTAGTCATGCCTACATTACTCTGCAATGCAAGAGGTATAAAGAAAAAAACTGCAGCTGTCCTCACTGTCTAGTCAATTATCTAATTTAATGTTTTCATTGTAGGCTGTGTAATATTAAAGTAGCTAATTTAGTTAACGGAGCTAAGAAGCTTTTATACCAGTGTCTTAGGTATCTGTTTAAATATTTTTATTATATAATTACATTATAAATATATGGAACGGTTTTCATAATTTTTTTACTTTTTGCCCCTGGCTAACAAAGTACCCATGTAGACAAGACAAGCCATGTTTTTTTTTGTCTCAAAGCCAAGGCAATGAATGTTTGAATCAAGCCTCAATGACAGGCACAGTAACAGTGTTTGGTAAATTAAAAGATAAAATGCAGAAGGTTTGCTTTGTTCTTTAAAAAAACACCGGAGTTGCTTGTGTGAAGCAGACCAGGAGATGCGACTGCCAACCTTGTTATATTAATTAACGTTGTTCTTTGAGGAGGAAATTAGGCCTAACATCACTCTATGTTTGCACACAGCAGACTTTAAAGCTGTAAAAACAGCAAGATTGTTTTTATTTACGCTCAGATTGTCGTGCAAGTTTCGTTTACGCAAGCCAGATCGGGTCGGGTCACAGACAAAAATACTTCTGGTTGCGGGCCGCAGGTCCAATTACATTGGGTTCACGAGACTCTCGTGCTTGTGCGTAAAACACCCCTGTGTCTGTGTGAGGTCTTTAAAAGAGTTTTTAACGATTCAAGTAAGGCGGGTGTGTGGAGAGCCCAGTGGCCTGTACTACAAAGCAGGGTTACTGGCTTATCGGGGTAACTTGTCAGATTTAAGGTAGCCTGGGCAAAATGTAGGTGAACAAATACGTAGTCCATTTAAACTGTGGTACCATAAATCCGACAAGCCAGTAACCCCGCCTCGTAGTACAGGCCAGGGAAGGGAGCACATCCCGATCGATGGTGGAACAGAAACAAAAACTAAGGTGATCCCAGTGAAGGTGATCCTCATAAAAGTGATCCCCATGAAGGTGATTCCCATGAAGGTGATCCCAGTGAATGTGATCCCCATGAGGGTGATCCCCATGAAGGTGATCCCAGTGAAGGTGATCCCCATGAAGGTGATCCCAGTGAAGGTGATCCCCATGAGGGTGATCCCAGTGAGGGTGTTCCCCATGAAGGTGATCCCCGTAAAGGTGATCCCAGTGAAGGTGATCCCCATGAAGGTGATCCCAGTGAGGGTGATCCCCATGAAGGTGATCCCAGTGAAGGTGATCCCCGTGAAGGTGATCCCCATGAGGGTGATCCCAGTGAGGGTGATCCCAGTGAGGGTAATTCCCATGAAGGTGATCCCAGTGAAGGTGATCCCCGTGAAGGTGATCCCCATGAGGGTGATCCCAGTGAGGGTGTTCCCCGTGAAGGTGTTCCCCGTGAAGGTGACCCCAGTGAAGGTGTTCCCCGTGATTGTGATCCCAGTGAGGGTGTTCCCAGTGAGGGTGTTCCCCGTAAAGGTGATCCCCGTAAAGGTGATCCCAGTGAAGGTGATCCCCATGAAGGTGACCCCAGTGAAGGTGACCCCAGTGAGAGTGATCCCCATGAAGGTGATCCCAGTGAGGGTGTTCCCCGTAAAGGTGATCCCAGTGAGAGTGATCCCCATGAAGGTGACCCCAGTGAAGGTGACCCCAGTGAGGGTGATCCCCATGAAGGTGACCCCAGTGAAGGTGACCCCAGTGAAGGTGTTCCCAGTGAGGGTGTTCCCCGTAAAGGTGATCCCCATGAGGGTGATCCCAGTGAGAGTGATCCCCGTGAAGATGATCCCAGTGAGGGTGATCCCAGTGAAGGTGTTCCCAGTGAAGGTAATCCCAGTGAAGGTAATCCCAGTGAAGGTAATCCCAGTGAAGGTGTTCCCAGTGAGGTTGTTCCCCGTGAAGGTGATCCCCGTGAAGGTGACTGTGACTGCATGGGTTTTCCACATGTGGAAAGAAAGCCATGACTCACACTTCAGCACAAATCTTACTCTTATTTTTAATGAGTTTCTGAGTGTTTTTATTTGTTTTTTTATTTTGTTTTTTTTTGCAACATGTGTTTCGGTAAAAAATATAGTATCTCCCAGGCGTGTCAGACCATCAGGCCATGGTATGCAAAAAAGCAATGGGTGATATGACAGTGCAAAGGTAATCCTTGCATCTGACAGGAAGGGTGTTCACCTGTAACAGAGCCCCCATTTGGGGAGACAAAGGGCCAGCATGACAGTCCTTTTCCCTTGGGGACCGCAGTGTCAATCTGTCCATTCCACAGTCCGAAAAAGAATCAAACCACGAACAATGAATCGCAATATTGTCTTAATTTACTCTAGAAATAACATGTCAAAGTTATATCACGAACATGTCACATTTCTATTCATTCCCTGCAAAGGTAAACAAATGTATTAAGTTGAAAAATAGCTTCAGTTTAACAGTGAATGAATTCAGTAAGTTTTCTGTCACTCTACACAGATATTTATAAGCAGCATCAGCAGGTCTGCAACAATTTTCTTTACAGAAAATCTAACAGCAAAGCTGAACATTTGGTCCTTTTTTGTTAACTCGTACATTTTTCCTCATTCAAATATTCGTTCTTAAGGCTTTGCAGGATGCGGCTTGTTCTGAGTCTCCATCATACCATCACCTTTCGACATGTGCATGCATACTGACAGAGCGATAGTGTTAGGGAAAGAATCATATTACTATAGCATCTAGCAGGTAATCGAGCTGTATTTTAGCATTCATTATGTTCAAGGGACCCATTTTCCAACTGAGTTACGCAGTTACTAAGCGTAAGCGCTGCATGCTTACCATTTCAGGGACACCCACTATTGCATGCATGGCCTGAAGGGGGTGATCTTTCCTTCTTACTGCTGTTTTCAGGGGCCGGTCAGAGTCAGCAGGGCCAGACACATCTGCATGCGGTTAATCAGCTTTCTGCGCAACGGCCCGTACACTTGAAAGGCACTTTGTGCAATTAGCGATGTGTAGAAAACGTCCACCTGGCCCTAACAGAGATGGAGGGACTAAGTGCCCCCAGTCGGCTCGGCCCTGAGGCTGACTGATAGTGCTGTTGCACAGTCATCACAGGAAGCCCCACGTAGCATGTCATGTCAGCTGACTGGGAGGAGTCAACCGGATAGGCTTCATGCCTTGCCAATCAAGGCTATAAGCCACCGTCATTGGCTACATCTCTCTGCCTCTCTGACACAACACTCTCAAATGTAAGCATGGCAGGCAGAAGGGCGCAGGTGGGCAAATAAAGATAAAGGCAATAACTGGGCTAAAACTAGAATAAATGTAAAAAAAAAAAAACCTAAGTAGCTTTTCAAGAAAAGCACCAGACCCTGAAGTAAATGGGAGTCTATACATTGCTTTCCAGGGTTAGTAGATATTAATGAGACTTGTACCAACCACTCATGGGGGATTACAAAATATATACATTCTTTCACAGGCTAAAGCCCAGATTTGTCTTGCCTTTTCACCCAGATTTAACGCGTGTTCTTCCACAGTATGTTCCTTTGCACAGACTATCCTCTTACGCTTTGCTCATTCATGCCATTCATGCCCGTGAAACACATCCACGGATAGGCAGACAGGCCCACTGGAAGCACAGGAAGAGACACAAGAGGACGTCTGGCCTCACGCCACGAGGCTCTCACTGTCGCTCTTCACCGCGGACTCTCGCGTGGCCAAACCGAATCCACCTCCGAACACAGAGCGGAGCGGAGCATTGAGGATCAAATCTATTCCGGCGCAGAAACGTTTTACGTTACACCTAAGCGGACTATGGTTACAGGAACCAAACACCATCTAAGTGTCCGGCCTTCAGCAGACTCTGTGCCTTCTCCTACAGAGAGGACTGTGTATGGCATAAACATGAGGTTTTATGACACGCGCTTGCTAATCTGCAGGCCGTGTACGTTTCGCTCCTAAACCGACTGTAGCCAGGTGATTACCATAAAATAGCTGTGATTGTATGTGGTAATGTACATCTGCAGGACACATTAAGAAGTCATAAATCTTATGAGACCATAAACCTGGATATCGCTTCATCTAGATCAGTGAAATTCAATGCTGAGGTAACTTAGTACGTGTAATTCAGGAGAGAGATCTGGAAACGGCACGTGGCATTCAGAGACACTGCAGAATGACCCCTGCCCAATTTAACTGCAACTCATGTGTAGCAACTTGACACAATTTATTAGATCTGATTGAGTTTATTAAGTATTTAAAAGTAGCATTTTGGACCACTGACAAGACTTAACCAAACTGTACATTTATTTGATTTTTAAAGATAAGATACTTAATTATCAGGTTCAAATCATGCTGGGTGTATTTAGTTTATTCTCAGTAATGAACATTAAAGATTAGAAAATACAAAAATTTTATTGAACATATTTTTCATATATATTTTGGAATGCAAAACTTTTAGTACATCCTATTTAGCCTTAAGAGAATTATGTAAACTTTTATTGTTAATACTTTATCATTAAATTAACAACGTCCGAGTACAAAATGAATTCAAGCATTTTATCTTACTTATTTTAATTTCCGTTTAACTCCCTCGCACAGTCAAACACAGTGAACACCCTACAGCGATTGTGTAATGCAGCATGTCTGTGCTTCCTGCAGATAATGGAAATCCGTCATCTTCACTTGTAAACGATTAAAAGGCCGTACCTTCTCATTCAAGAACAGCTGCATATACAATGAATCACACATGGTTGTCAGGAGTAGTAACCAATACTAACCCTAATATTACTAACTGTCCTGCCCAACCCTTTTCCTTTCTCTCTCACTCACTCCCCCGGACCATCAAATTCTTATAAATGTATCCAGGATAACCAGTAAAGGTCTATTAGTCATCTTAAAGTAACTGACTCTCTCAAAGAGTTAAAAAGGCCATAGTCATACTTTCTTCTTACATGTCTGCGGAAATATCAAGCAGTTTTTTACTGTTAAAATCATAGTGGGTATCAGTACAACGGCATAGTTACACCCATAACTCAGAGGTTTAGTAAAACCTGGGAACAGAAAAATGAAACTTTGAAGCTTTTCCTGGTGCTGACAGACAGGTGTGTGTGTGTGTGTGTGTGTGTGTGTGTGTGTGTGTGTGTGTGTGTGTGTGTGTGTGTGTGTGTGTGTGTGTGAAGGGGGGCGCAATCCCCTAATCCCATAGTTCCCTTCCATATATTAAGCAGCTAGTCTGTCCTGTACTAGGCGAGAGGACATCCTGATTTCTGGCTTCCGAGCAGGGTTGTGGAGTGGCGCAGTACTAGGAACAACTAGATCAGAGCAAAAATACAGTTGCAGGGGTTACATAAGTTAAGCAACTCTCAAGTGAGTATTTTTAAATTGGTAATTAACAATGTGCTGTTAGGAAGTCGTAATGTTCCCTAAACATCACAGAAACTTGATTAACATCTAATGCAGTTGTGGTTGAATGGTGATGTCTTTCAACAGAGCAGGAAAGGACTCACTGAAGCTGTCTGATAGATATAAAAAAATGTCAAAGCCAAGTGCAGGGCAAAAGGGGGGGGGGGATCAGTGAGGAGGACGGTTTGGGAGGCAAACGAAAATCTGAGAGCAACTTTTTAAGTCCTTCAGGGTCATTGGTATGTAACATCTGAGCGAAGAAAAAAAGAAAAATTTCTCCTTCGGCTACATAAATCCCAGAGCATGACAGCATGGGGGTGTGGATTTTATGCTTCAAAATGCGAGGCTACATACAGTAAACTGAACATTTATACCACAATCCATTCATTGAAGAAGTCCATCACAGTATTATTAATTACTACGGTCTAGGGAAATGGGCCATTGAGTACTTCAAACATTCCGCAACCACGTGACTTTGTGATTTCAACTGAAGAACGCTTTTCAAATGAGCTCCCTGAAAGAATAGAGAAAAGCACATCACACGGGACGCAGAAACACCACCAAAGGAAAAGTATCGATTTAATAATATTCGGAATACTTAATGAAGATCGATTGTCTCAGTTGTTTAACACGCTTTGTTATAAATTTTAAAGCAGCAGAATCAACAGAAACAGAAATCATGCCTCTAAGACATGGTCACTTCTGGTTCTGAATCCTACTTCTTGTGTTGTGAAAAAAACCATCTCCGGCAATATTAAGAATATGGCAACTCAGAATGCACGGTTATAAAAGGTATAACTCAGAAATGGCCGGGAAATGGCACAGTGGCGCTTCTCCAATTTTTAATACCCAACAGGTAAAAATTTGAAACCATCTTCATTGTGATGATTTAAGGGCTTCTGGAAACCCAGGTAGTGAAGATATGAAAATAGCAGGATGCAGGTAGGATACATTTAGATTATTTTGTTAATGTGATTTTCTGCGATTTCTTTGACAAGCTAAAGTAAATGAACTCTCATTGGATTTTATAAAAGGAAACCCTTCAGGTCAGTGTATAAGAAGCATTGGTTTCTAAAGAAATCAGAAAACTACTTAAGAATGTCTACTAAGGGTTTTAAATAAAATATATTTTCCAACAGCCAAGTATAACAGTCAAACATAGAAAAATGCCTTTTGTCTGCTGAAAAGAGATACAAGGAAAACGTACTTATCAGTTTACGAACATATGGGAATGTTAATTTTGTCATACTACAAGTGAACAATAAAGGAATATTCCTTAAGATTTCATTAAAAAAACAAATCCTGCTACCACTTTTGGTGGTCATATCCCGGTATGCAATGCCAACCATGAAATGTCATGTAAAAAAAAAGTTATTCATTAATAATATTGTGAA
Source organism: Brevimyrus niger (assembly GCA_015164015.2). NCBI lineage: Eukaryota > Metazoa > Chordata > Actinopteri > Osteoglossiformes > Mormyridae > Brevimyrus > Brevimyrus niger. The sequence continues at coordinate 8,397,312 of JAABNY020000019.1, forward strand.
TCCCAAAAAAGTTACTAATAGTTATAGTTTTGAAGCCTGAGCTCTCTGTAACTCATCTAACTCAGCAATCTCGAAACGTGACATTCGCCGTGTTCCTGTATAACTTAGTGATTTTGTTCCATTTACCCCGATCTGTCCCACATATGCCTTTTAATTACAGCGTGTCTGGAAAACCCGATATCGCAGCCACAGCGTATCTGCGGCGCCCCTCCGTCAGTTGTGCACTTCATACCGTCGCTGCACCGCAGCTCGAGTCCATCAATCGCGGCTGACAACGACTTCATAAGGCACTGGGACTTCGCTTTAAAGCGAGACTTCACCAAAGCAACCCCCCCACCCTCCATTAAGCATCTAGAGTATTTGGCTTCATTACTATTTAAGCTATGTGAGACACTAACTTCTGTAAATGGGACACACATCTGAGCAGACGTGTGCCACTTCAGACGGGGCCCCCATCGCCAGCGGGGTTCTCCCTCCCTCCCTTTTTCCCTCCCGTTTTTTCCTTCTCCCCCCCCCCCCTCCCCCCCCCCCCTCTCTCCCTCTCTTCTTCCCTCCCCCGTTCGGAGCGCTCCCGACGTCACACCAAAAGAGGTCGC
>JAABNY020000019.1:8406948-8421428 GCA_015164015.2 Brevimyrus niger
TATTATGTGTTTGTGTATGGTTAATGTTCAGTCTCTATGAAAATTATATATATAATATATATACACACATCAATAAAAGCGAATGTATAAAGCGAATGTCAGTGAAATGTTATCACATCAACAATCCACTGACCGGGCAGTTACGGCACGTTTCTCAGTCCTGACAGAACAACAATTGCATTTCTCTGTTAGTATACTTCATGATAAAATTCTGAAACTAAAGGGAATTATATATGAGTAAGTATATAAAATAAGTAATACTAGGATTACGTAGCTCTCCATGCATATTAAACTTTAAGTCTTTGTAAAGTATTTTGTCATTTTTGTTTAGTATTGTTGTAAAGTTGCACAACTCCCGGTTCTTTTCCCAGACGAGTAAAACTCTCAGTAGATTAAGTTGGTCTGAAAGCTGATTAAATCTGGTCGATCGGAGCCGCCAGGCCCTCAGAAAAAGTATCAACGTACAAACTTTATTCCGGGGGAAAACTACAGTGTGATAACCAGCAATTGTGGTTTACGCGAACGCCAGTATTCTCCATATATGCGTTTCGTCACCCATCGGTGGTTCCCTGTCACACAGCGCCGCTGTCATACGCCCCGCAGACACCATGCCTCTGGCATGTGACCAGCCTGACCCACAGGGCGTGTAACTTCAAGCGTGTCTCTAGGCCACGCCTCCCCACCAGCGCACGTGGACTTTAGCATGGTCTTAATATTCTATTACCTCGCATGCGCTAAGCTGGCGTTTGATGGTGTATGATGTGCTTTTGTTCAGCGTTTCGTAACATTTAGCGATACTTTTCCTGTTCTTCTTCTTCTTCTTCTTCTTCTTCTTCTTCTTCTTCTTCTTCTTCTTCTTAAATCGTGATAGTATTTTGAGATACATTCAAACATTAATATGTATGATACTATAATCTCGTTTTTTTCTCCCAAAAATTGAAAAACAGAAAACATTACAATCACTTTACAAATGAAATGAATCAACGACACCGGTATTTCTAGGAACAATCAAAGTGAAATCAAATGTTCAGATGTGACCGTTGTTTTGGCTCTCACCAAGAAGTCTATACACTATATTATATCTGTGTTAAAGATTAAAAGCGTCTGCTGAATAAAACAAGTGTAAATGTTTATCTTTGTACTTCTGTAGAATTTTAATGATTTAAAGGTCGTTTCCATTATTTTCTTTTAAACTCTCTAAATGTAATTGTAATACATGTAAAGGAACCACATGGTTCTTATATGTAATCTGCTAAAATGACATAAAATATCATAGAAAGGGAGTTATTGCACAGACGATGCATTTTTTGTGTTCTGGGGAAACAGTGTGTGTTAGAAAGTTACTGTTCAGAGCTACTATATGATTAATTAACATTTGAAAAGTGATAATTTATTCTAATGTCAGAACTGTTCCCAAATGCCAAAACAATTTCCAGTGTTACCATGGATACTTGGCATTATTGATGGGAGAATAGTTTAAAGCCATGTTCGAAGTAAACTTTTACAAAACACGTGGTTATGTAGCTCATAAGGGATAAACTCTTTTATGAGAGTATAGAAAAAGTAGAGAATATTTATTTTTATATATGTGTGTGTGTGTGTGTGTGTATTCCTCCCTACTTCACTAATAATTCATTAAATGTCCCCACAGATTTTATATGGGAATGTATATTGAATAAGTATATGACCAAGGTATACCTTTAACTGATTATTGTTCTAAATAACTTTCAAAATCATATATGCAAAAAGTTTTTTCTAGAGATAAGTGAATTTAAACTTCACAGTTTCACAAGGTGAACTGAAAGCTACTCACTGTGCCCCCAGTTACATTTTATTGAAAAGAGCCAGACCAATATCAAATACATTTTTAGAACAGGTTTAATTTCAATATATGAATATGCTTTGCAATGTGTAAAGAGAGTGAATTTGCTTTATAATGGAAAATTGTACCATCCTTATTGTTGCAATTGTAGAGAAAGAGAAAGGTGTCAGCTGAGGTAAAGTTTCCTCAGACATGACTGTACAAATGAAAGGATTTAGTGTGTTTTACTCAGCTTTCCTCACACACTCCTCTCTCATATTTCATTGTGATGCAAAGGTAAATACAAGCTGGCCTTTTGGCTAAATTCTTTTCTTCTGAGCTTTTTATGGATTAAAAAAAAATCTTTTTTTTGTTTTTTTTGTTTGTTGTTTCCTGAATTCTCTTTGCAGTCATTCTACAGGTAATAGCACCACGTGACACCATAAGATACAAAGCTATGCCTTATGCTAATACAGCTCATATGTATATTGTTGAGAAAAATGAAGCCACGGGTTTGTTGTTTTATGAAGACGAATGTGAGTCGTGAATGGAAATGGCTCTCTCTCTCTGCTGCCCTTGTCACGAGCTGCAATGGAGGTCCACTTTCTGCTGGTTTTGGGGGACGGGGCCCTGTGTGGGAAACAGGGGCCCAGCGAGACTTTGGCTTTTCATGTTTGTCATGGGTCCCTCTCCGTTCATGGTTACTTGAAGCAGGGAAACAAATCAAATGTGTTTCTGCCATCTTTTAGTACTGTATAACATAATACTTAGCACTTCCTTTAGTACTGTAGAACACTAATAATACAAGCAATACAAATAATAGAGTTACATTTTCAAAAGCATTACATTTACATTGTAACCTTTTCAATTGCTGGATTAGGTTTTTTTTTAATGTGTTACCTTGTTTACATTCATGGTTTGGAGAAATTACATGTTAGTATTGATACGGATCAGCTATATATTCTAATCCAAATGACCAACATGGACAAATTTTATACACCAGTTGTTCTTTGCTCTTAATAAGGTTTATTATTATGCATAATATTCAGAATCCTTCTTCATTTCCGGTAAAGCTGGGAATTTGAAATGTCATGTGGCTTTCAGTACCTATGCCTCTTAATTTATAATTTCTTTATCAGAATAGGTAACAATCCATTTATAAAATGTAAAAAATATATAATTCATAAATATTGAAAAACATATAAAATTGATTTATTTTTATGTTCATTTATACTTGTGAATAGCCTATACCTATTAAACAAGTATTTTTCCTTGTTTTCTGTCTTATAGTTCTGTAAATGTAACTGTTCCTTAATACTTTATTAAGCTCACTTGTGTTATATATCATATTTGTATTATTTTAATTGCAGTGTTACCATAAAATTATTCCTGTTGTTAATGAGGCCAGTGGCTGTTTGTAATTTCAATAGCAGTTTGTATCACTTCTGATGTTGAAGAATTATTTAATGCAGTTTTCAAATATAGTAATTATCATCTTCATGGTATTCATTAATGAAATATCATGATGACATTTATAATCATTCTTGAGAAGTGTTGTGTATAGATAAAACTGATAGAGGCAATTAGTAATCTGTATTAATGGTAATTAGTAATATGTCAGTGATATTGTATTATGATTTCAGAATGAAAACATTGATGTATCTATACAAGTATAACAACAACAATAATAATAACAATATCAATAATAATAATAATTATTATTATTATTATCATTATTGTTGTTGTTATTGTTATTATTATTATTGTATTATTGTTAGATTTATGGCTAGTACAACAATGGTCCAATTTTCATTATTAATCGCAAATCAGCATTGGTTTTGTCTAAAAAGATATTGGTGGTATTTTGGACAAAGGAACATACTTGAACTTAAAGACATAGAAGAAGAATGCTTTTGTCGTCATTATACAGGTAGCAAGTACTATGAAATTTCAGTACTTGCATATCCCAGTTGAGCTCTCCTGTGACACACACGCTCAAACATAGAGTATGAGGTGAGAGTAAATCTTGGGGTCAGAGTGCAGGGTCCGCCATTTATCCAGCACCCCTGGAGCACTTTTTGGGGTTAGGGGCCTTGCTCAGGGGCCCCGTGGTGATAGACTTAGCTCACCAGCTGCATGGCTTGAACTGGTGACCTGCTGGAAACAGGCATGGGCTCCTACCCCTCCGGGTCACTCACCAATGAAGAACCCATCATCAGTCTGACTTAGTCATCTGAAAGATAATGCCATAGCTTCTAAAATGCACAAAATATCATCTTAAATTTATATTTGTGTATATATGTGTATAGTATTTGTGTCTATTTATCTATACTTTGATTTGAGTTGATACAGTAATAGTTTTGTTTTTTTTAAAAGGAATTATTTTTTAATAAACATTATTTTATTCAACTTAAATTGATAAACAAAGTAGTGACACGTAGTATGAGACCTGTCCAGTTAGAATCTCAATATGAATTTTCACCAATCAGGTTTATGGAAACTTAATGTTAATCTGAAGATATCCTTTAGACAGAATTGTGGTCTTTGTGTCATAATGCTGTTTTAAATATGTTGCCTTGGTCAGTGGTGCAGAATGCCTGCTCTTTTTAAGCACTTCCCGAATCTCTCCAGTCTGGACTGGTATCACCATGGCTACTTTGAAATATGCGTGTATAAAATTACTAAGGGTTCCACCCTAAGCTTAACAGCTTTGAAAATGAACTGAATGGCTGATCCCTTGAATTATTGCACAGTTAAACATGGAAATATTTATTAAATTGAAGCTATAGCCAACAATGTGCTGTGCTGAATAAAAAACGCTGAAAATACGCAGTAACCCCCTCCTTGCGGTGAATCGATTCCTCCAGTGCTCATTTTCAGTTTCCTGTTAATTTAGCGAGGCCTGTAGTCTCTGCCACGCTAAACCTCTCCTTTTCATCCAGTGACATGTGGAGATATAACCATTCATTTGTAGCATTAGGTAGGTGTATACAGTTCACAGCTTGATGTTATGGAAATCAGCTTCATTGCTGCATTGCTTCAACCAAAGACAGATCCCCCACTTTCCTCCAACTAAATAAATGTAGTATTACTAAGTCAATAAAGAACTAAATATGAAATATATAAAATGATTCACTCCTTTTAATTGGTCTTAGCATATATAAATCGTAGACAGTATTAGGATTATTTTAATACCAAGAATGAGAAAGAGTACTGATGACTGAAATTAAACATTCCTAAATCAATAAATAATCCAGTATAACATCATCACTTGCATTTATGAATATTGACAAATCGCAAAGAATCTTTCTGATACGTAAACTAGGTTTTTCTGGAAACAGTATGAGACTTAGAAGTATGGCTTAGTAGACTGTGTCCTTGTCCAGAAGGTTACCATTTTGAATACTGTGGCCAGCGAGGCAATCATATCACTGTTGGGCCTTTGAGTGTGACCGTTGACCCCGTAAAGTGCCACTGGGATGCTGGATAAATGGCTGACCCTCTGTTCTGACTCCAAGCTTTGCTCTTGCCTGTATGCATGTCTCCTGAGGAGCAAGATATGTGAAAATTGAAGGAGTCACATGTAGCCGCGTACATGTTAATACAAGCATTGCTTCTTATATTTGATTTACCTCTCCATTCGGATAGTGTTTCACAGCCCAACATGCCGATAAAAATAAGCTGTCCAAACTGATCAGGTATTGTGTAAATATTGATTTTTTTGTGGATTTCTGTAATAGATTCATGAAAACAGATTCATTAAAATCGAAAACAACTATCAAAATATGGTTTTATTGTGCTGCTCTTCTAAATCCTCAGTGACATCATTACTCGTGGGGGGGGGGGATACATATGCTTCCTCACATTCCAACTAATTGTGGGGTTCATCTTATTGATTAAACGCATTGGACCGAGCCTTTACCCTCCCTTCATAACCAGATATGTACCTGGATTGGAGTGAAGTTTGGCCCCAATGTTAGAAATACTTTTTTGGCTTCAAGTTTATATCAAAGCCAACTATATAATCAATCTGGAGGGGAGATGAGGAGAGAGGAGTTTTTCCCATGAATTTCAATACATACTGAGCCCCTTCTGTGACCAGCCCTTAAGATTCAGTTTATTTATGCTTTTTTCCATATTTTTTTAATATTAAGAGCAGCAAGCCCATGAATGTTGATTGGCTTGCAGAGTTTGCCTTTGTGTAAATAAGGTTTGTGATGGTCACACCGTAGAATGGCAGTGGGTACGAGCCCTGTGAAATGGAGCTCCCCAGGTTCACGGCTGAGCTCCCCAGGTTCACGGCTGAGCTCCCCAGGTTCACGGCCGGGCTGTCTGGGTACACGGCTCTTCTGGGTGCATGGCTGAACTCGGTGACCTGGTATACCTGGAGCAGAGAGACAAGTGGGTGAAGATGGAAACAATTGGCCAGTCAGGCTGAAGTGGCACCGGCCTGCGTACGTGATGATGACGTCGGCTTCGGCGATGCGTGCACCCAGCCCGGGCGGGTGGACGGCCATGCGGCGGCGAGCTAATGCCAGCGGATTTCTGCAGGATTGCATCATGACAGACGCTCTAAGTGGGACTTCGTTAACCCCCCCACTGACAGCTTGCCGGTGCCGGGAGGCTGACATCGTATTTTACACCTCGAATGGGTAGCGTTTCTATGCCGTTGTGGCCCGTGGGCCGGTTTGTGCCTCTGGCCTCAGGGGTCGCCCCCTGGTTGTCAGCTCCAACCCCCAGCCATGTGGATGATGGCAAGTTCAGAGAGCTTCATCGCGGCCACTTGATGAGCCTTACCCCTTATACAGGGAAGTCGAAGCCTTGTTCCTACCTGTAGAAACCTCGGGTATTCATCTTCTGTTGCTTGTCACGTCCCAAGATCACATGGTCCTGGACGTGGATGTATGACTTTTTGGTTTAGTGTCCGTTTCAGAACAAATCTTTAAAGTCCTGCTGCAGGCCTGGCCTGGAGTTTGGGTAAAAATCTTGTTCTCAGTCTTACATTTGAAAGACCTGTGTCCTATTGGGAACAAGTTTTTCTAATCCTAATTTATGCAACTTGAAACTGAATAATAATAATGTGGCGCATTATTTAATTCAAATAAGGTGTTCTGTGTATTTTGGTAAAAACAACTAAGCTGTTAAACAGAATACAAAAGTTTGGCAGTCCACTTAATCTTGACTGACGGTGCTGAGGACACTGTTGTCAGGTTTGTTCATGCTGCATTTACGCATAAGTGTGCCTTCACTTGCGGAACAGATCACCACCGTGAATAGAGAAACAGAACTAATGAATCTGGGTATCTGTGTACCTGTAGCGATTGTACGGCTTTGTTTACAGACAATGCGTCCCCCATATGATTCATTTTGGATGAATTGGGATCAATGACGTCACTCTCGCCCTGCTTTCTCGTCTCTCCCCCCCCTCCCCGAGAGGGGGCATTGCCGCCGAGACATCCGGTGCTTTTTCAGTTCCAATTAGACGAGGGGGAAAATTAAAATAATAAAGGAGCAAATTAACTGAGACCATGCATAATTGTGGCAGTAATTACAGCCAGAGCTGTTACAGCAAATTGATCATATTGACTTGCTGCCTATTTTGCAGGAAAACAAACAGAGCAGCGGAGCAGGGCCTAGCATGCACTAGGATAAGCAAGGCCCCGCAAACACAAAGGCGGCTTCCGTGTCCTCACACACATTTACCTGGAGATGATAAGTCCCAGCCCTGACATTTTGAAATAAAAAGCAGTCTGGACAGAACAATAGAGGGAACACAGTCAACTAGTTGCATATATCGTGTTAAATGTCAGCCTGTGGTAAACAGCGATGGACGCCGGCTTCCTGCTAGCACGTTTTTAGCACCAGCTAGCGTGCCCTGACTTTAACGTAAAAAAGCGAGGGACAGGCAGAAACATGATCAGATCGGGTTTCTCTGGCAGCTTGGTTGGCTCGCTTGGTCTCCACGCATGGTGACCGGGTTCCCGCTTAGGTGGAAGAATGGCTGGCGTGCTTCGAAAGACATGTAGGCTCTCCAAGGAGTTCCAGGGAAGTAATAGGCGAAGACTCGAGCTGTGGGTCGGCTACGAATAGATATGTAGAGACATCATGTTGTCTTGAGTTTTGGCGCTCATGCGACAATCCGGCCCAGAACCATTATCTCACAGTTGTTAAAGAGAGGCAGCTCCGGCTGACTGTGATTTGCCAGCAGGGTACGTCTAGGGGTATGTCCGGGGAGATGCCCGTACGAGACAGCGGAACGAATCGGGGCCCTCGGCTGAAGAGTCCAAATCCCCGAGTATCAGCTCCATCTCTCACTCCGCCCGACTCTCCCGAAAAGGGCAGCCCTCTGCAATTCATCTCTCCGGCGCCGGCTCTAAACTTAGCTGCCTTTTTTCGAACGCCGCGGCGCGCGGAAACCAGGACAAGCGGAGCACGCGGGTTTATTCTGAGCCCGGGTGGAACTTTTCCTGCGCCGATTAGGAGAGATCTCAGCACCCCTCCAGTTCCTCCCGGCGCAACCTGGGATGGGGCAAGGACGGGCTTGATGGTGCCAGTTTTGTTCTGAAGCTATGATGAATTGCGGCTGCCACGCCGGGCCGGACCGTGAGAGGGATACATCGGAGCGGAGCGGGCCGAGGCTCCCCATTCCTGCCTGGGTTTAAGAATGATTGATTAAGCTGACACAAGCTCAGGAGTGCACCACCGTGTCATTTATCTTCCTCATTACATAAGACAATATTTCAAATCAATAGGGTACAACAGAAGACACTAGAAGTACCAGGACATCCTTCAAATAAAGTTACGGCACGAGCAACGCTGGAGACATCAGCCGTCTCCCATTCATTTTTAATCATGTCCCAAATGTGTCAATGAGAGCCCGCAAATATTGACTTATTTATTCCAAATGGTACTCGACGCCGTCAAAATTACAATGTCATAATTATACGGTCGATGTCATAAACCGTGAAATTCCCATTCATTAGCATCACAGACATCTTTTATTTTTATCTGCCCCCCCCCCCACAAGAATCGCTGTTTTGAAGATGAATCCCAAATTAATCTCAATGCAAGTATTTCTGTCAAGAACATTTTTATCAATTCTGTAGGACATGCGAATGGATTAATTGCAGGAAATAATGCAAAGTCAAGCGACTGATACTCAGGAGCTCAGATGCCATCTGAGCAGAAGACCTCTGGACCTATTGTACATCATGCATTATTTCTAGGTAAGCAAGATTATCACACATGTTATGAGCTGAAGTCCAGTCTCCCAGAAAAAAAGTGCCTCCTGTCCCTTTAAGAAAGGTGTACCTCTGCAAATATGCAGTGTTTTACCTCTTTTTTCCAAGAATAAAAAATATATACATTATTGTGTACCGATCTTTCTTCCAGATGCTTAGTTTACAAACTGTTCCGTCTATTTTCTCTGCTTATTCAGCTGGAAGTTGCATCATGATATTAATGGGACCAGTTTATCGCTGGTCCTCACTCCTGGAAACACGTTTCCCAGTCTGTTAACTCCAGTAAACACCGCGCTGAGATCACGGAGGATGCTGGAGGTGTACCTGCTTGTACGGGCTCTGCACTGGGCGGTCCAAAGTTAACTGTGTAGGCAGCGTGACGCAGACTTGGATGGGTGGGGGTGTCAGCACAATAAAATAGATTTTTTTACAGCTGCTGAAACTTGTCTCGAGACTTTAAAAAAAAAAAAGGAAAGGCACAGAGTGACTCCACAGAGACACAGGATGCAGAACAATCTGACAAAGGATGCCGATCAGGTAATGCGCATTATTAGAGACCTGAGCCTAAAATCTGTTGCGGTACAAGGACATTGAGCTTGTTTTATTTTGTTTTGGTCAAGTCCTGAATGGTTCCATTAAGTATAATAGTTCTGTACCTGTAAATTCTTCAGTGGATAACAATGGATAAGTTGCTTACATCTTCTCTGATATGCCGTGGGGCATCTGTTTAACAAAAGAGAGATGCCTTTAAGCTTGAATCTTTCTGCTTTCTTCCTCTCCAGGCTCCTGTAAGGCGCATTTAAGGTCCTTCATGCAGCCTATGGGAGAGAAGGCTAATCATTTCTGTTTGAAGGCCTTCTGCTTGCTAAGGGCACCTTGTATGGTGTTCTTGCCCAATTTACCGCGAATGCCGTGAATAGGTGCTAATCCGGTTGCATGACATCACGGCATGTCGCGGCAGCCCCTGCTCACGCCCCACCGATGCAAATGGCCGAAATCTCGCACCACTGTCAAGATACGTCGGAGTAACATCGCTAATGAGACACATTGCGCAACGCATTCATTTTAAAGCCCGCGATACGCCCAGACAGTGTTCGGTAACCGTTGTCATAACACTGTGTGACGATGTCACAATGCGCGCCTGTTGTTTACAGAAATGTGGGCTCTCTGGACTTTCTCATTTCTGACAGAATGGTAAAATTGTCAGAAATAATTAGGGAGCGCGGACTTGCCCCGCTACGGCCGACGACGTGACAGCGTTGTCTGCAGATCTCGTTCGGTATTTTGTGAGATCCCTGTTTTCGCCGAGAAGCCGTGACAATAATTCAATAAAGCGCGAGCATTTTCATTAATGCGTTCATTATGGTTTATGCTGCAATGGTGGGCAGTGGAGCGGAGGCCCAGGCGCGCAGCGTCGCAGAGTGGGTGGCATGCAGGAGCCTGCGAAGGCGCTACTCCCCTTAACACGCGCATCACCTTCATCTCCCTACTAGCGCGCCGTCTCAGAACGCGGCCCGCTGACAGCTGATTCGCTCTTCGTCGTCACCTGACGACACGCTGCGGTGAGAGCTAAAATCCCAGAAAAAAAAAAAATCAGTTATGGGTTTTCTGTCAGGGAAGTACAGTTATCGTGTTCTGGTTTATCTGTAGAGGATGAGCAGACGATGATGCCAGTTATTTTTTCATAGTTATTATTGTCCAAAGAGAGTATGCTTACATACATCCATCTTGTTTCTAACTGATTATCGTGGTCTGGGCTACATGAGTCTTGGAGCTGATCCAAGCCAGCACAGTGCACAAGTTTGATTCATACAATCTTATTCCTTAAAAACAAATTCAGTTTCACAGTGATGGATACAATATGCCTCTTCCTTTTTACCCATTATACAAAACTATAAAATCCAGCAAAATGAAAGTTTGAGGTGTTTAATGTAATATGTAGAATGTAATATTGAGGAAGTCCTATATTTCTGTGTGTTCATGTGGAATCTCAAACAGCCTTATTTCTGTCGGTTATGGATACTTTTCCATTGAATACATCTGATACAAGACAAACTTATTGAAAGGACTCTGAACATTATACTGTGTGTCTATATATTTATATATGTATTATTGGTAATTCAATTTTCAATCATCCAACATCCTGCTTAATAAAATTTTGTTTCCCTCGTCTTCACTTTATCTTTCTCTTTTAGACATTACCAATCTTGTGGTAAATAGACACCATTTGTTTTGTGACCTGTGATGGTCCTTTGGATACAGTCTGTTGGTCGTTTGAACTTAATAGGATGGCTGGGTCGGAAGTGATCAGGAACTTCACCCATGTATTAGATTCTGAGGATCTTCCTTCATGGCTACCCTGCCTATTGCTCAGGAATCCAGTTAGGACACTTCAAATATTTCGGGTATGACACGGTATAGCCCGCTATACAAGTGTGGTAATGGGAAAAGAATTTCAAAGTATTGAGAAGTTTGGAGAAAATCGTCCAGAAAATGAATAGTTTAACACAGTGACATTGCGTGCAGTATGAAAGCACACTGTGTAAAATTTTAATCTGACAAAAGTTATAAAAAATAAAAAAGAGCGTGTCGCATTCAAGGCGACTGACAACAATGAATTATGGTTGATATAGAACGGCGTCTCCTGGCACCTTGGCCCATAGACAAACAAACCAGACAAGTGGGATTCTGCTGGCTCATGGGTGGAGCTGGTACTGCTGTTACTGTGGGTGTTACTTAAACAGACTAAAACATCAACATGCTGAATTCACTCTGCACATCACTCTCTGTAAAACTTAAAAGGTTGGATCAAAACGCTCTTGGTGACCCAGATACGGCAGGTTTTTCTTGGCCTGATAAGAGATGGCTAACGGAACAGCACCATCTAGCAGCAATCCGTCTGAGTTCCACTCGATACTAACCGCCTTCCCAGTACAAGTAAGTTACATGACAGGACATGAGTGTTATATTTACATTTTTCAACCATTTTTTTTTTTTTTTTCACAAACTCAATGGGTTGTTTGTCTAAAAGATTTTACAGATTACCCGTTACCCATATGATTCACAACACCAAGAACAAAATATATGACATCAAAAATAAAACATTTTAAGAAAATGAGATTTGAAAAATGTTGACTGAAAGCGGTCTAAGGAGTAATTCTAAGGAATCCAAAGGTTAACTGGTAAGCTGTTTGGGTCCCCTGAGCTCAGCAGCTACCACAGCCTCGCCCCTCAATCTCGATTCCCAGTGTTTGCAGGCACTCTCTCTCCAGTGGACTGCACATAGCACTTCTACAATGACACACTCTATTCTTGATTCTAAGCACTTCTCTCAGTTGCTATTTGTGGCTTAAGTAATATCTAATGAAACAATAATGTCACAGTAACAATGCTGAAAAACGCAAGTGTTTTGTCATACTTATATATAGCATAGCAGGAGTGTGAAAGGAGCTGAGAGGTGCGGAACAGTGAGCATCTGAAACAGATGACTGACTGTTTTCGTGGAAGAGTTTCAGCACAACTGTCATTTTCTAAAACAGTGTTTCCTATTCCAGTCCTCGGAGACCCACAGCTAGCCCACGTTTTTGCTCCCTCAGAATTCCCTGCCAGACAGTCCACATTTTTGCTCCCTTTCTGCTCCTGTTAGAGCAAAAACGTGGACTGTTTGTGGGTACCTGAGATTGGACTGGGAAACACTGCTCTAAGACACCGATTGGTTTGCAGTAGCCCGCTCCCCATTGGGTACATTATTGAGTGACATCAGGATTAACCAAGAAGTGAGTGACAATGTTAATCCCACCCCTCGTGAATTTTGCTCCTTCCCATGTCATTTTTCAATGCCTGGTTCCATGATCATTAATCAGTTCACCAGTATGTGTGTGTCTGTGTGAGCCTCAGTCTTAGAATCGTACATGGGGCCATGTAATTCAGATTTCAATTAAAGATATGTTATATACTGCCCAAAAAGTTTTCATTGACATTTTGTGTCCATAGACATGCACAATCAATTACTATTTTGTAAAAGGTTTCATTTTTAAACATTTTGTTTAAACTATAGCACGTATAGTGCTGGCACAGGTGTTGATTACTTGTCTGTCAAATTATGAGTTTTTTTTGTATGTTTATAATTTCTGTAAGTTTAGACAAATGAGTGTGATGTCATTTACCTTTTCCCTGGCTAATTCAAATTGAATTTACTGAGCTCACAGTGCAGAAATATAAACAAATTATGACTTTTCATGATCCATGTTCCCAAATCTGTTATTTCCTACTTCAATCAAGGGTTGAAACAACAGTCTGGCATTAGGATAAAAAACGGATACATTTCTTTGTCGATTAAGGCAGATAACAGCATTTATTATCAAAATTAACTAATTTTAGTGTTTCAAGAAAGATCCAAGAATAACATTTTTAAAAACAGGTTATAATGTACATATTAATCATGCAAACCTAGAAAAAAATCCAAGAAGAGAAAAAGATATTTAATTCAGTTTAAGTCTCCTTTTATTTAATAAATGCATTAAATCGATCCTCCAAAACACCAGGGTCAGGAAAACCGCAGATGACTTCATGCTGTATGTAAACTGGAGCTGATTGCAGAGACGGAAAATAAAAGCAGAATTAATCAGAGGTGCAGCTGAAAAACAGTGAAATGACTCTGCTGAGTAATTAAACTTGATACTAGTGTGTCAGGTTGCGGAAAGAAGGTTCTCACACAGGGCTGGAGAAAGGCCAGGACTGGAGGATGTGTCAGTGAAAATGCCTCTATTAAGCTCAGAATATAAAAATGAGGGTCTTTCAGGACAACCACGTCATTAAGGTGAAGTCAAGTGACTGAATGGTTTGTGTGAATTAAAAACCACCGCTCATCACAGATAAGAAAACAAGGCTTTATGCTCTGGCCTTCCACTCAGCTTCACTGTTGCATCCATTCAACGCTCCATTCACTCTCAACTTAGCTGGTTATCCAGCATACACAACTTTTGGCTTTTTAGTTTTGTTGATTGCATTCACAGATCTTTGTCGGCACCTGAAAAATGGTCAAAATAAGTTTTTAATACATTGTGGGGAACATTTCCTCAATATATATATAACCATAATACACACACACAGACACACACACGCTGGAAGCAGCCCATATGTTGCACAGATCACAGCAGGCCTGTCAGCACCTATAAACCAAAAAACACTTAGGTATTTGCAGAGTCAGGCTTCAAGTACTTCTGCAGTTTCAGAGGTTGGACGATTGCTACTTTGGCCCTTAGTTTTCGTGAATGTTCAAATCATGACACTGAAAAAGACTGCATATGAAAATATTATATTTGTTCGCCTCTTCGTATGCAAAGAAGGGTAGAGAAGCACATATCGGCAGGCTTTTTTGCCTTTCTTTTTAAACCCTGTCCTGGCATTTGGTATTGCTGGGGGGGGGGTGGGGGGGG
>JAABNY020000019.1:8421528-8434789 GCA_015164015.2 Brevimyrus niger
GGGATGGGGGGGGGGCGGCCCAGGGGGAAGCACTGATGGCAGTGGGTCGCACAGATCAACAGTAGCGCTTCTTAGTGGTGGTGAATTGAGCTAGTGGCTAAAATTGCTCTAACTGAACACCCCCTGGAGAGGATAGGCAGCGTTTGTCATGATGCTCCGCGTGTTTCCCATCATCCTCTTCTCCGGAACCGCCTTCAGTGGGCCCGTCCCGTCCTCAGATGGAGCTGGTTTTTGTGATGAATTTCGACAGACAGTTGCATCACCAGAACAGCAGACCACAGTAGGGAGACGTGCACTGGCTACTACGGACTGGTCAGGCATCCCCAGTGGCTTGATGCACACATAAAAACACACGTGGAAGCACCCAGCAGATACAGCCCTAACAGTAACCGCTTTGCTCCTCTGCAGTCTCTTTTGTTTACCTTTCTCCGAAGTTGCGTGACTCATAATTAAAGCATCTCCACCAGCAGCAGCTGCTGTTTTGCTGTGTTGTAAAAGATGCGGCCAGTGTTAGAGCAACTCCCATTTAGATAAACTTTAACGCTGCTCCAATGGCATTTCCCGCAGGAGTGTGCAGCGAACAGCTTGCGTTAATGAGGAGCCTTGTGTGAGAAGCCAAGGAGTAGGCAGGGCGTGCTTTGAGAAAATCAACAACTGCTCGCAAGACAGATCTCATTTGCTCACTATTGTTAGGGCAAATGTTCTTCATTTGACTGCTCTGTGTTCCGCCTTCTCCTGGGATTTTCTACCTAGTTTTATTTATTTATTTAGCTGCCAATCAGTGAGTGGCCTTACATCGAAAGCCACGTCTAAAAATTGAGAATAACAGAGACCTCCAGATAATTGGGGGCAGGTGCTCTGTATCCAGCCTGATAGCCTGCTTAATGCGTTGTATCTGTGATTTTATGGATGCATGTGAAAACCCTTTTGGGATATTACGATCAAATTAAGCTTTTGTGCTGCTGTTATGGGTGCTTGCAATTAATAAATGTGAACAAATTTTGAGAATTTTTTTAATCAAACAAATAATCATTTAAAATTCAATATACAGTGGTACCTCAGTTCTTGAACTCGTTAGAACTCAAATTTCTTAACAGTGGAACCAACCAGTTTGGAAAAAATTCCTAGTACTCGATCTGAATCTCAGAAGTCAAACCTTGAACGCTGACCTAAGATAAAGACCGGATTGGGAAGCAAACTGAAATGCAGATGAAATACAGAGGACTTTTGACAACAACCAGAAACAGCTGATCACGGAATCGGGAATTCCACACAGGGTTAACGAGGGGCGTGGCACATGAAATAAGCGTATGAGTTTTTTTTTCTTTACACATTAAAAAGTAAAGGTATCTTTTAATTTTATTAACACAATCCCTGTCAGCGCCTTAAAAGAGGGGTAACGACATGACCAGGTGACAATGGCTCATTCATAAATATACACATGAAAGTAGCTATATATTCAATGAAAGGAGCCTGAAATAGTGGCATGAGTTTGCTTTTTCTTATTTATTTATCCAATTGAATGTTGCAATTACACCATTTGGTCATCTTCATGTAGCCAAGACTTTGGTGATCAGATATCTGGGATCAAAACATACTGCCAACATCGCTTACTATGTACTTTTATAATGTTTCTGCAAGTGTTCCAAACTGCATTTTGCAATGTCTATACTTTGATATCAAATTACAAACTTAACAAAAATCTCACATATGTACAGTACCATATCAGGGGTAGCCAATCTTATCCGCAAAGGGCCGGTGTGTGTGCGGGTTTTCGCTGCAACTCCCTAATTAGATCACTAATTAGAGGACTAATTGGCTGAAAGAGTCCTCACACCTGGGTTTGAACAGCTGACATTCAGGTTATCCAAAAAAGCTGCACACACACCAGCCCTTTGCGGATAAGACTGGCCACCCCTGTACTATATACATTTAAATAAAGATGAGTGTAATGGCAAAACAAATATATAAGAAATAATTTATTTGCCATGAATTAAGTTTATGATATTTGAAGACGTGTGTGATCATGCCCCTGTCAGTGAAAGTATGTTTCCTACCCCGAGACCCCAGACAGTTAAAACCCTTAACCTTGACTAAGCCTTGCAGGTGGAGCTTGGCACTGCTTCATTACTCTCTTATTGTCTCCCGTGAGAAGTGCCTCAAAGTGTAGGATTTGGACCACTCCTTTTCTTCACTGTACCCAGAATGTTCCCAGGAACGCCGTGCCATCTTCTCAGAATCAAGCTTTCCATGACTAAATTCACCTACATTCCTGTCAGAGGCTTCCACGGCTCAGTTTTAGCCACTGGCACTGGTGATATACCCAGTCCAACCTGGGACATTGATAGCATCTTGGCTCATCCTTTTCAATAAAGGAAAAAAAGTGTTATCAGCACATTCAGATCCTTCCTTTCAAACATTTGAAGAATACACCCATTCCTTGCAGTTTTGTGTCCTGGGCCCTGGTCCCTTCTTCTCTGACTGTTCCGCCTCCTTGCTGCCGACCTTTACACAACGCGGTACTGTAATCTCTCCCCCCCCCTCCCCTCCCCCCAACAGACACAAACCACAGCTGCCTGTCAATGTTTCGACCTTTTAAGATAAACGCATGTCACCTTTTCCCAAACTCTCCCCATCGTTTCCCAGTTGTGGCCAGGGTCAAGCTAATTGGAAAGGCTTCCGGCCTACTATGCGACAAAAGACTTGGGACCTCATTATCTGCAGAACATCATCAACCCCTACAGCCCTTGCACTCCGGTCCACTCATTAATGGCCAGGCTTTTAATAGTTCGCACTGCACAGTGTTGCCTTTGCAGAACTCACTCATTTCCTACCATCATCCCCCACTGGTGGAAAAGAGCTCCCAACATCTGTCAGATATGCCAAATCACTTCCCTCACCTCAGACTCACCTCTTCAAACTTAGCCTCGTTCCCCAAAATTTTTGCATTTTTGAGCAACTTCACCAGTAATATATACCAGTTTGCAGTACCCGCTAACTTTATATGAATGGCATAAATATGAATTTGATTTGCTTTAGTGTTGAATTAGACACCAAAAATGAAACAACAGATATATTGTACTTACTCACCATTGATTATTCTGAACAAAGATGTTTTCTTAGTGAATGTGATGGAAATGTAAAAATTAAAATCGTGACATCTGGTTGTATGACTTTATCTTTGTCCTAAAAGGAATTCCTAGTAAATTTCTCTGTGTCCTGCTCAGTGGCACAACTGCTCAATGGTGCCTCTCTAAGGTCTTGGAAATGTAACCTACCAGATGGAAATCTAGTCATATATTTGCATTTATTCATTTCACAATTAACGAGTCGCTGGGCATAATGATATGTGCATTAAACCACAGATAGGGTATTAACACATACACATAATCAGTATCTACTCTTGTGTAGTATTAAAATTAATATTTTTCATAACCCTTTATGTTTTACAACACCTGTTATCCAGCTATATCAATACAGTATTTCTATAAACAAACATGTTTTATCTGCTTCTATTGACCAAAACAAATGCAAAGATATTAGACGAAACTGACAGTTACCAAGTTATGGTGGCAGTTTATGGAAGTATTTCAGGTATAACCTTGATTAAGGGGTAAAAATCTTTCCTAATTCTTTTAGCAATTTTTTGGATGGCAAAAGATGTAATTTATAGTTGTCCCTTCAAGACAGATGTCTCACAGGAATGGAGTCCTTTGGTTTCTGACAGACTCCTTGTGCTCCTGCAAGAGATGAAGTAGGTGGTAGGAAATCTCAAATGATCAGCTGGTAGAAGTAGGATGTCACTTTGATGCATTTATTTAATCTGATCCAAGAATGTCTCAGATGCATTGATTAATCCTGAAATATACATGAAGACTGGCTTCAGAGAGAAGGACAACGGGCCTACTGAGTAGCCAAGCAAGTCTGCCGTCGTCAGATATCCCCGACTACCTATTTGCATTAACCTCCTGTTTCACCACTTATGATGCCCGCAATCTTTCTCCGGCATCTGCTGCCCTCGCAGCAGGGAAGGGTAAGAATCCATCAACTCCCATGGGATTTGCATAATCTTCTCGCAGAGGTGCAGTACGTCTGCAGATATCTGTTGCCGCGTCTGGGAATGGCGCCGCGGCCCCGAGCTTCATCCCCACTGCCGCCTGCCCTGCTTCCCACCGGCTCCTTCACATACCTCATGGCAGTACTACTGGTCCCCTGCAACTTCCCAGCTGGAAAGGCCCTGTGGTGCATTTCAGGCTCGACTGCTTTTTAAACAGCGTACACATCCACAGATACATCTAGTTAGATGCTCACGGAAGCGATTAGCATATGTTTGTAGGTGTGCTCATTTGCCTTCACTTGCTGTGAGATTTCTTGTGGTTTATTTCTCATTTATTTCATCCTTTCATTGTTATTGGCCAATATTCTAGGTCATTCCACTCAGACGAAAGAGAGGGCAGCTGCATGATGGATGCCCTACCGATGTTTCCCTTGATGAAAAATAACAAATCGGGGTTGTTTGAATTATTTCAACCCCACCTGAAGAATCTCTATCCACACGATTCCGCACAAGACTGTAAACTATGACTTCAAAGTTCCCGTCAATAGCATGGTAAACCTAGAACCCCGAACTGGAGTTGAATTCCCCCTGGCTCATTTCTTTATTTTTCTACCTTGTTTATGCCTCAAAGGACTTTAAAAAAAAAAAAAAAACAAAGACAAAGACTTCTATCTAAACGGCTGGGGGGAGGTACGCTTGGTAAGAGAGGGGTCAGCGAGCAGCGTGCGTACATGTTTTAGGAGGTAGAGGAGACCACCGAAGGAAGAAGGCCGAGCTACGCCGCCTAAGGTCGTACATCAGAGGCGTATATGGCACAGCTGGCTAGCTGCTCCCTGTCAAACACAGGAAACCTCCGCTCTGAGCTGTAAGCTGTTCAACTGATCTCAACAGGAGAGCCAGATCCCCACGCATCCAGCTCGCTTTGGCTCCCGCTCCCAGCCCTGCTCCTTTTTGACAAGCCCCCTTTTCCAGCTTAGAGGGGACTTCCAGTGAAGTCCGCAGAAGACAAGTGAGCCTTCAGGGACCAATAAATCAATACCCCGCCGCCTCTCATCCGTGACAGAATTCTCGGGCTCACATCTATATTCATGACATACAATCGGCTGTTAACAAGAGATGTAGAAAGTGATTATTATGTCTGCTGTTTCTCATGCGCACACACAGACAGGCACTCGCAGACACACACAGAGGCCAAGGGCAGATTATTTCAGGGATAAAGGGGTTACTCGACAGACAAGGCTATGTTCAACATTACAGAAGAGCACAAAACCGTCATGCCAAATTCATAAATCCATATATAAATATAGATATAAATATCTTTATGCTGTGATTTAGAACATATATCTGAATGTGTTTATACTACAGTACACCAAATTGTTCTATACGCCATATGTTTAAAGCATAATACAAAGCACTTGTAGACAAACTTATTATATTACATCCATCCATCCATCCATCCTTCCTTCCAGTTACAGGGACTCATGGTGAACCTGCGGCATATCCTAGGAAGCACAAAAAGCAGCCACCCTGGATAAGACGGCAGTTCCCTGGAAGATACACACTCACATGTCGAATCACTATGGGACATTTAGAGCCACCCATTCACCTAAATGTACGTCTGGTCCATCACTGTAGGGGGGAGACGCAGCGGCTGCTTGGAGGTGATACCGCTTGGCTCACCGCTTCCCGACCACATGCAGCCGTCCAGTCCGCCAGCTCTCTACAGCTCAGCGCCGTTCGGCCCGCCAGCTCCCCGCAACTCCACACTCTGGCTGAAGGAGAAAGAAACAGAGGATGTGGGCTGTGCCTGTGGCTACTTACTGGCCGGACCCAGTGCCTCCAGAGCCCGGCCCAGGGAGAGGCACTGCTGAGCCTGCAGAGCTTTGCCCAAGGGAAGCCGCCGCAGCGTCTCCAGAGCCCGGTCACAGGAGGGACCTCTGCTTTGTCCGAACTTTGAGAGTACGGCCCACAGGTGCCCAGTTCTCCCAATCTTCCGGAGTCCAGCTTAGAAGGGGCCGGCCGCACTTCTCCCTAGCCTCTAGAGTCTGGCCTGGGGGGGTACCACACCCATTTCTCTCGAGCCTAGAGGATCTCAGCCTGGGTGGGACGTTGCAGTCCGAGACCCAGGTCAGCTACCCAGAGGGGGCCTCTCTCCCCGTGCTCCTGGCACCTGGCTCAGATGGGATCTCTATGCTTATGGTCCAGGCTCTAGGCTCCAGGCTCCAGTCCCCAAGACGGCTGCTCCGGCTATGTCCCAGTGTCCCGGGCTAACATCGCCTGAACCTGGTCCCACTACTGCCGTGCTACGCTAATGTGACCCCGGAGTTGTTGTTCTGCCTACGTTCAGCCCAGGTGAAACTACTCTATCGGAACACAGTTTTGGGCTGCTTGGCCTGCTCTACTTTGTCTGCCGTCCCACAGGGAACAGCAGCTGTAGTCAGCCCCGTCTCCCTTCATCGCCTGGGTGGCCTGCTCAATGTCACCTCAATCTCCTGCCAGTCGCCACCAACACCCACCTCTACGGCCGCCACCAGTCTGACACCCGGCTCTGGGGACACCGCCGGTCCGGATGAAGCGATCTGGAAGATGCCCCCCAAGAGGACTTAGAGTGGGATCCTCGGGACCCAAGTCCTGCTTTATGGTCCCCCGCTTTAGCCCGAAGTCCACACTGACCTGGTGTAGATCGGCCAGTGGTGTTATTTTTTGTGTCTTCACATATTTCCCTGCAAAAAATTTTACACTGACATTTAATTATATTTCAATATCCATAGTACCTAAATATAAAGTTATGTTTTTAAGTTCATATGATATAGGTCTAAAAAAGACAAATTTAATTTACAAAGTTAATTTACTGGAAGCTATACTGGGGAAATTTTATAAATATATACATAGAGTTGCTGTAATTCCTGCAGTCCATGTTCACTGTTATGGTCTTTGATTAAAAAAAAAAGGGAATAATCATTCTTAACAAGAGGAATGAAAACAAAAATATTGTTTCTGGAACTTAAGAGTTAACAGTCAGGCTATAATTTGTATTTTCTGCTTTTATTGAAGCCTCATCATATATCCATTATATCTATAATAGGAAAATCTGCCATGGAAAATGAATGGAGAATGAAGTCCTGCGAAGCTCAGAGGATTCTTAAGCCTCCTCACAGTCCCGGAGACGGCCTGGCTTTATTCCTCTAGGGTCGTCTTTTTCTTTTTTTCCCCCAAATCCGTAGAACCAATTCTGGGATCTTGAAAGAAGTACATTACCTGTCCTGCTCCCCCAACAAACCTCAGAGCTTCGTCATGAAGTGGAATTTGTCAAATATCTATATTTACCATATGCGCAATATGGATATGGTATATATATGCACAATATATGCCATTTACTGTACCGTGTAACATGGGAGCTTCGATCACTTCAATATATTGTATAACCAACATGGCCGTTGCTACAGAGATGATTTTACATAAATCAAACACCCAACAGAAAATCTGTACATTTAATTGTTTCATATCTGGCCAATGTGCTTTTGCTATTTTAGTCTCAGATATTTGTATATTTATTCTCTTTTATTCTTTGGATAATTTATTCTCAGAAGGAAATTTGTTTCACCCCCTAATCATCAGTATTTCTATATGTTTTTCTTGCTAACCCCTTTTTTTTGCTTAGCAAACTAGCGGATTATTCTGCACATTTCTGCCTGTTACTGTAAATAAAACCAATAATTATATGCATGTGTTTACATGTTGTGGACCAGCTATTTCTTCATTGCCTCACTTGGACAAAAGTGGCTGCTAAAAAAACTTACGTAAATGTGATTTCTTCATTGGTTGTTGTTTTACAGTGGCTTGTGGATGAGTCCTGTCTCTTTAATCGTGTTTAAGGTGACTTAGTATACCGGCATTGAATGGCAAACGGTACAGTACTCAATGCTTTCTCATTTTAATTGGTTATAGAAAATGGGGAGTCATATTATGGGATTGGTATTTGTGAAAACATGCATAATTACTCAGCATTTAAACAAAGGTCATACCATAATTACTAAAATTATACGGCAATCGCTAATGTCAGGTGGTATGTTATACATTGAAATAATACGATGGAAAAAAAGAAACTGTTCCAATCCAATGTTCTAATCCAATCCAGGGTTTAATTCCACTATACTTGGTACATGCTCTTTACCTCCGTACAATCCAATTGGTAAGTACTCTTGTATTTAATATATTTTGCGTTGAAGATAGAACTCAATGTGTCTGTTACAATAGAAAAGATTAGCCAGAATGTATTCAAGTTTTAAACATCATAGACAGTTTTTTTTGAATAACAACCCAAGTGGGACTTTAGCTAGACTTTACTAACAATTCTGTGAGCAAGCGTAAGAGATCAATCAGATTGCTTCACTAATCACTGGGGCCACAGTTTCTCCCACACACCCAGGTGTCATTAAGCCTGGCCTGAGGATCCGGAAGTTTCTGTGTCCTTTGGCTTGGAAAGACACCGCCCCAGCGTAGCGTGACCCTCGGACCTCACCATCTGCTCCCAGGCCAGGCCTGTGTGGACAGGCCTGCCAGCTACACGAGGGCAGCCCGCTGTGGGACAGGGCCTCTCTTCACCATGCCTGGACTCTCAGCCAATCGCACGCTTTCCTCTGATATTGAGTAAATGTAAAGATTCCCATCATGCACTTTTTAGCAAAATATAGGGGGACAGAAGCTGAAAAAGGGTTGCAGTGATACAACATTTTGGCCTTATTTATTGCCACAAAAATTTCCCAGTATCTTGATTAACAATAAATTCTTACATGCTAGTCACTCTGGTATCCGATCACTTTTTTAGTGGATTTTATTACTGAAGATTAGATCGACGGAAAAGTACAGAATTCAGCTTAACGTCAAAGACCTGGGATATACTATAGCGCTTAGGACTAACAGTAGATAATTACATTGTTACCCACAAGGTGAAAACATCATCTCCATAAAATGCCAGTGCAACTGAACGCTATGCATATAGTTCACAGGAGTTGCGGAAAGGCTTCACCTTTTACAGATTTCGACAGAGTTGGGTATTGAAGTTGAATGTTTGAGCCACAAGTCAAACGTTCTTCAACAAATGTCTGCTATATTTAAACAACACAAGACGCAAAGAAAGTCTTCTGAGTCGTGCACAGTGAGTCATAAAGCCAGCTGTCGCTCTGCTGAGCGTCTATCCTTTGGCATAAACCTCTGATACAACATTGATCTACTGAGTGCAACTGTTGATCTCTGCTTAAAATTTTCTCTGAAACATTATTCCCCATTTACATTTTGTTATCTTTCCTGACAGTCATTATAATAATCATAAATCATTTTCAATTTAAATTAATTAATTAAAACTTCTGCTACAGCGACAACAATCTTTTAGAGAAAGTATTGTGTTTTATTGATTGTTTGTTCGTTTAAATTACGCTTTTTAATTTTTCACAACTCAGGGAAACAGTCTTTCTTAAACCCTTTTTTAATGAGTCAAGACTGTGAATGTAAGAAGAACCATAAAAAAAAACGTTGATACATAAATCAGATGACGTGCGGAGAACAGGTGGTCCGTTGATCACAGATGACAGTAGCTGAAAGTTGGTGATGATGCACAGGGATCTGATTCCTGAAGCCACTTCCTGCAGCTAGTGGATGCTGAGAACCTATAAGTTTCCATTGGCCTGAGTGTTCAGGCTTGTGATGCCATGAGTGATGATCCATGTGGGCCGAGTCGTGGTACATTATCAAATGAAGCCCCAGGCACATGGGAAATGCAGAGATATCCAGCACCAGATTTTAGGCCCAGAATAGGTCATTTAAGTGGTCACACATTGTTATGCTGGCAAGCCTGATTACCAGCTTACTGCACTGCTTTGGGCTTGGGGTTCAGCCACTGCTCAGCACTTTTGAGCTATATGAGGCTGCTATAGGTGCTGGATTGAGCACAGCCCGAACCTGAGCGAATAAATCATCCTGCTCAGGTGACAGACGGGCCCACCACTGAGCCCCTCACCGGTGCCATGACCCGTCCATGTGGGCGGGACTTCCTCCTGCACCCTGGTGTCACGCTGAGCCTTACAGGACAGCCGATGTCCGCGGAGATATAATTTAGCAACGTCTTCCCTGCTACTCGGGCGATTCTTCACTCTCTGAGCATAAGAAGTTTTCATTTGCTTGGAATGCTTAATGACTGGAGAGACAAGCCGGACGCTACTGAAATGAAGAGCTATAAGAACTGGCATAAAACTACAGAGTGAATGTGGGACTGTTAGAAAACTTTACAGCTAAGTCATCTGTGGAGTGCATAGCAGAGCATGGAGCTCTCGAGTGCAGTTTGTGGTTAGTGCGTAAATAGAGTGTTATTATCTCTGTGTAGGTTTTTATGTCAGTGGAGGTTTGTCTGGTTCTTGTGTCAACAGAATTTCAGTGTGTATTTGGTGTCATCGGGGGTTTATTTGCGAAAGTGATGTTGCCGCCCCACATTTTTATCCCGTGTCTTTGGGAGATTATATATGAGTCGGGTGTCATCTGTGAGTTGTCATCTGTGAGTTCCCTCTTTAGGTCGATGCGCATGTCCCCTCCAGTATCCCAGGAGGATCAAAGGGCCTCAACCACTCGGTGACTGCATGGTTTGCTAGCAGACCACCCTCAGTATCTAGATTTACAGCTGTTCACTTTGAGATTGTACTAAATGTACATGCTATAGAGCAAGACAGATATATTTCTCATGCAATGTATCAGTAGAAAACCATAAAAATTATATAAATGTGTAGTGCAGCCCAGCCACATGATAAGATTGAATGAAAGCAGAGGAAAAGAGCACTTTGTTATGTATTAAAATTGTACATAATATCATTTATTACAATGTCCCTCTAAGGGGCTAATGTACTCTGTGTCTCTTCTCGTGCTTCTGGTTTAAGAATTTGGATATGAGGCGCATCCAGCATTTTACCTCTGTCACTGTAACATTTAAGACAGCCAGCCAGTTGCCTTACAATTTAAAATTAATTCAAATGAATTGCTGTTGTTACTGCCGCCAGTGCAAATTTGACACATTAATTCTGGAAGTTAACTTTGACCGAAAGGAAATTGAAATTAATTCCCGTTCCACAGTGCAAGATGGCAAATGTTAGCACGCCCTGCTGCATCAGACTCCGTCGTAACACTGCGGTTATGAAAAATAGTTTGCTATTTTGGAACCCCTGGCAGCCATAGTGAATCACCAAGGACTCGGGGATCATCCATCTTTTGTCAGGGATGAAGCCAAACGAAGCACCGTCTCCCCGTGCCGCTAAAGAATGAGGAGGCGCATGAGGAGGTAAAAATAAACTGGCGGCTCAGGTAACCACACAGATAAGTCACTTTGCAGTGGAGCTCCGCATCTCCACTGTCACGATGTCCAGGACGAAGGACTAGAAGGCAGGCGTTCGGTGAACAGAAGAGGGGTTTTTACTGGAACTAAAACTGAGCAGAACTAAACAGGGGCTGGAAAGCAAACGGGACTGCGAGGGGTCGAAACGAGAAGGCTAGTGTGAGGCAGGACAAGGGCAGACAGAAAGAGCGACATTAACAGATAGTTAAATACTGAGACTAACAAGGGGCAACACACACAACAGGCGTGGCTCATCGAGGTGACAGTAGGGAGGAGACAGGACGGTTAGGTGGGCAGAATATAACAATACAAGCCCCGCCGAATTGTCTGGGTACAAAACACCAACACGGGTGGAGACCGAGGGGACAGAACCACAGGGTGGACACAGGGGGCTGACACCAAATAAGACAGGGCATGGCAGGACTGACAGGGCACACAAGACAGACACCACAAAAGACCAGAGGGACCGAGCCCTTGGACAGGACAGGACAAATAGTACCACGAGGGGAATAATACAGGCAGGGGTCAGACCAGGAATCACAGAGATAACACTAGAGACCAACAAACAAAACCACACAGATGAAACAGGCCAAACACAGGATAAGATCAACTGCAACAGACCTGGGATTAGAGGGACAAATGCTAGACATCAATGAGGATTAGGGAGCAGGAGAGCCAGGGACTGACAGAACATGCCACACCAGAACAGGGCAGGCAAGTGGGGGAACAACAGAGACAGGGATGGAAACACCAGAGGGGGTAATAAGGGATACAAGCCAGGGCAAATGACAGGACAGAGAACTGGAACAAGGACCAAGGTATGACCAGTGGATATGGAGTATGTCACAAACCCTGAAGAGCTGAGCAGTGACCTTGTAACCTGGACCTTTCTGGGCCTGATCAAGACAGGGCCAATCTGGACCACAGAACCAAAGGGTCTTGGAGAACCAGCAGGGCTGGAGATGGAAGATGGAGCTGCAGAACCAGAGCAGGTGGATGGTGAGGGAACTGCATGGTCGGAGCATGAGGGGGCCGCCAGCCCTCCCCTCTTAGCCACAGCTGGAGAGTTGTCCCAGTGGACAACTTTGGACAAACAAGAGCCTGAGTGGTTTGCTTGGACAGCATGTCACCATCTCCCCCTCTGGGAGATGACTCAGCCAGCCCTTCTTCTGGGCCCCAACCAATACCACTAAGTTTACCAGGACCTAGCACTGGATCATGGGATGATAGGCTGAGGTGTTCGCTCATGGAGCAGGATTTAGGGCAAGGCCCAGAGTATCCCACTAAATCCTCTGACTGGGCATTTCCCAGGTCAGCCTAACCTGGCCTAGCGGTGACTGGGGAGTTGGGCTATGGCCTGGCGGTGACTAGGGAGTCGGGCTATGGCCTGGCAGTGACTGGGAGGGGATGAAGAGACTGCTGGCAACTAACCAGGAGGCAGTGAGGAGGCAAAAACAAGAGACAAGATGGGCATCAGAGGGACACCAGAAGATGAGGTGGGCACTAGCAGGACACCTGGAGACGAGCAGGGCAAAGCTGGGACACCTAGAATGGATGTAGAGTGGATTTGGCATGATTGCGAGAATGTGCATAAGCGATAGGGCCACTCTTGGGCTGGGAGCCAAGGACTCAGGGGTGTAGCCCTCTGTGGGCCGGGAGCCAGCTTTGGGGGCAGAGTAGTCCTTGTGGGTACAGCAGTGGCAAGGATAGTCTCTGGGACTCTGGAGGCACTGCAGAGGTGAGGATGGGCTTTGGAGGTGCTGCAGGGGGGAGGACAGGCTCTGGAGGTGCTGCAGGGGGGAGGACAGGCTCTGGAGGTGCTGCAGGGG
>JAABNY020000019.1:8474181-8485332 GCA_015164015.2 Brevimyrus niger
TCCTCTCTGCCGCCCCCTCCGCCGTTGTCGCGGCCGGTTCTCGTCGGGTGCGGTGGCGTGTCTTGGCGGGGTTGGGGGTGCTGGGCCCGTGTGCTGTTTCTCGGCTCAATAGAGGCTTCAGTCTACTGGCTGGAGGATTCAAACTAGTGACCTTCTGAACAGGGGAACAAGTCCCAACCAACTGAGTCACATGCTACCCCTCATTCACATGTGTACCCTTACTTTAGCCACAAAAATGGCAGAAAGATGGCGAGCACTGTAATCCTTTATGAAAATGAAACCTGAAGAGTGTAAAATTACATCAGGCTGTCGCCGCTGAATAGCCTGCAGGAATTATAGCCTTAGACTTTAAGATGGATAATGCAGTGTAATATCCTTAAATAATATAGGTCTGCTCGCGTCAGGCAAAGCTCAGTCAACCTTATCAAAAAGGTTGCCCATATTCAACAGTTGGGGATTATTTACACAGCTCCTATGACACTTTAAATCCTCAGTTTCTGCAGGATTAGTGTCGTTGGAATGACATTCAAGTGCCCTTTCCCATTTTGAACCCGTGTCTGTTTTAATTCCCAGTGATCCTCCAGAAATAAGAAATTTAAGGTGACGCGTGAGATTCTCGGAAATATTGCTCTTTAGGGAAAATGCTGAAGATGCTGAATGCCTACCCAGAGACCATTCTCTGTAACAAGGCATTTCATCATGTACATTTAAATTGTAAATTTAATTTAAATTAACTTTATATATATTTATATATAAATCATTATTTATATAAGCTTACAAGTGACCCTTCAAACCTGCTTATACTTTTTTAAAACAGATTTAAGATGTAATAATGCTTGACGGTATTTATTAATGTTGGATGATTTATTTCAGGGCAGCTCAGTCCATAAAGCCTTTGTCTCTTCCCCAGTGGGCGGAGCTTCATGTCGGGCCTGTGCTCTGGCCATGTCTGCAATTTGCACATTCTCCCTGTCACACTTAGTTGGGTTTCTCTCAGCTACTCCAGCTTCCCCCTGCAGTCTGAAGCTTTCTGGTTTGGGGAATTTGTGCCTCTGAGTCCGTGCCATGCAATGGCCTTGCAATCCCAGCCTTATACTATTTCCTGTGATATCATTGAGGCTCAGAATAACCCAGAGCTGGATAAACAATTAAATGCATGGATGATCAGTCATGCTGCTCTTTAACCCAACAGAGTTTAACCCTATAAGTTCAGTGGGACTCACCAGCTTCTGAACAATGTGGAAAAGGAGGCCCTTCCTTATATAGTAAATAGCGCTTGATAAAGCCCAGGATCAGATCCATAAAGAGTTAAGTCTAAATGGACAGGGCTGAAATCCAATGCTGTCCTGTTTTGTGTTTGGCTGGGAAAATTTGTTAGGCCTGGACATTCCGGTTTTACTAAGAGGGAGACAAATGAACAAGAGCTGGGTATGAAATTTCAGGGCTTCTATTTTGAGTTTTGGGCCGTGCCTGTTAAGAATGATTATGTAAATGAACAGAGCTGCAACTTGTTAATCTGAATTTTGCCACCGCGGCTTAAGACGTGTGCTTCGAGGGTATTATCCCGTCTGCTCCCGGAGACGGGGCTGGGCCTCCAGCAGCTGAGCGGAGCATGCTATTTGTTGATAAGCTATCTGAGAGGTGTGGAATGTCGCGCTTTCCCAAAATAACAAAGAAAGTATTACAAACAGTTATACTGAAGCTTTCGTATTCATCGCATACGGTATCTAACACAAGGGCACATTAAAGAAGACTGAGTTTGAAAACTAACACGGAGTATGAATATCTTGGTGTTAAAATGCATATACGCCGTCTATTCTATGGTTGCCTAAAACCACATACAATGTGGACATAAATGTAATTATATTAGGAATGACAAATTTAACACAATTAGAAAATGGGTTTTGTTACACTCCTCTGCATTTTTTCACCCATCCAATCCTAGTTTAAACATGCGATTGAACATTTGTATATTATATTGATGGATGTTTATGTTTAAATCGCATTTATATTGTGTGCCTTTCTGACTGAAAACATTGAGTCCTACCTTAACATATGAATGTTTATGCTGTTGTTCATAGAGACTATTTTCGTAATTAGAAGCAGCAGAAATGCAGCCTAGTCTATTGTACATGCCGGTGTACATGCACTTACAGTAAGGCACATGTGAACCAGTACTCGTTTAGCAGTGCAGCCAATGCAGCGCAGTACAATCATTGGCCATCAGAGGGAGTCATTGTTTCAGGCGTTATCCATAAATAGGGAGTAGGGAAAGAAAAATAATCTGTACATGACAAGCAAAGGTGGATAGTTCGGGTTCAGAAAGTAAAAATCCAGATCAAGGGTTTGTTTCAACCAACCAGTATAGTGTAAACAGTCACAAAGATCTCAATTGGTTGGTTGAAACAAAATATTGGTCTGGATTTTTACTTTCTGGACCTGAACTATCCATCTCTGATGCCAAGTGTTTCCATCAAAAATCCCCCTTAATAGGCAGTGGAGCCAGCAGAAAGACATAGATCACATTGAGTCTGCAGCTGTTCTACAGGAACGGAAAAGCAATAAATCCATGTCTCTGTAGACAAGTCCCCTGAACATGAAGTAACACCGAGGTCTGCTGTTTGGCAGGTCCTCAGATGACCTGCTGGAAACACATGCTCTCTGATTGGTTCTTATAGGGGGCAAATGCAACGACTGGACACAGTCAGCATAATAACACATTAGTACACAACCCACTAAGGTCTCCCTTTGTGACAGTGAGTATATGAAAAACTCAGGAAAAAATATGTCTACTATCAAAATAAAATTCAATATAGTTTATTGTTATGATCCTAAGTCCCTGCAGTGCACTGTGGACACTCAGGCAAACCATTTACGGGGTTCAAAGAATTAAAATAGAATTGCTAATATAATCACCAGATAAATTTTGATCTATGAAGTGCCCAGTCATTGGGGGATTTCTTAGCTGGTTAGTCATTTGTCACCTTCGCCGTGCAGGCCTCAACCAATCAGGGCCCAGTAGGCGGCTGATGACAGCAATCTGGCGTTTCTCCAGGGAACCGCAGTTACATCAACCAACAACCATCAATCTCGGCTGGCTGAAATTACTCTTCATAAGATAAAAGAGGCGAATAATTAGTGGCGTGTTTGAATGATGTGGGAAGTGTCTTGGGGGGAGGTGTCTGGGAGCAGCAGGCCTGCTGCGGTAAGGACAGGCCGCGTAAGAGGCAGCGGCACAAAGACGCCAATCCTTTATGACTCATTACCAGGCACGCTTCAATGCACGGGCTCTCCCAGGCTGAAGTCCAGGGGCTAATGCTAAACAGGGACCTCAACCAGAGGAGTAGGAACCTGGGGGGAAGTGTACCCCCCAATATTTTGTTCCTTCATTTGCTCCCTCCCCCCCAAATAAATAGACCTTTGCATTTAATTTATAAATTGATAAATCCATGCCCCCCTCCAATATCAAATGATCTCATATACCCTTGGCCTCAGCTATCCTGGTATAATAAAAGTTTAAACCCTCACCCCCCAGGCAACAACTTTTACCAATACCACTTCCCCAAGCTACCAAAAAGCATGGGGGGCTCTGACGGCTATATGCTAATATTCATTATACACAATGACTCCAAATTGCAGGCTGTACTGAGCCATGTTTTACATTATAAGTAAAAATGTTACATGTCATGTACATTCATCTGGTAGGTATCGGAAATACCTACTATCCTCTGAACTGCTTGGCCACTTTCATCCACCCACACATCTTTACGTGTCAAGTAATTAGCATTTTATTGCGTATTTTCACCACAGAACTGCCAGCATCCCGTTAATATAGGCGACACATTCTCCCTGCTGCTGCAGTTGTGTTTGCAATAGCATAAGATTTAACTGGAGGGCAACATACATCTTACACTGGGCACTCAGTTCCCCGCTCCGATTAGATTTTCTTTGCCATAGATCCGCGACGTTAGAAGAGGAGCTGTCCCTCGTACCAAATGCACTGCCAACTCATCCCCAAGTGAGCGTCGGGGACCTGCTGCACTCATAGACGTGTCGATGGCCGCAGGCTGCTTTCCGATCCAGGGGAATTATCACAAGGTAATTATAAGACCTTCCTGACATAGCAGCCTTTTAGGATAACCTGGTATTATAAAGCTGAATTAAAAAACAAATTATGTTACAATTATGCAGTCATCGCCCGGAATGCACGGGGGATCAGCTCCAGGACCCCCCATGGACACCAAAATGTGCAGATTCTCAAATCCCTTATATAAAACGGCGCAGCATTTGCATATAACCTACGCACAAGCTCCCCTATACTTCATCTCTAGATTGCTCATAATACCCTAATACAATGTAAATGCTATGTAAATAGTTGTTATACTGTGTTGTTTAGGGAATACTGACGAGAAAATAATCCTATTGGAATTTTTTTTTACTGATTATTTTCAATCCATGGTTGCTTGAGTCTGCGGATATGGTAGGCCAACTATACTGGGAAATGTGTGTGTTCACTGTGCCCGGAAGCAACAGCAATGGTCCCTCAGTGGGTATTGAACCCTGGCAGGACTTTGCTCTTATTGACAAACAATTTCCCCACGGGGATCAATAAAGTATCAATGATTTGACTCCCAGCCAAGCGTGAGAAAGCATGTGCAGTAAATAACTATGAATTATACAAGCAAGCTGTTTACTGTTGGCCACTGTGGACCTCACTTTGCACCACGAAATTTCCATAACAGGCTGTAACGTTACTGCAAGCTGCTGGGCCCAGCTCCGTGCCTGTAGTGAAGGGCAGCTCCCTTGTGCAAGTTTTGCATCTCTATTACATTGAGAAGCAGCCTGAACAATCTTACATTTGGGCCTTGCAGCTAAATGAACAGACACTCCTGGCCATATATAGCCATCAAAGACACAAAGACAAAACTCTTTCGCTCAATCACACATGTACGGGAGGTAAGTCAGGTAGTACTGTAGGTGTTAATGCGGAGGATACTGGGTATAATGGTTAGGGTAAGCGTGAGCTATTTTCAGGAGCCATTAAAGCCAAGTGGTTACCCTCAATCTGAACACCATATGCTGGAAAACAGGACAATGGGAGAAACTTACATGGGACAGTGAAGAATTATGGGCCTTTAAAGACTTGTCTATACAAGCAAATTCTTTTGAATGCACAGGATGGTTTAAAATATTACCAGCTACCTTTAAGCCCCAAATGGGCAAATGTCAGATAACACTGTGAACTTATTAGATAATATCTGCATTTAGGCAATATTGTAAAATGTTCTCTCAACAGTCATCAAAAAACAGCCAGTTCCATTGTTTCAATGGAGAAACACAACAGGGAGCAAAGCAAAGCGTATGGTGATTTTAGCTACGCAGGCTGCAAGCCCTATCCTGCACTGACACAGCAAACAGCCAGATGTCCTGCACTGATAATAATCAACTATAGCTAAAGACCGACTGGGTGCAAAGTGCAGCATTCAATGTGCACGTAAACTCACATGAATACTTTTTATACATCAAAACAGTTTGGAAACAGCCCCACGTCCAAGAAGAGTGTTGGGGGGAGGGGGGTATGTGACTCAGCAGCCCCCATGCCAATAAAAAGAAGGCTGGTGTGTCGAGCCCTGGTGGAATAGTCACATCTCTATTGGACTCCTTAAGCAAGGCCTCCAA
Organism: Brevimyrus niger; assembly: GCA_015164015.2. NCBI lineage: Eukaryota > Metazoa > Chordata > Actinopteri > Osteoglossiformes > Mormyridae > Brevimyrus > Brevimyrus niger. Next base: position 8,479,861 of record JAABNY020000019.1, read on the forward strand.
CTTAACCCCCCACGAATGCACCATGGTTACTGGATAGGTGGCCTCTTGGTTCCCACTCGTGTGTGGAGATGTGCACACATATCGTAGATGAGCAAGACAGGATGTGCAAAAATAAACACTTCATCGTACATTTACAAATGGAAAATAAAGCAACATTTCGTTTATCTTAAACTGCACCGTGGTTTGTTTGTTGATAAGAAATAAAATTCCTTTGAACGTAAACATGATTATAGATAACTTTAATTTTAACAATTTAGATTTTAAACTAGTGCTAAAAATCACCGCACCGTCCCCTGCCTTGTGCCCTCTGCTTCCTGGAATGGGTTGCAGGTCTCGTCATGATCCTGTACTACACGGGATTATTGCAGATACACAGATGGACTTGTGGTCAGATTCATCAAGGCTTTTATAATATGAGCATTTCCAACAGTCAAAGCTATGAACATGGTAAATGACAGATGTTCTGCTGGTTTGCTAGTAAAATGACTTCATAGATTTATAGCGATTTCATGCTGACTCTTCAATACAAGGTGAACTACAAACTTTTGTGTATCTTCCACAATGGCATTATACACTGATCTTGTATCTGTTCGCTGTTAAAGTCACAGCGTTAGAGAGTAACATGGAGGCCTACAGATATTTGGCTTAAAGGCAAATGTTTATTAATCAGAAATGTATTTCACGCTCAGTAAACACCAGCTTCTAAAAGATTTACTTTGCAAACATATTAAAATTTCCAATAGTGTTGCTTTTTTGATAGTTGCTAGCTATAGATGCTGTTGCCTAGAGATTCAGTTCTGTAAATGTTGGTGCATTACAGGCGGCATTTGGAAGCCTGGAGGCAGAGATACAAGACTAATGTAATTATAAAAAACACCTAAGAAGTGGCGAGAATCCATCCATCCATCCATCCATCCATTTTGAACATGGTCATGAAGAACCTGAAGCCCATCGCTGGCAGCAAAAACACTATAATGATTTATACCTCTTTATAGACATGTACCTGACTCCATAGCCTATACCTCCCCACAAATGTAATTGCACGTCGTAGTGATGCAGACCATAACAACTGTGACTGGTCTGCTTGGTGGCATGTCATTCCTCCTACATAAATGTTTTGTTGTTGTTTGTTTCCAGCTGGGGGGGGGCATGTTGCCATAAGGCCTGCGTGGGTCGCGGCGTAAGGCCTGCGTGGGTCGCGGCGTAAGGCCTGCGTGGGTCGCGGCGTAAGGCCTGCGTGGGTCGCGGCCTAAGGCCTGCGTGGGTCGCGGCGTAAGGCCTGCGTGGGTCGCGGCGTAAGGCCTGCGTGGGTCGCGGCGTAAGGCCTGCGTGGGTCGCGGCCTAAGGTCTGCGTGGGTCGCGGCGTAAGGCCTGCGTGGGTCGCGGCCTAAGGCCTGCGCAGGCTCCACACAGAAGTGTGAATGAGCCTTAAGAGCTGCCGTACATCCTGGATTGTATTCCATTATAATTAATTAATTATAGTACAAATAATTTTGCAGTGTTTATTATTGAATTTTACTATATACATTTTCCAATTGTTTTTGTTTTATATGTTTTGGTCTGTACAGCACTTTGGCCAGCTTCTGTTGTTAAAATATGCTCTATAAATAAAGTTACTTGACTTTTGTATCCCAGAGTCAATCTGTCAATATTTGTTTGCTGTTTGTTCTTCTCATGAGTTCCCACAACATGAACCTTTTCTATGATTTATCAACACTACTTGCTGGACATTGACTATATTGTAGTCTATATTATCTAGCTGGAGGTAGATAGGTAGACTTGTAGTCAAGACCGCCTAAACCAAGGTCAAGACACTACCAAGACCAGAGGGTATCGAGACCAAGACAAGACCAAGCCCAAGACAGACTGAGTCAAGACAAAAACAAAGTCGAGACGAGACCAGGACCGAGACCGAGACATCGAACTCCAGTCTTAGGTAGGACAGGGCACTAGTCTGGATGAGATAGCAGGGTGATGAAAGAAATCCTTTGAAATATTACAGATTCCCAGTTACTTTTATTTTTTAAAAAAATGGGGTAGTCTCTGTTTTGTTTTTCTAATTTCCTCCTTCCTGAAGATGTGCATTCTCCTGACTTCTCACAGAGAACCAACGTTCACCGAAGGTATCGGCTGCACCCGCATAAGTACGTTAGTGTTTTATTTTCAAAACGATCTGTGGCATCAGCACACACTGACACATATCATTCTAGCAAAAATTCTAGCAAGCCACATCAGGCTAGAGGCTATTAGAAGCTGTGCATGATATGCAGTCATCACCGCCCCAAGGAAACCGCTATTGGACAGCGCCGTGGCGATGGGCACACACACCCCACCCCTTGTGAGACTTGCAATATCCTGGAAGTGTGTTCTGGTCCGGGTCCCGTTTTGACAGGTTTATTCTGCAAAACTCAGGATGCCACATGCAGAATAGCAATACAAGCAAAACAGATCACAAGTATCCATCAGAACCTCCTGCACTAAACATCTCCACTTATGATTCACACATCCTTCAGAATGCGCAATGACGGCAAGCTACATATGTAGCCCTTTCCTTTGCTTTTCCCGCATAGGTGAAACTCTGAGAAGATAAAGGGGGCGGGTCGCACGTTTGCAGTCACCTGAGCCGCAGCGACCGCTCCAGGCGTGCCGGGCACCTGTGACCTTATCAATGACCAGGAGCTTAATCCCACCGCGTGCCTGCTGGCCTGAAATGCACATGCAGTGCACCATAAATAGACACTGCATATCATGCATGAAAAAACCTCCAGTGGACAGTGACATTTAAGATCGCCCAGTTACACCGGCTCAAGTACGACAGGTTATGAAAGCTACACCCACACAGTGCGCGTTGGACATATATTATTTACCCACCTCCCTCGAACAGCCGATGGGGAAAAAAAAGAAAACATGATCGCCGAACACTGGTGTTTCTTGTAAACAGGCAGAGGGTTAGCCGGTAACATATATAGCTTCCTCTCTCCTCAGCTTTCCTTTGGGGCCTGTGAAGTGCGGGATCCAGCTGTGGGAAGCCACTATGCAAGAGGTCATCTTCAGAATCACAGGGGAAAGGGGTTCGAGTCCGTCTCCCGGGCAGCGACCCGGCGAACACGTGGGATCCAGGCGGAATAAAACCTACATGGAGCTCACAGTGAAGAAAGAGGAGGATAGGAGAGGAATGCGGATGAGAGATGCTGCAGCTCTTAGCTGGGGCTTCAGCAAACTCAGTTCACAGCTGTCTGGGAGAGAGGGTGCAGGCTGAATTTTTAAGCGAGAAAAGCCCATCTGTCAGATGGGGACGTGTCACCAATGGAGTTGCATCCGGAAAAGAATATGCAACGCCAGGGCCTCTGTGACTCACCAAGATGCTTCTATTATTTCAATAATATTGTCACTCCATTCAAACCTCGAAATTACTGGCTGGGTCACCTGATGGAGTGCAGTCTCTGCCCGAACCAAGCCACGCGGCAGAAAGCTTACAGAAGCCATCTCTGATTCACTGAAAGTATAAACTGCAGCTGTTTTTGTTCAAGATAAGAAATACCTGAACAAAGGTCTTGAAGATGGGTGGTGTTAGCTAAACTGGGAACCAGAACCAGGCCCAGCACCATGGGGGGGGGGGGGGGGGGAAAAGGGGGGGGCCCAGGGATATAGGGGGGGGGGGGGGCTCGGCCAATGGGGGCCGGGGGGTGGGGAAAAGGGTCGGGGGCAGTCGACAGCCCTGCTGTTGGGCAGATGAAAGCATGCAAGGCCACTGAGCCTCTCATCTGCCTCGTGGGGGGGGGGGGGGGGCACACGCACCTGTCACTGGGGCTATTGTTGGGGCCCATCAGGGGTGATACTGTCACATCTGCCTGAAATCTCAGAAGGGGGGGTGGGGGGACAGATGGCGCTGTCTTCTCTCTCTCCGGGGGCCGGCCTGATACCTCTGCCTAATCCCCCCCACCCCCATCACAGTGCCTTCTGCTCTGAGGCCCTGATAGCAAATCCACATGATAAAGCGGAGGGAGCATGCCATGACCTGGTCTGAAATAACCAGGCCAACATCCCGCGCCATAACACTAACGTCATGCCTGTCTCTGCGGTGAAACCTACAGGTGAAAAGCTCCAGGGAGATCACGATGCACACAGCCCCTGCTGGCGGAGGGCAGGATGGTGGTTGTGTTAGGGGCCCTAGCGGTGCTGCCGTATGGCTCCTGCAGGCTCGGCGGGCGGCGTCCTCGGTCACGGGAGAAACACTGATCAAATATGCACCAGCAGTAACTGCCCAGGCAGCCAGTGGGGAGGCTCTCTTATCTTAATAGTGCCTCTCACATGTGGCAGGTGCTCCTTTGAGTGTGTACAGAGGGCTACACATTGTGGGGGTGTTTGCTTTAGGCTATGCCCTGTTTTCCAGGGGAACAGGTGGCCGGCTGCCCCTAAACCCCCCCCCCCCCCCCCATCACTAGGCTTATCTGGGGCCACGTACCTGCCAGCAATGAGCCATCTCACCACAGCCTGTTAACAGGGAGCACCTGTCCTACCTATAACCCAAGAGCTTCAGCAACATTGCTGCTCAGACGGCTTGGAGTAGCTCTTGCTTGGGAGTGGCACAGCGCTCTGCCCCGCCCCTTTTGGATAGGCCTGTTTTTTTTTTTTTTTTTACTCCTCCCACAATTCAGACTGAGCCCCTCGTGGCCACAGATGTGGCCTGTGGATCCCTGGACCATGCAGCTGGGGGTGCTGTTTGTGCATGGCCTTTCAATACTCCTGGCAGCAAACAATGCCTGCGGGGATCCCCCCCTCCCCAGTGAATTCATGCCCTGGAGGACCTTCGATTGGCTTCCCTTTCACATCTGAGCCAGATGAGGCGAGCCTCCCCCAACCACATACCATGGCAAATCATACCATCACACAGAACACCTTGGCCTCCTTCCTCCATCACATTTTACATTTTCGTTTATGTAGGAGATCCTTTTATCCAAAGTACATGTTGCAACATACATGGGGGTTAAGGACCCTGCTCAGGGCCCCAACGGTGACATCAGATGATGCCGTGATGTGAACCTGCAACCTTCCAATAACAGAGTATTTGAACCTACTGAGCTGCATGCATATTGAACAGCGCTGGTACCAAGAGAGGGTATGGTTAACCCCCCCCACTGTAATTGGTCCAGACTGGAACACAGGGCCTTTAATATCATCAATATGCAGGGGCTTTAACATAATCATCATCATAATATAATCATCATCATCCCCGTCAACATCCTTGTGCTGGGTGGTAAGCCCCCCCCCCACCCCCCACGGCTGAAGGTCACTTCTTATATGGAGGCTGCTTTGTCATAGCAAGAGTAATTCTGGGTTTCCTTTTCTAGGGCACGGTCTATATTAAGTAACATAGGACAACAAAATTATAACCTGGGGGCTAGTTCAGCCCCCCCTCCCCCCCCCCCCCACCCCCCACCCCCCCCCCCCTGTGGCTTTTTTTCGTTTTTT
>JAABNY020000019.1:8486990-8499397 GCA_015164015.2 Brevimyrus niger
TGTTTTGTGGTTGGTTTGTTGTTGTTTGTGGGGGGGGGGGGGGGTGGGGGGGGGGGGGGGGGGGGGGGGGGGGGGGGGGGGGCATTTCTGGGGCCTACTTTGGGATGTTTTCACAGCAGCGTCGTACAGTGGCAAGTGCGACGCCTGACTACAGAGCTTTCAATCATTTTAATTGCTAATCCTGAACTTCAGGATGTCAGCACGGCCATTTCCTGCATTTCCACAATCTTGACTGAGTCCATTCTCATAATCGGCCATTGAAAACAAGACTATAAAGTCATTCGGGTCGGGGCAGTTATGCGCCACACGGGATATGACTCTATAACACGGTTGTTACAGATAAGACTTTGGTCTAAAGTGATTGATAAACGTATGTTTTATGGTCAATATGATCTGCCATCCATCCTAATGCATGTTGTGCAGTATGAGCATGCTGGAGAAACACTGTTGTATTAAATATTACATGAATGCCATTCATAATTCTGCAAGGGGGCAAAATTGTTAACCTTTGTGTGATATTACATTTGTGTTTGTTTTGCATTTCTTGAAAAGTTAATTGCCAGGTAGCCTACTCACCAGATCTCCATGGCCCTGTTGCTAGATAATGTTCTTCCCTTTGTCAGTTGCAATAAAACTCCCAAAATGCACAATGCATACTGCTAAAAAACTAATTGCCAAACGATGAGCAGTAATGACTTTCATTGCCTTTCACGCTGTCCGGTTGTTCAGTCCCTTTGAGGAACTTCAGCAGCCTTATTCACATATTTACCTGCCGTATTGTTATTACTATTACACTGATACGACAGTGAACATACATATGGAAGTCATCCAGATTGTCCTGTGAGTTTTTAGAATTCCCAGTGGTATGTATGCTCATGGTGGTGATGCCTGAGTCCATGGGGGACGTAACAGCTCACCAGGAATCCGAGGGACACCAGCGGAGGCGATCGGCATCACGCAGGTCATCAATATCTGTGGTTTTCACATGACTGGTAGGCCATAATTGCCCCAAGACCAGGCTGGGGAAAAGGCAAGGAGGAAAGGGCAAGCCAGTTCTGCACATAGGTACAGTGATCTATACAATTTCACAGTTTGCATTGTGTCTCGCATTGTGTCACCGCAGCAACACTAAAATAATATAACTACCCAGACAGCACACATGCATAAGCACGATGTCTCGATGATGACTTAAAATCCATTAGCAAAGCATCTCTATGTCACAGAGGCATCACCACCGAATTTTAATTCAACGTTCCGACAATGTCTGTGCAAAGTCTTTCAACAGCAACAGGCTGTGATTAGATCACTATGCAAAGTTTAGCTTACTCCCCGAATAGGCTACCTACATAGCAGGGGTGGGGAACCTGATCTACGGAGGGTCAGTGTGGGTGCTGGTTTTTGGGGTGGCCTCTCAGTCAGCCAGTAATAAAGCAGCGATTCTCAACTCCAGTCCTGGAGACCCACTGTGATTGGCTGACTGAGAGGCCATCCCAAAAACCTGCATTGGCTCTCCATGGAACAGGTTCCCAACCCCTGCACTATAGGGTAGATTTCTTCTGTTTTCCCCACATACTGTGTCTAAATAAAACACAATCATTTAACATACAGATCTTAAACCAATGTTCTGGAAACCTTTATGTGCTGTCTGATTATGTATGCATTGATAACAGATTTGAAATAATTAAAAAGTTAGCAATTACATTACTTTTATATGCAACTCAATTTAGTAACTGTAACTACTAATTTTCATTCTTAAAAGTCTTCACCAGCATCAAAGTTGAGAGGTGTCAGTACTCTTCCAGACCTGATTCATTTTCCAGCTTCCAGGTCTATAATAAACCTCGGAAAGCAACAATTTACAAAACATAAACTGAGTCAGAACAACAGCTGTGAGTCCATCTGCTCTGTTTTGTTACTACAGCAATACACTATATGTACTAGTATATTACTGGGGGATAATCCACTAAAATGCTTTAATGCACATGTTAATTTGATACTAAGGTACTGATAATGTACAATCTGATTCTTACACTTTTAAAATGCATCATAAATGGTCTATTCTGCTGTAACTCTACCACGCTATTGGTGTTTGACGCTAACAATTTCACACCGGGAACAATTGAGACACTCCATGCTCCACCACTGATGTGAAAAAAGGGGTGCATTGGAGTGAATGGAGCTGATGTGAATCTCTCTTTACACCTGCTACGGAGTAGGGACTAAAAATGGGTTCTGGAACTTCTTCCAAGGAACTAAAATTTGCCCAAGTTCCTGCAGTGAAAGCGTGACATAAGGTCCTGGTTCCTAAAAAAGGTTCCTGCGGTGAGAAAGCGGAAAATAATTTATAGTTTATTATTATTTATTATAGTAAAAGCAGATGATTGGGTGGGTCTATGCAAAAAGTGAGTGGAAGAGAGAGTTAGCAATACATAACATTAACCAGGAACAGCCTAATAATGGTGAATTCTGTTCTCATAGTGCTATTGCATCCAGTATTGTTGAATTGGAGAAAAAGGGCTTTGATGATTTTGTCTGTTGTTGTTTTTTTTTTGCATAGTGGCAGGAGTTAAATATTATTATTATAATATAGTCAAACAGAATATTGGAGCGTGTGATCTCCATAAACTCCCTAGGTTTGCAAGCTTTTCCTTGTTTCTTATTTTTAATAAACCAAACATTAAGCTTCCCACTGGTGTGGTCTTTGTGAGAATGTGTACTGTAAATGCAGTGTTTGAATTTGATTACCTTACTTTATTTTTGCGATCTTTAGTTACAGTGAGATTTCTTCAGCTGACTTTTTTGACTCCTCTACTTGCTTTGCTTCCTGTGTTATCTGTGATGAGCCCTTTGCTCACCTTGAGTCTGTCCTGAACATGGGAATAAGTATTGACTGTGTGTGCTGTTTATTTCAATCTCTCTGACAACAAAATATATGCTATGGTTAATCATAATGACTATGGTTAGCTGATGTCTATAATTTGATGGTCGTTTCATATTTGTTCATATAGGGAGAAAATTTCTATGGTTATTTACATTTACTGCCATGCATCCAGAAAGTCAGAAGGACCTCACGTACATGGTTCCACCTACTTCATCACATTTTCTTCCTGTCAACCTGCCCAGTAACCTTTTGATACACCCACTACTCTTTCCTGCAGAGACTAATATCTAGGCACAATTTGGGTTGAGAGCCTTACTCAAGGATCCAAATGTGAAATCACTCTTCGGACCCCAGGGTCTAACCTACACAGCCATACATCGGCCCGATGTTACAGCAGAGGTACGATTAATGTGTTTATACAAAAAAGAGAATTGTATCAAACTTTGTCTATGTGATCTGATTCATCATAGACACAGTCTGAATATTGAGCAGCGGGTTGAAACTCTTCTCTGTCTGAAAGAACAAGATGTGTCAGAGGGAAAAAAGTACCGCAGCCTCACTTTGCAGAATATCAGAGTAAAACACAGATCTGTGAGCAAGAGTCATGCTTGGAAAGATAAGCAAACAAGTTTACCAAGTACTGGCTCCAATGTTTGCCTTGTTGCTTGCTGTGTGTTGGAGACAGAAAGGTTGTTCGAGAATTCCTAATGCAAATGAGTGTTTAGCAAACATGCTTACCTAGGTTGGGTTTCCAGGGAGCTTTGCTGTTGGTTTTCACTGATAATAGCAGCATGAATGGAAAGCATGGCTGATGTATTCTACTCTTGAGTGGTGTCTAATCTTCGGGTATCTAGAATCTTCATTGAAGAGGCTGAATTTGAATATCTGATGGAAATCCCTTTGTCTAATAATACTTTTGAGGCAATTGAAGGTCAAAAGGTTCTAAAATATCTTAGGACCCTTCTTCAGCTTACATGAAGAGAAGTAAATTATTGTTTGGGTCTGTTCTGGGCTTCTATGCCTGTGATAGCTAAAGAGGCTTTCAGCTGAATTAAATGCATCATGTAGAGTTCCACACATGAATCTGATCCTAGCTTCTATAACTGTAACAATTAATTCAACACAGGTTACTGCATAATTATTTCATTCATTTCAATGAGAGTGCTCCATATGTTATGTCTTGCACCCCATTACTTGCCATTAATATCCACAAGAAGTTAGTTCAGAGAGAACTAACAAGGAGGTGCATCCTCATTATCTACCAGAGCATAGACATGGATTCGATGTGAAATCTTTCACTAATCCACACCATATTTAAGCAGGCAAACTGTAATCCACACTGATCTGTGTTACAAATAATGCTCCACGGCACAGCTGTGTTACAGTGTAAAAGTTTTGCTAAATATTTAAAGAATTTGCTTAAGTGACATGTGTTATACATGAATTATTTGCTATTAGAGCAATTTTAGACCAGTTTTTATCCAAATACAGTATGGGATACACTCGGCTCAGAGAAAACTCTATATTGATTAAACTGGCATATTAATACCCTTGATTAGTACAACGACCCGGTTTACATTTGGTTTTAAAATGTGTCTTGGGTAATCGGATCACAAGTTGGCAACGCTAAATTACAAGTGTAAACAACCATCAAGATGTATTGTATTCCAAACAATCTAAATATTTTCCAAGGTGGTTTGGGACGCATTTGACCACATATATTTTGCAATGTGAACGCAATGCGTCTTGATGCATTCCGACCAAAGACATTGCAATAACCATACGCGAGTCCATTTTGACCTTCTAGCAAAACTGATGTAGGCAGTAACAGAATCTGAACACAAGTGGTCACACCTTGGAGATGTATGAAATGCACAGATGTACATAGTAGAGTGTAAATAAGATCAATAAACTTTGACGTTTGATTCACACTGTAAGGTCTACAGCAGAGAAATTTCTAATCATATATCCTGTACAGTTAGTTGCTGGAAACAGATGCTAAAGGCAATTTAGACACACCAGAGACTACATACACAAAACAAAGGTCGGTTAGGAAGCAACAGTGTTACCCAAAACACCAACCATGCCTTATAAAATGCTGTGCACCAAATGTATTTCGATGCCGCTGAGACTCAGGCACGATTGTTACTTTTTGTTACCTGCAGGGGGAGCTGCTGTACTTGAAACGTTGTCTGAAAACATGATTAATTTATCTTCTTGTGCACAAATAAAGATGTATCTTGGATCTAGTACCAGAATATTATACGGTGAAATAAAAGTCTGCATATAAATTCTAAGCTACTACTTTGCTATAAATTGGTTTTTATTGTTCTTAGGGCTCTATAATGCGATTTTATTACACTACAATTGAAATATGTTGTTGCTCCTAGGAAAAAAAAAACATTATAAACTGAAAAAAGAAGGGCATCAGCAAATATCTGGGTCTTCACTGGTTTTAGGAATTGAGTTTTTGTGTCTGTGTGTCAAATTGTCCAATGCAGGCGTGAAATACTTCGTTTTTAGAAGCAGTACTGCGTTTAACAGTTAGATGGTCAGTGATGGTCACAAACTTGGTACAGGGGTTCAGTACGGTAGACAGGCATGCTAACTGCCCCCTACAGGGAGGAGAAGATACGTGGCCCTGGTTTACTGTGTGCGTAGGTGCATGCATGCGTCCAGGCTATTCCCCACTGTTTAGCATGTAGGCTCAAAAGTGGGTCAGTTGATACATGTGCAGCCAACGATGTGTCACTGGATCCAGTGAGCCAGCTGTAAATGAACCAGCTGGGCCTCAAGGCCTCTGTGTACCCAACACCTCTAAAAATCCTTGATGTCCTGACTTAGATGTAGCATGACCTCCTGTCATTTTCACACACCTCCAGCTTGCTAAACGTATCCAACTCCACCACAAAGAATCAAGCTGATAACTTAATAAACCTCGACAACATGAAAAACTATGATTTTAGAAATTAAAGGGTGAAAACGAAACATTATTTCACCTAAACAGCAACACTTAAGGACTGAAGAATTACCACAAAACAGTGTTGCAAATACATGTTTCTCCATAATTGTTATATTATACTGAGCAGCTGTTTCATTAAAGATGTCTTCCTCCTTCCCTAAATAAAATTTCCTAGATTATTTTGTAAATTTGATCTGCAAGTGTAGCAAATGAAATATTTCTACCAAAAATGGTTCTGTGATGCTGGGAGTATCAGTCATGGAAGCATATTCCGAAGTTCAATCGGTTTGCCATGTTTATCAAGTATAGCTTAAAAAGTTGACAGACAGGTCCCTGGTTAACAGGTGGCTGGTTAACATTTATTCAAGATGAGGTTTTATATAAGCAGAAATGTTAATATAGTGCATGAACGGCCAAGAGGAACCACAGGCAGACTCAGCAGTCCTGCTCACACAATAAAGAGCAGTTTCCTTTAGCTATATTCATCTTCTTTGTAATAAAACCATCATCCACTTACTGTGCTTGTCCCATATTACTTTTATGGCCCCTTAATCCTGCACTTTACCTTATAGTCTGGTACAGAGAACGAGGAAATAGTTTGCAATCAGCCAGGGGTCATTATTAAATTCACACACAAAACATCGCGTGACACTGTTAGCAAAGTTGCAGTTTTCCAGTCAGGAGAAGTCTGTCCACAATCCACTATAAGACAATACCCACACAACATCGGCAGTGGAAACATAATTTATTCTACCTGGGCTTAATTTAAGGCAGAAACAGAAGCTCCCTTGACACAAAACTGTGCAGTGTGAACTAACTGCCTCATCATTTCACTTGCTATGTAGTGAAAGCCCTTGATGGCATTTGATGCAAAAATGACAGTGTTTATATTATGCAGACAGCTTCAAGTTGCTGGATTATTTTTCAGGTCTAGAAAAACACATTAAGGGACTGATTCTTTTTGAGGTACGAGCCAGTGGGTTTCATTAAATGAAAGGGAAGGCTTCCAAAGTTCACTGTAAGACTATACAAAATCAAAAACAGATGGTTCTCTGCATTACCAGTAGTGCAACATCTCGCAAATTGAAATGCAATGAAACTATCAGTAATTCTAATTTCCATTTCCCTTCCCATCTTTCCCACACTGGTGTAGGTAGAACGAAAGATAAGCAGGGTTTTTGAATATAATGAAAAAGGAACACTAACTCATGTGGGTGTCTCTGGATAAAAGAATCACCCAGATAAAAGGCAGAATTTCCATGGTTTCCCATGTAATTTGACTATGTTGTCATGGAGATGCAAGGGAATCCTTATGAGAGACCAATGGGAGACAATCCATCCTTTCAAATGCTGATGACTTGCTTATTTCTGCTGACGCACTAAGCTAATAGTCCTTAAAGTCCTGCTCTTTAATGCCTCAATCCTGCATTGTGCTTACTATTAGGAAGGCTCATGTGAAAAGGCAGGTATATTTGATGCACAAATAAAAAGCCTCACGATTAAAGGCTGGAGAAACATTTTAAATCAATCATAGACAAATATAAATATTGATTCTTTGGGACTAGTTACAATATCTCCTAAGGTTTTTCATTTTCGGTTTCAATGTATTTGCATAAAATGTACTTGCCAACACAGCTGCCCCAGAGCAGTTCATAGAAATAGATATACAGATACAGACAAACACACAACACTACTGAAGCAGCAGAGGAGAGAAACAAAGAACCCCTTAGGTTGAACTAGCAGTGGAAAAGCTCTATGGGGGTCCAAGGTCAACTGACTTTCTAAAACTCCTTGGCATGCTACCCAATGATCCAGTTAGGTGTCCAGACATCGGCAGGTGAGTAGGTGCTGTTCAGCTGGCCCAGTTCCAGTGCCTGCCATTCCAAGACTGGGGCCTTAACAAAGTTTGCAGCTCAGGATATACTGAGCTAGGAACCTTGAAATCTGAGAATCAGGTAAACATTTTGAGGAATCATGATGGCGAACAGCAATACACTGGAGCAATGTAGTATAGCAATAAAACTGGAACATAAATAGAATAACTGTAATTGGAGAAAGGAATCTGACCTTCAGCACAACATATTCATAACAACAGAGATGCATTTTTGTTCCTAGCTTAGTTTTATTTTATAACGTTGCAATCACACAGACCTGTTTCTTTTCAGATTCTGAAAACCTTTGGCCTCCTAATCGATGAATGTTACATTTACACAGCTCCTTTCAAGGCACCCAAAGGGCTTTACAGAGCTAATGGGAAGCCAGTTCAGCCACCACCACTGGATGATGCAACGGCAGCCATTCTGCACCAGTAGGCTCACCGCACTGTAGCCAAGGTTGCTGAAGGAACCTGAGAGGGTCACCAGTTAGATATAGGGGATGAATAGGAGGTCAGATTATAAGGGGCCACAGTGGGCATCTTCAGCCAGGGCATCGCATACCACCCCTGCTCTTGCCCAGGGATCTTTGAATTCCTCAGAGTGTCAGGACCTCAGTTTTGCGTCTCATCTGAAAGACAGTGTCTCTGTGGTCACACTGGGGCACTGGGATGCACAAAGACCACAGGATGGGTTGGGATATACTGTATGTTACCCTGAACAACCAAAACTCCAGTGTCCAAAGGTGATATACAATGAATTGCAGAGCTTGAATCTGGGTTCTCTGTGCAGAACGTCTGCTATTTCAAGCCACAAAGGACAATTTAGAGATAATCGTGATAAGACAACACGCAATGCAAACAAAGGGGAAACATATAAGCTTCACACACTCAGAGCTCATTCAAACTCATTTGGAAAAACAACTTTAGATGTTTTAGGAATCACACACTCTCAAGTGAGTAAATAGAATAGAAGTTTTAGAGTGTGAAGTCTCTATATTATAAATGCAGCCTTGCATTTTGGCCACGGTCATGGCAAGGATTTTTAAAATATGGAGGTCAAACGTGTGAGCCCTTCCTAAGTGCCCTGTAATGGATCGTGGCTATTGGAGTAGCATAAAGAATACTGAAGACCTGACCCCAGTGCTCGCAGACATGGTTTTCATCTCTTTGTTCCTAGTTTAGGCTTCCTGCCCCCCACCTGTCCCATGACAAGTACAATATAGAGCACATAAAAGTCCATTATTCCAACCGAAGATGAATTCTAAGGTCTGAAGGTAAATCTTCCGCGTCACGGTATTAATGAGTGGTAGCCAAGTCCCTTCTTTACCTCCCTAGCTATTGTATGTGTTTGTTCTGTTCCACAACCATGTGATCTGATTTAAGTTGCAATAGCTGGTACAGCATGGACAAAGCAGATCATTTGTCTCTGTATACTAGTGCAGACCTTTTGTGCTCTATTACAGATATTATTCATACCTCAGTTTACATGTATACCAGTTAAATACGTATAGATTTCAATAAATATGGTTTTAATGTTGCATCATAAGAAGCTCATTTCTGCCCCGAAGACCTAGGCCCCTGAATACCTTCCTGTAATCCTTCTGGAGAGAAGCCTGCAGGTACATGGAGAACCACAAGAATCTTTCTGTTTGTTCAGCATGAGCTGTTTGAGTAATGGTGACTGAGACAACATTACATAACATCCAGTTGCTCTATTAGCCCGGCCATCTGCACACATCACACTTCATAAATTTAATAGGTGACGTAGACCAAGGTTCTGGATGCCACCTTGGCTTTACAGGGGCCTGGGAACAGCAGCCGCTGACTCTCAGGCGCGGACCATCCCAAGGGCTGGACATTATTAAATAACCCAGGGCTCAAGGCTGGCAGAAATCCTTGTGGGGACCCCACAGTCCAGGGCCAATTTTAATCCCAGTCCAGCCCAGCCTAAACCCACAATGTACCGCCAGGAAATGTCATCCATCTCACCAAACATCTTACAGATCATTGTAAGGGATTGGTTAACGTTATACAAAAAGAATGTGATTCACTGTGACTAAGCCCATTAAACCTTGAGTGATCTCTTCTATGGATGTTGGGAGATCATGGCTATATTGGAGAGACGATCAGCTGACAGGGATTATTTCCACCTCCCTCAGAAATTTCTGTATATTTCTTGACTCATTAATCCTTCTCCAACCTGTTGTATTCTTACTAGCTAGTGTGCATATCCACCATCTACACTTGCCCAGTACAGGGTCACTGAGCTTGGAGACCACAATGTGGGCTGTGGTGGCTTAATGGTTAGGGAAGTGCACTTGTAGTTGACAGCAAGACACCACTGAGGTACCCTGAGCAAGGTACAGTACTGCTCCCTGGGTGTTGAATTAGCTGCCCTGAGTTATGTCACATATGGGTTAAATGCATTGTGTTGTGTCAATTAATCACAAAGTTCTAAAAACAGGGCATGAGGTCACTGTGGAAAGGTGCCAGTTCATTAGAAGCTGAATGCTCACACACACTAGGGCCATCATTTTTGAACCAATGTTCAAACATGGTGTGAAAAATTCAAATTCAAACTAATAATTAATTCATACAAAATTTTAATGTGTCACTGTAACCTAAAAGCACATTAGACCATTTGTTGTAATTGTGTTATTTGCCATCTGTGGAGCCCCTGAAAGGTCAGGGTGGGATAAACCTAAATAATACTGACATGTCCTGCAAAGTGTGCTTTAAGCATTAAACTGGGGGGACAATGTGGACCATGTAACTTTACTGGAGTCACAGGTATTCAAATATATTCAAACAAATTGCGTGACATTTGAAATTCATTTGAAATCAAATATGCGCATGAACAATATGCAGACTGTGTGTCTTAGGAGTTGATGCATAGAACTGCAGAGGTGGGAACTGAAGCCCCAAACCAAACCCTGGGCAGACAGCAGGTCTATTTGGTCTTTGGCCTGATTCCAGCTGTACTGTATCCCTGTAAGAATCTCCTCTCTGGGATCCCCAGGGATCTCGTTCTCCTGGGAAGCCCCAACAGTTTTATATTCTTCTACAGCCCCCGGTACTATTGCTGACCACGTCCTCCTACATATGATGCTACCCAGTAATTTCCCTTGGAATATTAGCATTGAACTTCTTAGAAAATTCTAACATCATTTTTTCAGCCGCTCCCTCAGTAACTAACCAGTTTACTGTTGAGATGTTAAGGAGACACGTCTTCATTATGATAATGCAGCTGTTGAATAAGACTCCAAATGGCATTCCGTCTGATCGCACATCACTATCTTATTGCATAACTGAATTCATTCAAAGTCTTTTGACTAAAACGTAATTTAGTTTCAGTCATAATTTAGTCATCTGAGTTGTTTTAGTTTTAGTCTAGTTTTAGTTGACTAAATATTGTAAGATTACAGTCGATTAAAACTACATTTCATTTAGCTGACTAAAATTAAAAATGCAAAGTGTAACGTTTAGTAGTGTAATGTAACGTTCTCTTCGATTTCTAAAAGTCATTGTGTTCACCAAGATGAAATGAAACTAGTGTTAAGGAATGGTGTTAAGGTCTGGCTGGCAAGACACAGATTTCAGTCTTATTTGAAGTACTGTAAAATCATACCAATGCCATTAGTGCAAAAATAAAATCAATTCAAAGAAAAAGTGCATAGACTATAATGGCACCTGACCTGCTCTCTCTGAACATTAAAATAGAAATATTTAAATAAATATTTGTAGACGTAGTTTATTGGTGATTTCACGTTTGTTGACATTTACACTCTTTAAAAACTGTATAAAGTAATGTTATTTGTTATATAAATCAACTCAGGGGAAGCAAAAATATAAGTTTTCAGGGTTGCCAAGCCTCAAGCATCTGGCAAGACACTCATGCTTTCAGACTCATGCTAGAAATCTTACGACAAATCTACATCATACCATTGTAAACCTAAAATTAGTTACATCAAAAGTGTATTTACACGGTAAAATACAAGAGCAGAATATTTTTACATGGCAGGAACTGTAGCATATGTGTGCATCTCGAACTGAAAATCTCACTCCAGCCTGCGGGCCGAAGGTGGCAACCCGGCATTTTATTTGAAATGGAAAGTAAAATGCGCTGTTTTCGCATGAAATGGCTCGTCAATTCCGTTTGCGTTGTTACTCTGACCAACACATGTCATATTTTATATCTTTTGCATGTATTTATATAAAAATGAGACTTTTATTACCAGCGTGGGATTATTGAAACCAATACTTAAATCTATTAACACTAAAAAATATGACATAAACACGACTGTATTAGGGTTTTACGGCTTAAGTTAAGCACATTATTTAAACATGCACAATTTCCACATTTTGTTTATTTTCTCATATTTTTATATGCAGCCCCACTTTTATTTAGTAAATGCAAAAACATCATAAATATCGGCAGTCATACATATATATGTTTAATTGTATGACACGTAACAGCAAGTATTGAATTTGATTTGACAACGTCAAATCAAACGTTCATACAACTAATAGGCTAAATAAATATATCCATCCATCCATCCATCCATCCATCCATCCTACTGGGTCACAGGGGGTCCAGAGGCAATTTAGGGACTCCAATCAGCATGTCTTTGGACTGTGGGGGGAAACTGGAGTACCCGGAGGAAACCCCACGACGGCACAGGGAGAAC
>JAABNY020000019.1:8510536-8530266 GCA_015164015.2 Brevimyrus niger
AGTTCTCCCCAAACGAGCTTGATGGGCCAAATGGCCTCCTCTCGTTTGTAAATTTCTTATGTTCTTATGTTCTTATGAATATTCATAGTCATGTACGTAATGCTTTATGAATGCATTATTATTTGCAATACGATGTCTTAGCAACTTAGCGGCAAATTATTTACTACTCATACAAATCATGAATAAATATAGTAGCTACTTCAGGTAAAAGATGTGCTATTATTCAGTAATGATGAACAAACAGGACATAATGTATATCACTTTCTGCGTTATTCATTATTTGTTTCTTCAGTACTTCTATAGATATAGCAGTTAGCACAGTAGCAGATGACATTAACATAAAAACAACCATCCATCTTTTTGTAACTACTTGTCCTATTCTGGAATGTAGGGGGTCTGAACCTATGGAGAGCCAAAGTGGAGACTGAAACCTGGGTCCCTAGAGTGTGACGCAACAGCGCTAACCACTGCACCACCATGCCACCTCAAGAGCATTATTCTTTGTTGATCTCCATACTTTGTGTGTGTGTGTGTGCGTGTGTGTGTGTGTGGGGTGGAGGTGGATGGGGCTACACACTACACAGTCAGCCAACATGCAGCACCCCAGGGGCTGAGGGTTAAGGGCCTTGCTGAAGGTTACACAGACGCATGACTGTTCTGCTGAAGTCAGGCCTTAAACTGACAATCCACTGATAGTCCTGAGCTAAAACACTCACTGCAACCTAATGAATTGAGACAGATCATTTATTTTAAGCAGTTACTGTATTTGGTTATTATGTCTTTTAATTCTATAAATCTTCGTGAACTGCTGAAAGTGCAAATGAGTTATACAAAAACAAAAACTATACTTATCTCGTGTCTGTTCATTAATGAATTGTAGCGCATTTTTTTCTCAAGTAGTGACTATATTTGTTTATGATTTGTCCTTAAATAGTAAATGATTTACTGCTAAGTTATTAAGGAACCTTATTGTAAAGTGTTATCATTATTTGTTATGTAACGTGTTTATAAATGACTAGAAACATGGCCTTGAGTAAAGTGTTACCAAACTGTCATCAGAAGAGTCCAAATTTATGGCCTGAATGTAGCACCTACTACCTCTGAGAGTCCTCTCACACTCGCTCTCTCGCTACCTGTATCACTCTCCCTGAAGGCCTGATTTATATCTTAATCAGTAATACGCTAATTATTGCCGCACTCCCTTGTACGTGTGCACCCCACGCCATCTCACAGGCAGACAGGGCTGCTGTTTTGAGGTTAAATGTGTACTAAAGTGTCCTCCCCTGTTTGTCTTGTTTGAATGGATTGTTACCCCGGCGACGCGCCAGACTCTCTCATCCAGATACATTTCTCCCACTACAAAGAGAAAGTGAAATGCTATTGTTCCTGAGATCCCCGTAAAAGCTGGGGCTGAATTAGGAGGGCAGAGGCAGTGATGAATGATACTCAGCATGGTCGACTCTGGCTCCAGTGAAATTGGCTGCTGTTGCCCGGCAACTTCAGCAGGCAGCTTCGTCAGAATCAGACTGAGGGGTTTTATCTGTTTATGACGCCGAGCAAATTTGCCCTTGCTGTTTGTTTTCTTAATGGCCTGGGGTGGCCTCCGAGCCTATCGCACGAGAGCGTCACCCCTCTCAAAGTGGTCTGACACCAACCCCCCCCCCCCCGCCCCCAAAGGGGCTTTTTGGTTTTACCACACAGCAAATCCAGGCAAAAACATACAGGGAATTTAGTTCGTGTAAAGAGATATCTTTTGATTGGAGAAGGTGCCCCCACCACCACTCAGAAAGGACAGCTGTCTTATTAGACTCATCAGGAAACTTAAGTATCACGTGTGTGTGTGTGTGTGTGTGTGTGTGTGTGTGTGTCTGTGTGTGTGTGTCTGTGTGTGTCTGTGTTTCTTTGTGGATTAGGTTTATACTAATTTGTGGGGACCAAATGACTCCCAAAATGTAATAAAAACCTGTCATTTTGACATTGTGGGAACCAGTTTTTGGGTCCCCACAAAGATCTGTGAATGCAATCATCCCTCCATCCATCCATTTTCTGAAACCGCAAATCCATTTCAGGGTGACAGGGGTTCCGGAGTCTATCCAAGAGGCTACAGGCACCAGGCAGGGAACAACCCCTGATGGGGTGCCCGCCCATCGCAGGGCACACTCACACACCACTCACTCACCCACACACTCCTACGGGCCATTTGGCGGCCCCAAGTATCCTCAGCACGTTTTTGGACCGTGGGGGGGGAAACCGGAGTACTAGGAGGAGACCCCACAACGACACGGGGAGAACACACACACTCCATAAACATGGAACCCGAGTTCCAGGGGTGTGAGTACAGCGCTGTCCATTAACGAAGTACTCAATGTGATTTACCCAGAATGCAGTGCGACACTGCTGGAGACACATCCACAAATGAGTTGCATCGGCCGCCAAAACATTCAGTTGCAGTAAGTGCCCTTTGCTGCCTCTGCCGCCACGATGTACGTTTGAGTCATGGCAGCTCCCGGATGCTCCGCTGTCCTCCACGTTTGCACATCTTGTCTAATTGATCCACGTGACTGACGCTGTTTTTTCATAAGAGCACCTGCATTAGTCACTGACAAAAGAGAACCAACATTACGTCATAAGGAGACGTCATTGACCCCCTCTCAGCCACCCCCCACTGGCTGTTATTTTCTCATTCATGACAAACTGGTTGAATAATTAATTAAAATAATTAAAAAAATACTGAAAAGCAGCCCTTGTGCTTGTGCTGTAGGGTTCCTCCCTTCAGACTTATTGTGAGTGTGATTTTAAACATACTGTGCGTCTGCAGGCCTGCACTGTATGGTTAATGATACATGGTGACGGCATAATTACGTTTGCTGTACACTGACATGATTTGAAATCCAAACAATTAGGGATTAAAACTGTGAGCTCGTGTTTCAGGTTGCCACGGTTATTTTTAATCTCGGCAAAGGTCAGGAGGAAACGGCGGCCAGTTAGGGACACTCACAGGTCTTCTGAACCCCACACCTGTCAGAATACAATTATCTGTGATTCAGTGAGGTAAAGTGCCGTTGGGTAAGTACCAGGAATCCTGGGTGAGCTCACCTCCAGGAAGGAGCATTCAGTTACGTCCTACCTGTTGTGTACCTACAAGGGCACTAAGCTCACAGTGGTCCAAGCCTGCAAAAACACGATTGTCGAAAATTAACCCCCTCGATCGGTTGCTTAAATTGAAGTGTTCTCATGCTTAGATATTGATCCGTAAAATTCAATATTAGTGTAGTAATCATGTGACAGTGAGCATTTTTTACTATAAAAAATGTTGCTACATGAAATCAAAATTTGTTGCATGTCATGTAAG
Source organism: Brevimyrus niger (assembly GCA_015164015.2). NCBI lineage: Eukaryota > Metazoa > Chordata > Actinopteri > Osteoglossiformes > Mormyridae > Brevimyrus > Brevimyrus niger. Next base: position 8,513,889 of record JAABNY020000019.1, read on the forward strand.
AAAAAAACACTCACTGTGTTTCTTTGCATCACAAACTTGTACAGTATAGCTGAGGTTATATTTGATTTTTGTCTTCCTTCACAACACGGTGTTTAGGAAACATCACACACAAGACATTATCAGCAGGATCTGCCTTCATGTAATGTATCCCTATTAGAAACAGCATCATTTAAGACAAACAGAGGAAATTAAAGTGTGTTTTATAGTTTATTGGAAAAATACATTTTGACAGTATAAAAATATAAATAAATTCTCATAGGTACGGGTGTGTGTTTTTAAATAGAACATTCCAGACTGTATATGATTACAGGGTCACGATGCTGGACAGGGGTAATTCACAGTGTCCCAGGGTGTAGTCTCTTTTCATGGTGGACATTTTATTGATCACCTTGAAGCGGAGGGACCTGCTGTAGAGATCGTCTTCAGAAACGCCGTCGAAGAAGAAGTCCTCATTGAAGATGGGGTTCCGGCTCTTCCGGATGACCGTGCTGCGCTGTTTCTGGACCCTCCCGGGCAGGAGAGAGAGGCTGACTGTACAGCTGATGCCTCGGGGGTCGACCGAGGGGGTGTACAGGCCCTCCGCGCTGATGAGGCGAACTCGGAACCGCCGGTTCTCGGCGCTGTATTCGGCGGACAGCCGGAGGGCGCCATCTCGGCCCAGGGGGACTCGGCTTTCCCTCAGTACTCTGTCCCTGTAGAGCTCCAACTCTGTGGGGAAGACGACAGGGGGAGCTAGGCTGAAGGCCTGGTCAACGGGGCCCTCCGGCGCTCGCCGCGGGACGTTGGGGCTGTCGTCCGTGGAGCTGCCCTCGTCGGTGGACAACGAGTCGTTGCGAAAGGCGCCGGTCCTCCTGGGACCCCTGCACGCCAGCTTCTCACGGCTCAGGGTCTTGAAGAGGGACCCCCGGGGACATGGGCGCGCCAGGAGCGGGGAGCCGAAGGGGGACGACTCCGTCGAAGAGGTGGTGTCACTGTCCAGGGCGCCCTGCCTGCCCAGCATCAGTCCCCGGGGAGAGAGCCTGGAGGTCAGGCCGCCGAGGCGGGCCAAGGAACCGGTGGCGAGCAGCTTGACCTGGGACCTGCCTGTGGGGGGTGTGAACGGGAGGCTGTGGACGGCAGGATCACTGTGGAACAGCGACTCCTTCCTCCTGGTGTGTGGGCTCTCTAGTAAGGTACAAAAGCCATAACAGGTGTGTGCCTTTGGGAGATGGGGAAGCGAGAGGGCAGCCTGGCTCTGGGGGTCCGCGTTGGTGCCGTCCTCATCGCTGTATCCATCGTCCTGGGGAGCCTCATCCGCAGGCTCCACCTGTATGATGTGCGAGCTGAAAGCGTCCCTCATTGGCCGGTCTCGAGCAGCCCTGCACTTAAGACCGTAACCTGGCTTGACGGCGTCGCCCCCTCGCTCTTCATGCTGGGAGCTGATCTTCGGAGGTATGCAAAACTCAGGAATGGTGTCTGGGGTGATGACATTCGGACATAAGGGGGCCTTCTTGCCCTTTTCGGGAGACGGTCTCTCCCCGAACATGCCGTCACCCAGCCTGAAGCTGTACTCGGCTATGGAGAGCGACAGGTTTGTTCGTTCCACAGAGACGCGGATCTTCTCAAACACCCACATGGAAGCTGGACTGGGCCGAGACTCCAGAGGTCTGTAAAATCGGTGAGAAATAAATTGATAAGCACTTTCAAGACCACAAAGACGGGAAAAGAAGTTTCACAAAATAATAATTAAAAAAATCAGATTTTAAAATATCCATCCATAAGGAAGTGGGAAAACAAATGCTTAAGCAAACTTACCGTAATTGCTTACAGCGAATCCCGCACTCAGTCTGTATCTGGATTATAACTGGTATTCTCTCCTCTTACTGGTCTGGCTCTTATGTGAGGTAGGGAGGCGGGACAGACCATTTAAATACACCCCAGCTTGTGGGTGGGGGCAAGATCCTCTTAAACACAGGCCCTCCACGCAGGCGCTCCTTCAGCTCTGAGCCATTCATCGAACTGGATATGGCCAACTGAGAACTAGCACCCTCTGGTGGCAGGACATGCGAATGCAATGGAAAAAAACCCGGAACTTCTACGGCAGATAGAAAGCAATTGATCTTGGCAAATGGTGATCAAGATAATGAATGAATTAGTGATACCCACAACTTTCCAAAAACCTTCTATTATTCCAGAAGTTTAAGCAGCACTTTGTTGTTTCTTCCTCAACATCCGCGGAAGTAAAGCGCAGACTGACATCGATACCATATATTTCATTGGTGAAATATGTTATATGATTGCTACATGAGACAAATGAAAAATGTAACAAGACCTCTAATATAAACTAATTATAAAATCAAATAGATTCACATCAAAGTAACCAAATAGACACGGGCTCAAAATGAGATGCTGCTTCTTTGTATAGTAGAGCAATGGCAAGTAGCAACACTTCAAAGAACCCTTAAAACTGCTTTTTGAGGAGGTGGTCAAAATAAATATTTTAATAAAATAATTTCTGTAATGTTGTGCAGCATAAAACATGTGACAAAAACAGCACAAGAGCGTTCAGGGGGAAATCTCAGAGCTTCCAAGGACTTATATTATGCGTGACAATCAGTGTGATATTGTTAATTTCTAATTATAATGTAATTGTAGCAACTTACTCCTTACATTGATCAACTACTGCTATCAACAATGTCTTTGTAAGCTTTCAGACATAATCCAATTCTACTAAAATGTTGTGATGAATGGTTTCCTATGGCGACATACAGATGTAGAAATTACAGGACTCCAAATTGGGGGTACGACTCTGTTTACATGGAAATGCGTAGCTGAATCGCTTTTTCAGCCATCAATAATTAGTTTCTGCACAGATATGAAGAGGGAACATTATAGTGGAAATCCCTTATAGTCATCACAGTTATTATAATCAACTGCTTATATGGATCAAAATGCTTGGGACAGAATAATTCCTGTATGAATCTTTTGCCATCTTTTTTTAATTACAATAACAGCTATGGAAACCCAAAGGCTGCAGCTCTTCCTGAGAATTCCCTGGGACACCAGGTTCATCTTGAGTTCTTAAAACACAGGAGGTGGCACCCAGCCTCTGCTTAATAGGGGAAGTGCTACCTGGAGCAATGTTATGCGTGACAGCAGTCACGTACCCATAATCAGAGTCACCCTTGGAGAACACATCATAGTGCTTTTTTAGCAGATTCCTGAGCTTCAGATCATGGCATGAGCTTCACCTGAACTGGAACTGTTAACTGCCTAGTGCTACACTCAGTGGCTTATGCCTGGCTCAGGTGCACAGCCCTGACATACAGGATCTTTCTTTCTCCTCAAACTTCACAAGCTTTCTTGGGACAACTTCTTGTGGCCTTTAAACTGTGGCCACTCTGGATCGGGGCATCAGCTTTGCCCGTCTCTCACTGGAATTCGATACTCGAACTGGGATCATGCCGTCTGCTACCAAAGCAAGAATGTTGGTAATGAAGGAGTCTGCTGGGAAGACTTGCTTCAGGAGCGGCCTCAACCAACACCTGCCCTTTTGCTTTCAGGGGTAGTCGGCAGCGGCCCTCTAAGACCACTTCACTGAATGGAGGGAAAGTAACTGCTTGCTTCCCTGCCACTTTCGCAAAGTACATCCTGTCTCCAGAACCCAAGGCCTCGGTCTCCATTTTAATGCTTGATTTTTGCTTCGCCTGAAGGGGACCATATCTGTCCACCCTTTTTTACCCCTTCTGTAGTGATAAAAATATTTTGGAGGTTTCTCAAAACATTCATTTCAACGATAGCATCTGGTCCCTTCATTTCTTTCACATCTGGGTTGTTATCTGTCAGAACAAACATGCACTTCTTTCGGAGTGTCTTCCCCAAGCGCTCTAATTCAGCTTCCAAACAACCTAGTACTAGGATATCCAATATGTTTGCTGCGGTGTGTCGAACCCAGTTAGCCAATGAGAGCTCTCCAAAGTGACTCTTAAACTGTGATTCACTAATGATCGTCACTTCTGATAAAGTGTTCAGAAGGCAATTAGTCCCGATACCAGTTATCTTCATCTCTATAGCCAAACAATCTCCGAATGTACTACTTCTTAGAGTTTTAGGGGCTTCATCCACGGTCCACCTGGCTGACTTCTAATCATGGGTTGGCCTGGACCTTCTTGCTCAGTGGCTGTCTAGGCTGCTCCTTTGGGATGGTAAGTTCCACTGGTGCTTCCTCTGCTCTGTAGACAGCACCAATTGGTATGACCCGGCATTATCTTTAAAAGGTGGGCCCTTAGTCTTATTTTCCCTTGGCCGAGGTGACTGTGCACAAGCTGGTTCCTCCTTACGGGCAGCAACCTTTTATATTGCTTCATGCAACATTTCCACAGCAGAGTTGTAGTTCTCGAGATTCGGTCTGTAGTTCTCTGATCTCAGCTTCATCTCTTCACCTTGGTCTTGGCAATAAGCCTCGAAATATTACACCAATATGCAAATATACTTCTTTCCCCTCTTGAAGCAGTGATACTTAAAATGTACTACATTTCCCAGCTGTAAGCAACGTGACGCTATTCGACAGCTTCAGAGGGTGCCGCAACTGCTTGGAAGAAACATTGAGCAAATGGGCCTTTTAAAAATGAACGTCAAAGACTCCAGGAAGGTTGCGATCGTCCATCTGTTTGTCCGTAGGTCTCTCACACTCAACTGGACTGCAACCCGACCACAGTTTCCATCTAGATGTATGTGAGTTTCCATCTTGAATAGTCACATCGTTGTCCGGGGAGCCCTACCAATCAGGGCTGTAATTTTTTTAAGAGCTATTAAAAAAATAATGAGATGTGTTTTGTGATACCCAGAAGTTAGTAATATGTATAAACTTGGCGTATTTTATGTCTAGGGTATGTCTTTGTTCATTCATAGTCTGCAAGATCTGCAATCAGAGTGAGGACTCCGGGACTGACAGAGAGTACTGTCTTGTTTTTATTCCACTTGACTTTGGTGCTTTCCCAGGATCCACTGAGAAGAAACACCTTTGTGGACAAAAATATAAATGAATAAATAATAATTGAGGGGTGAAATGAAATAACATTTTCAAATCGTCTAACAAAGAAGAAACTACCTTTGGAGGAACTCCAGCATTGACTGCAGTCCCAGTGGGTGGTGTATGCTGCAGTCCCAGTGGGTGGTGTATGCTGCAGTCCCAGCGGGTGGTGTATGCTGCAGTTCCAGTGGGTGGTTTATGCTGAAGCAATAGTAACTGCAAAACATCAGGCACAGTAGACAATGAAGATAGTGATGTGGGAGTGTGAACAGGAGCAGGGGCTCAACTTACCTGATGCCTATGGCAGAAATATGAGAGGGTCACCCCAGGAAGAGAGAACAGCCTGGGAGGACAGGAAACCTGCTGCTCCGAGCGGCTTCACAGTCTCAGAACTAAACTCGGCCAAGGTGAGAATGAGAAAGGGACCAACGTGACGTGCGCCCCAGGCAATATACTGGCGGCTCTTATGGTCACGTGATGACGGAAGTTCACGCACGTTCCCGACCGATGCGCGAGTGCATGAGGAATTTCACCAGTCTTTTGACTGCCCTCTGACTCCGGGAGAGCTGTGGCATCACTTAAAAGGTAGTTAATGAGACGGGGTATATGCACAAGGCTAAACAGTTAATGGCAATAATTACGTATCAGCTTTGTTATTGGGTTAGTACGATTTGTGCCACGGACCACTTTGAGGAAGGCAGACCACCACGCCTCTCCGGGGATTCCGGCAGACAGGACACACCCCCTCGGGGAAGCCCTGTCATTCAGGCACTCTAATTACACCAATGGGTCTAGTTGAGGAGCACATGTCTCTCAGCTGTTTCTGGTCCCCTATTGATAAAGTTTCTATTTCTGGGAGCTCGTCTGTCCTCCTGATGGCGGCTTGTAACTCCGCCCTCCGGTTACTGACGCAGACCGCTTGGCCATCGGCTGCACTACGGACCTCGCTAGCCACCCCATTAAAGTCACCACCATCCTGTCTTCCTTCCAGCCATCGCTAGCGTGCAATAGCTGCTCTGTGCTGCCTTGGATCCTGCTCCTCAATGGCTTTTTCCCCATGAATGAAACCGGGTTCCCTTCCACCGATCTGCATCAGTGTCCATCTGGTGGGTCCCATCACAGTTTGCTTGCATCAACTTAGCAGACACAAACAGACACAACCCTACATCACTTACCTGCACTGTTACAGCTCCGACAAACATTTGATGTTGAAATGTATTATTAGGTGGGCCTTCAATCTGTTTTCCCAGAAATTTTAACTGAACTAAGGGGCAACTTAAATCATTAGTTAGCGAACTAGAATCATTGCATGAATGCTTGCAGCACATTGACCTGGGGAGGGGATGAATCGGAGAATTTCAGTTCATCCCGGCTTTCTTGGGTCACCAAACAGACTTTTAGTGATTTATCCCATGGTAACCCAGTGAACTGTATATCCGAAAGGATCAAGGATATCGGTATTGACCCCCCTGAGGCAAATTGTTGTGCAGTCAGCAGTATCCACACACACACACACACACACACACATCCATGCAGCACAGGACCTTGGCCCCATGAAGCATATGGAATAAGGCAGGGGACGCCCACCACTAGACACACAATGAATAATTTAGAGATACTAATACATGTGATGAGCATGTTTTGGAGGCTGGGAACATATTTAAAAGTTTGTCCTGCTCCTGCTGTAACTGTGTAAATGCTGCCCCTGTGTGGTTGTATGAGGAACAACTAGATCACAGACCTTACTGAGCACAGCCAGTACCAGTTAATAAACTACCCCGTTCTTCATGGAATTGAAAGGTAACCAATTCATAGTGTTTGACCACTGAACCCAGCACCCTGATATTATGTTGAAATTCAAGATATTCATGGTTCTCTGTTCTTGTTTTAAAATGAAAGGGCATATGCAGGAGCGAAAGATTACTACACACAATTACAAAGGAACTTAATTGCATTTTTTTTCCTTTGCGATAGTAAGGTCAGACTGTCCCAGGAGCAATTGGATGTTAAGGGCTTTGCTGAAGGGTTCAATGGTGAAATCTCTCTGCCAAACCAAATATTTGAACTGGCAGCCTTCTGATTGCTTCGAACAAAAAAGGCACAGCATCCAAAGTTCTTAAAAGCATTACACATTACATTTCAATTGATTAACATTAAAAACAGGCCTGATAATTAACTAGATTAATTAGATTATGAAATGCCTACAGTTCAACTATAGGTATGGAAAAAAATTCCCTTCACCTTTTAATTAATTAAATTGATTTCTTAAAAATGTATACACTTGCATTAAAGTTAGTTAATTTGTTAATCTGCATTATGAGCTGCAAAAAATATATTTTTAGAAAACTAAGCTTTTTAGTAACTCCAGTCCGCCTCTTTGGACTGTGGGGGGAAATTGGAGCTCCTGGACGAAACCCCATGATGACACAGGGAGAACATGCAAACTCCGCACACATGTAACCCAGGCGGAGACTTGAACCCAGGTTCAAAAAGTGTGAGGCAACAGCGCTAATCGCTGCACCACCGTGTCACTACCTATGTACTTTTTTTCAGAACAATTTTGCAAATATGGGCAATTAAGAGACGCCAGGCTGGCTGCATGGTCTTGGACTGCAGAAGAGAACTGGGGGGAAACAAGTGAAACAATCAAAATGCATCATGTGATGAGTGGGAACATGACATTGCAGATATTCTATTGAAGAGTCTCTGATAATATTCCTATTGACCAATCAGAGGCCTGGCTGGCAATGGCGGTCTTGGTGAATTTGGAAAAATTACAACTGGTGGAGGTGCCAAGGTGAACACTGACGTCACAAGTGATTTTTTAACCATGCCCCCCCCAGTTAATAGATGGCCACCTGAGATCTCATCTCTGAGGTGTGGTGGGTGTGGCAAGCACAGACTCCTTACCCCCCCCCCCCCCTCGCATGCACACACACACAAACAACTGATAAGAGGTTATGGTGTCAGAATATTCCCAGTATTTTTATCCTTACAAGGCAATGAATATTTTGACCTTGATTAGCTATTCATTTGAGCTTATCATGGGAAACATGACCAGTGCACAGGTCTTCATTTCTGATATTAGATCCTGTTCTAGTACAGTTTAATTTTGTCACAACAATTTGATCACAAAAATAAATTTACGCAGAGTTTAAGTTTTACTTCTGATTCAGTCTGAAATTACTTCCACACCCCTTTACACCACAAGAGGCCAGTGCAACCAAGTTAAACAGCGGTATCCAAAACAATTCTGTCCATAATTGAGAAAAAGATTTATTTGTACTATTCTTTTTGTTTTATAATAATTATGTATAAAGACATTAAAACTGTAAAATAACATATATGGAATTATGCACTGACCAAAAAAGTATTAGACAAAAAAAAGAGTTTGTTGGGGGGACAACTCTCTGGGTTGGGAAGGTTGCTGGTTCAAGTCCCATGTTCAGCAGAGTGACGCCATCATTGGGCCTTTGAAAAAGACCCCAGTTGCTCTAGGGACTGGCTGATCCTGATGTTTCTCCGCCAGTTTTGGATGCTTTTCCAGCTGTCGTGGAGGAGGTCCCACATATGCTGAGCTCTAATTGGCCACCTTTCTATCACTCTTTTGGTCAAACTTGTCCAAAAATTTCTGCAGTGTTTAGGTCAGGTGACCAGCTCATGTGGTGCAACACATGTGATTCAACACGCACGCATGCACACACACACAAATAATGTTCACATGTTATTATTATTATTATTATCTTAAACATTACCTAATCATTTATTGTACAAAACCTGAATAAGACATTTAGAAGCCTGCAGAGCTCGTGATGAACAAATCATTCACAAATTCTTAATAAGACAGGATGGAACGGGAGATCGACAGATGGATCAGTGTAGTGGTCTGTCATGGTGAAGAAGGAGCTGAGCTTATAGGCAAAGCTCTCAGTCTATCTATATTCCTACCCTCACCTATTGTCATGAGCTGTGTATAATGACCAAAGGAACAAAGTCACAGAATACAAGTGGCCAAGATGGGTTTCCTCCGCAGGGTGGCTGGGCTGTCCCTTAGATATATGGTGAGAAGTTCAGTCATTCAGGAGGGATTCAGAGTACAGTCATTCCTCCTCCGCATCTAGAGGAGTCAAATGAGGTGGCTCGGGAATCTGGTCAGGATGCCTCCCGGACGCCTAACTGGTGAGGTGTTTCAGGCATGTCCCACTGTGAGGGGGCCCCGGGGAAGACCCAGGACATGCAGGTGAGACTATGTCTCTTGGCTGACCTGGGAACACCTTGGGATTCCCCCGGAGGAGCTGGACGAAGGGAGAGGGAAGTCTGGGTTTCCCTGCTTAGACCATACTGTACCTTTCAGGTTTTGAAAATAAGGGAAGGCACCCACTGCGAGCCACCCCACCACCCCAACCAAGCTCCAGTATCCCTTACATTTTAAGACAGATGTACAAAAAAATCTAAAATAACCACTTGTAATTTACATTTTATTTTCATTACACATTTTCTTTCAATTTCTCATGTTCACTCCTGTGGCTCTCTGGCATTCACTAATGACTTATTATACAGATTTGTTGCAGACTTTGTATCCTTGTTGAAGTCGTCACAGAAGGAGAGAGTAACATTGTTTTTGACAGACAGCATTGCCATTTTAACCTCCGCATTTATGACCTGGTAAATGTCGTAAATGACCTGCAGTAGTCTGCAGGTGGCAGTTCTCGCAATGCTATCTTTATAAGACGACGAAGGTCCAGGTCTTTAGAGTCCTGGTGCTCCCTGTCTTGCTGTATGACTGTGAGACATGGAGTCTTGTGGCTCGAGAGACTGAATGAGGATCCAGTGATGCTATTCAGTGAGCTAAGAGGAAGACTGGACTCCAACTGCGTCTCTTTTGAGAAGAATACCTTGGGTACTGCTGGTCTGACTTTGTGTCAAATAAGCGGTTGCCAGAGGAGTCCCAAATCATTACCTGAATTATGAGGGACCACCAGTTATGGCACTATGGCCATGTGGCGCGTTTCCCAGAGGGTGATCCGGCTCACAAGATCCTCATTGCTGAGGACCCAAGTAGCCGGACCAGGCTAAGGGGATGCCCACGTAACACCTGCCTGCAGCAGATGGATGGCCATTTCTGGAAGGTGGGACTGGACCATGTATCTGCCTGGGGGATTGCCGGCTGGGATCCCGAGGAGTCTTACTGTGTGGTGGGGTGTGGCAATGCACTGTAACAGAGCACGCTCCCCAACCTGACCTGACCTGAGTTAAGTGTTGTCTCAAAGACTATCTGACGTGTGGAAACACATTCACAAAAGATCGTTCAGACGAAATTCCATGCTCTCACTACTCATCTCATAGGATAAATATAATAAAGTCTATAAAATCACGTCTCAGCATTCCTGTCATACATAAGACTGGGGAAGCAGGAGCAGGGAGATGGAGAGTCAGGGAACAAGGGTTTATTAAGAAAACACTAAGGACCATAACAAGACGGACGTTAATGACCGGACTGGGGAAAACATACCTAATGCAGACTTAAATATATAGGACTAATGAATACAACAAGAAACCAGAAGCCAGTAAACATGGGGAATCCACATGGGATAGATGAGGGGGTGTGGCACACCAGAGGATCAGATGAGCAGATGACAAAACTCCACTCCAAAGGCATGCACTCTGGACGCATGTAAAGGGAGTGAAGGGACAGCACAAGGGACGCAGGACACAACGGGACACCACCTGGGGAAACAAAAGCAAGAACATCAATGCACCATGGGGAACTACATGGACACAAAGAACAGCATAAGGAGGACAACTCAAATACCAACCAACAAACCACAGGGAATACTGACAAAGAGACACCAGAGATGGAAACACAAGACAATGGAGGGACAACGGGGGATATACAGGGACCAGAAGGGAACAAAGGCACAGGGGGATGAGGAGCAAACACAGGGGGTACAAAGGCAGGGTGCAAAGAGGTACAGGGCAGGGGGAAACGGCAAGCCAGAGAGAACCCTGGCGGGTGAGAGGCAGAAGCTGCAGGGGCAGCAGGTGACCGTGAGGTCAGAATAGGAGGGACCCTCAGTGAGTGCAAAAAGCTGGAGGGAACGTCGGAGGGGGCGAGGAGGAAGGCAGAGGGACCAATGTAGGTGGCAAGGAGGAAGGTGAAGGGGACACCGGTGGAAGGGAGGATGGCATCCCCAAAGGACCTGGCCCCATTTATGGCCAGGCACATACCCAAAAATGGGCAAACTGCCAGCACTGGCAGGGAAGTGGCAAGCAGACAAGCTTCAGGCATCTGCTCGGGTGAAGTAGTGGCAGTGACGTCAGGCACAAACACTGCAGGATCTAGAATTGGGAGGGATTCTTCCCGATACGCAGCAGGGCAGGCAGTGGAGACTGAGACGGCCCCTACAAACACCTCCGGCGTCTCCTGTATTCGGTTCTTCTGCTTTTTCTTTTTGCCTGCTGTCTGGGGCACTTCGGGCAGCTCAGACAGCGGACCATGGGGTATTCCACTGTCTAGGGCTATCTGCTGCATATTCGCCTCAGCCACCCCTTTTCTGAGCCGCTGTAAGTTTTCGCACACCCCTTCCGCATGGTGCATGTCCTCGAATGGGGACATATGCTCCAGAATATACCTAGTGTGAGCAACCAGAGCGAGAGCCGTGGGGACCTCCTGGACCTCGGGTTGTTGCAGCCAATAGATTACCTCATTGGTGAGGTCCAGGGATTCCACCTTGCTGATGTGAGGCGTCTTGTTCATCATGTTCGGGGTAGATGAGGGGAGGAACAGACGAGCGGGGTATGACAATTTCAATTAATTTCAAAATAAATCAAATAAAAGCATACCGATATTACAAAGGTCAAACATGGAATGCAATGAAAAAAAATCCATTAAAATAATATGAACCGGAAGATATTTTTATATTTTGTTTAGTCACAATCTCCTTTGGAAGTTTCTTATTAATAAGCAAAGACAAGTTACAGTTATTTGTGCAGAACATTTCACATGGATGCTGTTAAAAGAATTTTACGGATATCAAATAAATACAGAATAACATTATACAGTAAGAATGACACACAAACTCAACCTAGAAGGCTCCCCTTTGGCTATACGGATTGACACAGGAACTTTCACAGTGTAAAGCAACAACATAAACCACTGTACCATCGTGCCACTATATTAGCCACTTGTAACATTTACATAATTTATGCATTTAGTCTGTCTGAATTTTTTTGCCAAGCGAACTCCCTGGCTTTATATATGGCCACAGTATTGCCTTTTTTAGTGATTACATCTTTGTATTCTCCATACAGCTCCATCAGCAATGTTTGTTCTGTGGCAGAAAACAAAACAATGCTCTCGTTTTACCTGCTTTCTGACTGATTTGATCGATCTATCCAAGGAAGTGCTTTCATCTATTCATTTGGGCTTCTTAAGTATCCCAGATGTGCGCACTAAGTGAGACTATGCAAGTCTTCCTTGTATGAGCCATGATTAGTTAAAGCTGAACTGCGTTAGTGGAACGACATGAGGCTAAGTTTAGAAATGGCGCTAGTGTGAGTCTGACTTTTTCCGGAAAGTCTGGCTTTCTTTAGCTACTTTCATGAAATACTCCCCAAGGAGCACATGCAGGCAGGGATGACATAACATCACACATATAACAATACAATGACTGGACTGGGAAGGTCAGGATAAGGAGGCACTACATACACCACAGATGAGGGGGCAGACGAGAGGCACCTGGGATCTTTCGCGTGAGGATTTGTCTGGGACTCCACACGAGCTAGAAACACCATTGCGTTAAGCAGTACTAAAAATGTTGCTGGTATGTTTGGCCATTTGAGGACGTGTGTTTGTGACGGAACAGGCTGATACATAACAAAATATGTGAAATGTAGTTTTGTTTTTAAAATATAAAATACTGTAGTTTATTTTCATACTGTGCTTGAAGATATTTTGTATCAAAATACATTCAAAAAAATCTTGTATTTTTTGCCCATCTCTGGAAGCTGTTCCAGGCATGTCCCGCTGGATGGTGGCCCCCGGGGCAGACCCACGTCATGCTAGAGGGGCTGTATCTCCCAGCTTGCTGGAGAAGGTCTGGGGATCCTCCAGAAGGAGCTAGTTTGTTAGCTAAAGAAAGGATGGCTGAAGACTCTCACTGGGAAGAGTTTTGCAAAGAAGACCATATATAAAAAAATCGAATAGCATTTTTAACCCGTCTACATTTTCTGTTGATGTACCTACATGGAGCAAGTCATTGGGGGCAATGTTGACATTTAACTGATATTATTACAATTTGAAATGATATTCAGGGTGGGAGTCCAGTCAAAGTCAGCAGCATGCCAGGAAAAAGCTTGAAACAGCTGTGTGGGATGGTGTGATATGACTGAACTCCCAAAATGCCGTGGGAAAGCAATAGATCATGGTCCAACCCAATGTTGTTCAATTGCCACCCACCCAGTTTATAGTTTACAAATGGTGCTGTTCAAAACCTGTCAAAAGAACGACTGATTATTGCATTATACATTATTAAATAATCAAAACTAAGAATACATTTAATTTCATTCCCGCTTTACATCTGACATAGGAGATAAAATGTTTCTAAGAAGCAGTGATGGTCTGGCGATGAAGGGAAAGGGATGAAACCCCTTTGTACCTTGGACACTATACTTAGTTAACCTTCAGACCCATGGATAAGCTAGCTGCTATTTTACCCCCCTCAGCCTGACATCATATACAGCAGGATTACGGCTTGGCCAGTCTTCCTAATTTATTAAACTTCACATCAGTTATCTAATTCATATTAGTGTGACCTGCTCATTGATATTATCTTCATAAGGCCACCTATCTGACTGCAACAGCGATCAACTAAGCAGGCTTATTCCAAAAATACAAACTGAACATCTGGCATACATACATCATAAGACACACTTACAACGCCGTGCAATGTTTTGAGACACAAATTCATCTTGTCAAGTGTTGATTGCAAGAGGAAACCATAGAACCTGCAGCATTATGCCATCCAGTCCTAAATTATCTCAGACATATAAGTCAGTTCTGAAAGTATTTTAAGGGGTTGGTACCTAATGGAAATGCTGGTAGGGGGTCTGGTTGTAAAATATTGTACACCCAGGGCGACTTAGCAGGACTGCAATACTCAACAAGAGCTGAAACCATATATACCAAGTTTTATTAATTAACTTAATTATTTATATGGTTATTGTTTCTGTCCTTAAAATAAAAGTTTATGTTCATGTTCCTATAACCTGTACTTCAAACCATGCATAACGTGTATGAGTTTGCATCCAATGTTACAATGCCCTGAAGTATAAAAAGGCAATTATTTCTTATATTATTTTTCCCTTATTCTTGCGCCTAAATGTTATTTCAGCGAACTACAGTAAGCCGTGGTCTATGAGTTATGACGCATATTCCTCTTTTTGCGACGCAGATATATGTCGTCACGCACAAACCCTCCCTAACACTGTTAGGTCGAGGGTATTTCCATAAGGAGGGGTTGGACTCCAGAGAGGCAGGGCTGGAGCTGGGGTTGCTCACTTGCGGTGAAGCGGCAGCATGCTCACAGGTAGGAATTCTAGTTATCTTTACGGTGCATGTGACGTCTGAATTGCGGAAAGTCACTTTGAACTCAACCGCTTGTACTACAATATTGCCCAAATGCTCGCATCACGGTTTGGTTTAAATTCAGGCATTTATAAATTGTAGATTTCAGCTGTCGATGGTTTGATTGGTACTTCAGCATAGGTGCGTGGGTTTTTGGTGTGCGTGGTGAAGAAGACTGGTTTCTATCTAAAATATTTTTTTCCGCAAAAGTATAATGGCACGTTTGTTCCGGAAAAGGTTACTTATTTACTGTTAATGAAAATATCGGAACATGAGAACTTGGGAAAAATAAACCCCCGGGAGGTAAATGGAAGATAAGCATATCTTCTTAATTGCTAGTAAAGTCTTTTAACCGATTGCTTTGGTTGAACAGTGGATGACAGTTTGCAATAATATACATGAGATAAGAGATGATAATGGATTACTTAATTCTCAGCTTTCTGTTACCCATTAAATCAAAATCCCATCAGTCAGTTTGAGCCCATTATTGTGCATATTTGCTTTTTCCTAATAAAGTTGAGCAGTCATTATGTGATAGTTAAGTGTTCATAATGGGAATTAAAATCCGCCATATTTTAATGTATTGTGGCTGTTCAGTCACATATTAAATTTTACTATAAACTTTGCACATTAAGCTGTATGTCCATATGTCTATTAAAATACATGCATACTATATATGACAGTGCATTTTAAATCCCGCCGTGTATTTTTTTCCAGTCTGTTTTTCCCCGAAAGATGGACTTTATGTGGATTTGTACTTACCAGACTTTTTATAGGAAAGCGTTAAAAATTAAAAATACAGAAAATGCATTTGCCGGGATCTTCTGGGAGCCTTCGATTATATCAATTGGACGTTAAATATGCAATACTTATATATTATTTATGGAAGTTGTTATAACTCTAAACAAATAGCAGCGAAACAGTAACGGTAAGTAAAATTAAAGTACAGGCTAGGAACGCCCGTGGTGAGTTAGACCGTCAGCCGGAGCTTTGAAGGGTGCTGTGGATGTACGGAGTCCCTCTCTTCCCTTAATCTGTATGCAGAAATATGCGCCGTTTCTTTGGAAGGAAACGAGCCGATCGAGCGAGGAAGCCATGAGATTGTGACTCCTGTCAGGGAGCTGGGAAGGCGGCTGGCATCGCTGTTCCTGCCCGGCGGAGTCGCCGCAGCACTAGCGCCTGTTTTACTGTGAATCAGGGATGCTGACCGACCGCGCCGCTTCCGGGGGTTTTCACCGGTCATCTAACCTCAACTGCCTGTATTAGTGCTTAAGGATTAGGTATTATCGTAGGACTATGTTTTCATTTGGATTCGCTACTTAGTAGGTAAAGTTTACCAAATAAAGTCGGCTAAAGTAAATAAGTATATCTATAATCAGAAACAGATATGCTTTGGCCAAGAAGTACCAATGTGCTTTAACAGATGATTAATGTATGGTTAATGGGCACAACTGTATAGTATAGTATTTCCGCGATTTATGCACAGAAATAAAGAAGATGTATATTTGAATGGCAATAATAGGGCACATGCAGTGCAATGCCGTATTTTCGTGAACTAATTTGTTTCATTACATATTTTTAAAAATGCATATTTTTATTTTCAATTAAAAGTAAGACTAAAAAACAAGATATTGACGTCCATCTTATTATATTAATCACCTATACTAAAAGGGCAGGAAATATTAAATATAAACCATTAATTCATAGCATCAATGCTGCATACAGTAGTTATGGGCCTGCGT
>JAABNY020000019.1:8588211-8608239 GCA_015164015.2 Brevimyrus niger
ACAGAATTACACACCTTTACTGCTAAAGCGGGTCTCCCATTTATGCCAGAAGTTCATCATCACGTGAGTTTCTACACGTCTATAGGCAGAAGTGCGACGCACTCCTCTGGGTGCCGCAAGCCGGGATGGATGTGTGGCAAGCGAATGTTTGCTGAGCGCCGGCCGTGAGTCTGGCAGGATGAGCCGGGCCCCGGGCCCCGGCCCCCTGAGCGCGGCGAGCGTCTGCGTGCCCCCCCACAGATGACCTTCAGCGACTCTGCTGGGGAGCCTGCAGAGTTTGTACAGCCTCTCCTGGGGGAGCAGGGTGACACACACACACACGCATACCACCTTCAGCTCAGTCTTTTGGGGGGGGGCACAAGCCCCAAGGAGGAAGAGGTGCGATATGCTCATGCAGGCCTCAACGCCCCCCTGCTCCCATGTGACCGCTGGAGACAGCCAATGAGGACACATTGTGCCAAAAGCCTCACTACGCTTCACCTTTAAGTTCCCTCCCCCTGTCACCCCTGCCTGCGCTTCACGCCGTTCCCGTTCTGTCACTTATTTCCCCGAATATCACCTGTACCCATCACCTGAAATGGACAGCTATTCCTAATATACACTCTCTTTTCATTTTCCCCCGATGTCTCCGGAACTCAAGGTAGCGCTCGGCTCTCGGTACATGTGGGGCCTGCGTCTGCTCCGCTGTGGTTTTGGCTCCCTCTTGTCCCGCCCCCGTGCCCCGTGGCCTGAGCGCTCGGCCCCTGGTGGTGCAGCCATCTGTGCGGTTAGCTGAAGAGCGATGGCCCAGCAGCGGGGCCTGCTTCCACTTCCCCTGGACCATTAAGCACAGCTGTCAGTAAAGGCGCCAGACGCCTGAATAGCTGAGGGAGGCTTTATTGTCATTTATGACTTGATTTTGTTGCATCTTAAAAGACAGACTCTTTGTGCTGCACCTGACATGAAATGCCTAACACCATCCTTAGCCAGTGACAGGGTGTTTCTTGGGACGAACCCTGTCTTTAGCCTATCAAACTGTACTTTGTATGAAACAGTGCTTTGGTACACAAAACTGTAATTTAATCAACTGGACAAACCCTGTGTTTAGCTAATGCCACAGTGTTTTATAAGGACTAACTTTAGCCAATGGCACGGTGTTTCGTTCAGACTAACCCCGTCTTTAGCCAATGGCGTGGTGATTTGTTACAACTAACCCTGACTTTAGTGAAAACAAGGCTTTGTTATTGAAGACACTGGCAGCAGTGTGATGTCTCTTGTGCCTGCTGTAATGGTTTTTGGCAAACCTGGGTTTTAATAGGGTGAAACTGCTTTTGGTTTGTAGGGGTATCACAAATGGGCTTTAAAAATATCTCATTCAAGTCACTTGAAACCCATTCAGAAACAACAGTGGAAAAAGTACCCAAAATGACGTGTATTAGTTCTGTGGAGTTTAAAGTCACCTTGGTTGCATTATTTTTTATAATTAGGTTTTTGCTTAGTTGTCATCAATGAACAGTACAAATGAGGACTGATAATCTTTCATCATAGTATCCATGATTCCACATGTAAAGTGTGTCTCTTAAAATCAGCACACATGGACAGAATTGAAGTGATGTCATTGTCCTACACATATGATAGACTGGACATCCAGTCAGTCAGTGATATTCGTATCTGATAGCTGAATTAATTTTATTATTAAGGCTGAAGAAAGTTTCCATGAATGAGAACATTATGGACCCATTTTCCATATGTTTATGATATGATTATGTGGGAGGGAGGGAGGTTCAGGCTGAAATCAGTCCGAAAACCTTGAATGTATACTAATACGCTTCGTGTTCAGCCTCAAAACATGGGCTTTCTATTTGGTTTGCTTTATGTACGCAGCCTCCTGGATTTTCTGTTTATCTCTGTGTCACCCACATAAACCCATTCCCTGTTACCAAGGGCTCATTCCATGTGATTGTTCATCACCATGACACTTAAATTCATTGTTACTCATTGAAGCAGCAAGAAACTGTTATTGGACTCTGAGGTACCTGGGCAGTTATGGAGTGAACAATGATGAAAATGCAACAGATGCATGCAAACAGCTAAAAGTGAACAAAATTACTCCATTTTTTTCAAGTACTCCAAATAGGCACTTCAAGAATACTTTTAGCTACTCATCATAATTGTCTAAATAGATTGTAGTCTGTTCGTATTTTTCATATGATATACAGTATCAGTCAAAAGTTTGGACATGCTAAACTGCCTACAAAGGAGACTGATGTTGTCACATCACATGACCAGGGCCACCTGAACGAAACGAAACATAATTGAGTTTGACAAGGAGTGAAGGAAAAGCAGCCATATATGGGAGCTCCTTCAGGACAGCAGGAAAAGCATCCCAGGGGGTCACCTCGTGAAACTGGCATAGAGGAGAAAGTAGGGTCAGTGAGTCCCTGGAGCAAATGGGGTTAAGTCCACTTTGGAGTCCATTTCAGGAAACCCTGTATCAACCAGTGGCGAGTTAGTGGTGAGCAACGCTACGGATATTAAGTTATCTGGCAGCAGGTGAAGATACAGCTCTAATATGCCTGTCTAATGTGGCTGTTGTGTAGTGGCATCAACAGGTATGAATTATTTTAGTAAAACAAAATGTAGCTAAGTCGTTTTTATGATGACAAAAATATAAATTTATTCTTAAGTTTGATCTTAATTTATACCATTATTTTGATATTTTTTCTTATTCAGAAGAATAAGAAATCAATTCAGAATATGATTATGAAAAATTGAGTTATTGTGTACAAGTTACTCCTCCTGTCCCAGCTTTGAGAAGGATGTTCCCCTCCTCACTGTGTAAAAGTTACTCCTCCTGTCCCAGCTGTGAGGAGACTGTTCCCCTCTCCACTGTATAAAAGTTACTCCTTCTGTCCCAGCTTTGAGAAGGATGTTCCCCTCTCCATTGTGTAAAAGTTACTCCTCCTGTCCCAGCTGTGGGGAGGCTGTTCCCCTGTCCAGTGTGTAAAAGTTACTCCTCCTGTCCCAGCTGTGAGGAGGCTGTTCCCCTCTCCACTGTGTAAAAGTTACTCCTTCTGTCCCAGCTATGAGGAGACTGTTTCCCTCTCCTGTGTGTAGGGGTTGCTCGTCCTGTCACAGCTGTGAGTAGGCTATTCCCCACTCCATTATGTAGAAGTTACTCTTCCTGTCCCAGCTCTGTGAAGGCTGTTCCTCTCTCCACTGTAATGGAGTCACTCCTCCTGTCCCAGCAGTGAGGAGGCTGGTCCTCTTTCTCAGTGTGCAGGTGTTCGTGTCTGAAAGGCTTATCACTGGCTTCCTATTCATCTTCTGTCTTTTAAGGACTGCCTTTGTCCTTCAAAGCTGCCAGTAGCTGCACTTCAGCAGTCCAGCTGTTTCCCAGGGCAGTCTGCTACAGCTGCCTGGTCTCTCCTCATGGCACCTGGATGGTTTCCTGCGGTCTTGTTGTGCCAGGATGTCCTCTTAGCTCCTGCCGCGCTCTCACTTCCCAGGATGAAAGTACTGACTTTGCAGTATCCGAATGTTTAATTTATGCTTTTTAACCCTTTACTGCCGCAGTACTGACACCACCCCCTTGCAGTCTATACTCTTCACCATCTTCCCTTCATTTTCTATGTTCCATTATGATGTTTGCACTGTATCTTTATATCAGTACTTCACCTTCACGCTGTCTGTACTGCACTCCCTCCTCTTCACTGCACATACACTGTAATCTCTGGCTCTCTGTGTCCTCTGAATCCGTTCAAAAATAGAACAGGAGCAGTACAGACCTCCACTGTCTGTTCTGTCCTACCACTGCATTGTCTGTGCCTCTGTCTCTGCACCCCCAGAGAATAATTTCTCTATACAGAGGTGCTGCTGGAATCTCTCTTCTGCACCAAAAACACGACATTATTCTTTATTTCATTAATGCATATATATTTCTGTCTCCCGCATGGTGTTTGTCTTGTTCTCTGAGAGTGAGACAGTGATCCCTCACGTTGAACCAAGTCTCCTCTCCATTCTGCTTCTGTTCTCTGCCTTATTCCTTATTCCCCCCGCTGTCAGTCTGGGATCCTGTCACTTTAGAAAGAGTTTCCTGTTAAATATTAATCAGGACAAGAGTGTATGCATTTGATTCACACTTGTCGAAAAGATGTACGTGATGCATGCGTAAATAATTTTGCTCCCATACAAGATGTAGACCAGCAGTGGTGATCTTGTAATCCTGCTGTTTTTCCCAGAGGAACATAAAATATCATCATGGCAGTGTTTAAACACCCCCATGTTTTTAGCCTTATTGATTTTCAAAAATATTCTTACAGTGCTCAATTGCCTGTAACTAAAATATTGATTTTTTACATATGTATGGAAAAAATTCTGTGTTTTACAAAAGGCTCTTGTCATTCAGTGCATTGAGTCTGTTCTTCTATATCGTTGCAGCAGATCAGGTCTCCAGTCACTTTTAACAAGGCCTGGTGACAGGTTGATTTTTCAAGAAGATGAACCTATTAAGTAGTTTACCGGACCACTTACAGCAGTAAGGTAATTTAAAGGACTGTCCACACGCTGTCTGAATGGCAGTGAAAGATTCATTTTAATTTATCTTCAAAGTGAAAGTGTTCTCTGAAATCCTGAACTGATTCAATTCATTGACATACGGAATACCGGACATTTGCTGGGAAACTTGGAATATTGAATGTGAGATATTCCCTGGTCTCTGGTGATATGACAGACTATAATGATGCCAACAGGTGGCTGCTCTTCATAGACAACTTACACTACAAAATAAACAGCAAGTTGAGGGGGGTGTAAAGACAATTTCCTCACATAGATCAGTAAAGTATCAATTATTATTAACTGAAGTATGACCTAGTTTTGGCTGTAAAGAAGTTACTTCCAAGATAGATATCGGTCTGGTAGGGTCTGAAAAGACAATGTAGTGGACAGATTGTTTTGAGTTCTATTTCAGAGGTATAAACTGATATGTCTTAGATTCATCCTATCAAGTCTGCATCAGTTTAAATTCACTTGCTTTCTAGATTGTGTTAGTAATTTCAAAAGGTTTTTTTTTCCCCCACAATTTACTTTGAATTAATAGGCATGATATGAGCAATCAAAGTATTTTACAGTCAATTACATTGTTCATTAATGCTCTGATGTTTTGCTTGATATCCAAAGTAAAGGCCTTTGTCAAATCAATCAATCAATCTCTGTATAGCACAGTTTGAACCACAGGGTTTTATAATGCTCTACGCACATTTTGAAAAAAGATGAAAGCGCAAGAAATTAAAAATATACACAAAAGAAATAATAAAATATGTGCATAAAATAAATGAATAAAATAACATATCATATGATGAAAAGATCAGTTTTCAGCTGAGTTCTGAATGTACTAAGACATTCAGTAGCTCTCAGGTTCACAGATCCAGAGCTTGGGGCCATAGTGACTGAACCCCCCCCCTCAGCTGGGTTTTAGGAATAATCAGTAAATTACTGCCAGATGACCTTTTTGAGATCTGCCTGGGACATACCTTATACAATAATGTCACTGGGGTAAGGAAAGCAAGACCATGAAACCACAAAAAAATATGCAAAAGTGCTATAATTGATCCTAATAGCTGCAGGAAGCCAGTGAAGGAATTTAAGAGTAGATGTGATGTGTTCTCTGTGGCTAGTGCATGGTAATGCTCTGCCAGTGGCATTCGGGTGTAGATTTGCATTCTTCTTCAAGCAATGAAACAAAGGCACAAATTTGATTTTTCACAGTCAACAGATGATATGGAGTGTGCTATTTTGCAGACATTGCTGATATATACAGTTCTGATACGCGTCTTTTTATAACTGACTGTATCAGAAACTGTGGGGAAATGACAGACCTGAAGACATGAAGTCTGATTCGGCCCCTTAGAACTCACACCCAAGTGCCAAGCCTCTGTTTTGACTACAGTAAACTGTAGTTGGGTGTCACAGTGATATATTGATACATTGCAGGGTTCCGGCCGTTTAGGTGTGGCGTTCCATGGCTTAGCCCGAGGTACCTGAGTTTTCCACCACAGTTCAAAGGCAGGTTTGACAGATCTCTACGTGTGTAAAATGTATGTCAGGTTGAGGTCTGTGATGGACCGTCCGCTCCATCTTGGATGGTGTGCATTTCCTAAATCTTCCCAGGCTGCAACTGAAGCCTCCATCTTAGGTTCCCAGGCGTGGGCGGAATATCAGCTGGGGGAGGCAGTTGAGCCAGTGATATTTATCCAGCTCTGAATTATACCTAGATGCGGAAAACAAGGCCAGCTTAATGTCCCATTGGTGTTCTGACTACAGTGGAAGGGTTGGATCATTTGTACCAGTGGCCTTTTTTCAGAGAATCGTAGGTTCCATTACTTATTAACTAGTAAAAAGATGCAGAGGTAGCTGTATAGCAGATGTGGCTGTGCTTTGTTGATATTTCCATAGAGCTTCAGGTTTTTCATCAGAATCTGTTGTACAAAACTGAACTCCATTCCGTCTCTCGTTTTTGTGGAGCTTGTTTTCATATCTGCCATAAAACAGCAGTCAAGGACCATTATAAAACCCAGACCCTTAACTCGTGCAGGCTCATCGGGGCAGACCTATCTGCAGTGGTAACTGATTTCATGGGCAGGGCAGCTGGGAGACCAGGGCTGACAGAGGTCATGGCACTGCCCCCCCCCCCCCCCCATGGAAGTGCAGATGGCGCTGTAGCAGAACTGAAATCACCATTCCGGGAGTCCAGTCTTTTCTCGCAATTTAACGGCATGCAGTTTAGGTGATTGTGTGGGGTCAGTGTGATTCTTCCCTTAGAGCCTGTGCACTTTATGAAGAAAAGTATAGGGACATCTGGCCATTACACCTACAGGAACTTTTATGGCGTCACATTCTAAACCCATCGGCACCAATATGGAGGAGGTCCCACCTCTGCAGCTATAACAGCTGCCACTCTTCTGGGAAGGCGCGTGTGTCTGTAGGAGTTTTCGCTCATTCATTGTGAGGTCAGGCACTGATATTGGATGTGAAGGCCTGGCTCACAATCTCCATTCTAGTTCACCACAAAGGTGTTAGATGGGGTTGAGATCTGGGCTCCATGTGAGCCAGTCAAAATCGTCCACACCAGACTCACCCAATCATCTGTTTGTGGACCTCGTTTTGTGCACTGGGGCACGATCATGCTAATATGCCGAAGCATTGAGAGTTCCCTTCACTGAAACTAAGGGGCCCAGCCCAACCCCTGAGAAACATCCCCATTCCATCCCTGCAAAACTTTAGAGTTGGCACAATGTGGGCAGGAAGGTGTCGTTCTCCTGGCATCCGCCAAACTCAGACGCATCCATCAGACTGCCAGACAGGGGAGCGTGATCCGTCACCCCACAGAACGTGTCTCCACTGCTCCGTGCTTTAGCGGCAGCGTGCTTTACACCACTGCGTCAGATGCTTGGAGTTGCTCTTGGTGATCTGAGGCTTGCATGCAGCTGCTCGGCTATGGAAGCCCATTCCGTGAAGCTCCCAACGCAGGTTTTGTGGTTGGGTTAATGCCAGTGGAAGTTTGGAAGTTTGGAACTGAGCAGAGTGTTGGACCTCAGCACTCTGCAGCCTCCCCGTGTTACTCTACATGGTCTCCCACTTTGTGGCTGTTTCTGTCATTTCTAAAAACAAGGTCCTCTTTGCAATAATACCAGTTACAGTTGACCGTGGAATATCTATCAGGGAAGACACTGCAAAGGTGCTGCACTTAAATTCATTGAACTCTTCAGAACAGCCCATTCATTCACAAATGTTTGTAAACCTGAATGCATAGCTAGGTGCTTGAGCGGCAACGGGTCTGAATGAAGCACCTGAATTCAATGATTGGGAGGGGTGTCCCAATACTTTTGTCCATATAGTGTATTTGCAGGGGTAACATTTCAAGGGGCAGGGCAGATGTGAGACCAGAACTGATATAGGTCACTGCAGTACCCCCCCGTGGACTCTCGTGGAAGTACAGATGTTAGTCTCATCGAATTTTTTTGCAGTTTAACAGCACGCAGTTTAGGTGATTGTATAGGGTCAGTGCGATTTGCCCTTAGAGAGAGTATGTGCGTGAATGAGCTGAAAGAGGGAGTTACCTTTAGAGGTAATGAGAATCAGCTTTATTATGTTTAGTCGTCTTTACTGTGGACCTCTGAACAGTGCTTTCCATAGCTTCACCTCTACACAGTAGATGTTTTAGTGTCCTGTGCTTTTGGTGCATTGTGTCTACATACAGTGGCTATACTGTATGTATGAATCTTGCAATTGCTATATGTTTTCCAGTGCCATCCATACATACAGCCCAAAGGCTCCTTCTGGCTTTGAATTTGTAACACAGTTGGATATGAAGTCTAGTGTTACTGGCAGAATGTGTGTGTTCCCCAGCTGAGTCAGCTAAGAACATCGACTGAGACTCTGAAGACCCTCATGACACAGTGAGGAGTTTTCTAGGCTCATCTGCCATCCCAGCGTGCGGTTAGCTTTATCTGAAGTGTTTTAATATCGGTGCAAGGAAAGCCAGGATACTTACTGCCTGTAATATTAAAACCGCTGATTTTTAATATATGACTACAACGACTTGGCAGCAGGAGTTAGAAGACCGACATAAGCCCAAATTTTCCTGCAGAGGATGATGCTTATTGGACAGTAATGGGATGTTCGGCTGAGAGACGCCCGTACTGGGAGCTGGGAGGGAGCGAAAATGGGGACCGTCTGCAGCTCCCCAAGAAACAGCTTAAAAAGCACTGCACTAAGGAGCTTCTATGTCTGGATGAAGGTGTGAAACTTCTCTTTATCTGGAATGAAAGTAAAGGCTTGTTCGTAGTCATTGCATGATAGAAACAAGGCAGAAGCAGCCTTAGAGGTTAAAGACATATTTAGAGGCTTAGCTAAGGCTGTAATGCTAAGTGACTTGCAGTGTAAACCGGTTATGAAGCTTTTCATTGAGTGTTTTACAGAAGGAGCTCAGGTTAAGTGTTTTTTTTGAGGCTGCCACAGCTCCTGTACCATCAACCTTCAGGCTGTGGGCTGTGGAGGACCTGCCCCCTGTTAATGCTCATCTGCGTTTTACGCTAGAGTCTGCATCCATGTTGCATGTTGGGCTGCTCTCCGCAACGCGTCTCCTTAATGCGTTAAGGTGTCCGATCTGGGTGGGTTCTGCTAGAGTCATTAATTGTTTATAATGAACTAGCTTTCAGTGTGGTACAGTGGTTAGCACTGTTGCCTCACGCCACTAGGACCAGAAGTCTCCACTTCTGGCTCTATGTGTGAGTAGCTTGCATGTTCTTCTTGTGTTTTCATTGGGTTTCCTCCAGGTACTCTGGTTCCCCACACAGTCCAAAGACATGCTGTTGTGAATCTGGGATACTATATTGCCCCTAGGCGTGGAACGTAAGTGTTCCCTGCAATGGGTTGGTGCCCAGTCCTGGGTTATTCCCTGCTTAATGCCTGTAGCCTCTAAGATAGGTTCCAGACCCCCTGTGACCCTGAATGGGATAAGAAGTTACAGAAAATGGATGTGTGGACAGCTTTCAGATTCTTTGTAAACGTAAGTGTCCTGTAAGCTGAAGAACTGAAGCCACGTGCCAGGAACTGGAGTATTTGGTCCCGACGATGTAATATAAACATAATCCATACACACACAGACATTCTGAAATTACCTTTGAAATTTTGGAACAAGCAGTTGGTTAAAAGTGTCTGAAGATCAGCTGAGCTGAGAGATTCCCGACACCTCGTGTTTAGCTGCTCATGTCAGTGAGACAGAGGCTCACCTCCAGCTTTGATGGGCTTCCCTGCTCTGTCAGCATGGTCCACTGCCCAGGCCTCTCAAACCGCCCAATCTGCTCGCGTTCCACAGATAATATTAAAATGTAGGTAATTGCTATGGGATACTTTCCCTGGTTTGTTGTTGATTCAGAGTAGCTTGTACAGTAGATGAGCAGATGTTGTATTTGTCTTATAAACACTGATTTTTACCATTTACTATGGTAAGCAAAGATGGCCATGGAGCCGCAGTTCCTGCCCTGAAGGCCAAGAATGTAGATCTTGGAAGAGAGTATGCTAGAAGGCAGCAGTACTATGGCGAATCACAGCTGGTGGTCAATGCACAGGTGTTTATCCATTGTGTGTCTCTAAGCAACACTGCATAAGTATCTCAGAGCAACTCAGCATCTGGTTAGTGCCAGAGAGACAAGCGATTCGGGGCCCTGCAGTCTGCATCTTGCCCTCTACTATTCAAGCCATGGGGAGGCCTTCTTGTGCTCAGGCCACTGCCATCAGCCAGTGTATCTCCCAAAAGGGCAGGAACACTGACTCTCAGGACGGGGCCTAATTTTCACTTTCCAGAGCCGGACTTCATAAGAAAGCATTTCCCCAGCCATGCCGCCTCACCATCTGTTCTGCTCGGAAACCACCCAGATTTATAATCACTCTATCCCAGATCCCACTTACCATCTATGGGCTTTTATTGGCATCTATGTTGGCAAACAGAGACTTTTAATGATCAAACAATATTCAAGAACACTGCTGCGGAAGTATTTGCTTTTATTCAAAGAGATCTTTGTGGTCTAAGGCATTGGGTCACTGCTGTAAGACATTCAGATGAGTCAGCCCTTCTGAACGAACACAAAATCATGAGAATCTGTTCCTGATCGGGTCCAACAAGTGTCTCATTACCTAGGATTAGTGCCATTATGTCAGCAAAGTCCTGCTTTATGGGACCAGTAAAATGAGTTGCTGCTTATTACATCAAAAACTGTCCCTTTCAGCTATAAACCATCAGCTTATTCAGGATAGGAGTGTGGGTGTCGCCGTCTCGGGAAGGACAGTCAGGTGACCATGGAAGTTTGTCTTGATTCACTCCATCTTCTACCTCCACTAAAGAATGCATAGATATACCCAGAAGCACTTTCTCTTTCTTTTGGTTGCAGATGCACCTCATTTGTTCTTTGTTCTTCCACTCCTTGTTGTACTGATCCCATCATTTACCAGTTCCTGTAAACCCTGACAGGGGAACCCTTAAACCTCTCATTCCATGCCTTTTATCCAGGGTCAGGTAACTCATCTGAAGCAGAGTAATTCACGCATCCACTCTTCTGTTTCCTTTTGTGGTACTAACTGGAACAGATAGTTTACATATAAGATTGTGTGAAGTTCAAGGCTTTTTTGGCGAAATTATAATGCCCTTATCAGCAAGCAGCCCTGGGTCAAGAGCGTCCAACTTGCAGACAGCTCATACTTACGAATGGACTGCCATACTGCCTATTATATTAAAAATTCAGGTTAAATACAATGGTTGGTAATAATAAATGTACACACTACTTTATGATGCTCATGAAAACATTGGGCCTTCATTGATTCATTCGTCAGATGCAGGTTCAGTACAGTAACATAGGTAGATACTTTTATCTTTACTTTATTATTATTACTATTATTTTTATTAATATGTTTATGTGTTATTATTGATGTTTTAGTGTATTTGGAAGTGTTTAGGTGCTTTACCTGCATAGAAAGGTCAAATATATACTACATACTTAGACAAACATTTGACTAACTGAGATTAAATAGGAGCCACACGTCCGTTTTTGACTTACCTACAAATTTGACTGAATGACAGATCTAGGGATCGGATCTTATTCGTAACCTGGGGACTGCCTGTATACAGTATGATTAAATTTGCGATTTGGCTTATTGACAGCATGGATACCTCTATCAGAGGAAAACCTATATACTGTCAAACGTGATGCTGTCCAAGCTGGAAGCCCTTCTGTAAAACCCCTGGGCAGAGATGGGCTCTGACACGCTCTCATCTCTCTTGCATCTTATTCCCTTCCCTTCTTCCCCAGTGAGCACCAGGAAATTGGACCCAGGGGCAGAGACAGATGTTCAGAGCTCATCCAGTGTGACTAATCTGCTCGTCAGAGTCACGGCCGGCGAGGGGGAGCCCACAAGGGCGCAGACGTCGGGAACTCTGCTGATTCACGCGTCGCGCAAAGGTATCCTGCAGGTATCCGTTTCTCACACGTGCATTTTTTACTAGTCAGATGTAAAGGTTCATTGAAGAATGTGAGAATTATTTGCTTCCCTGAATTAGGAGGGGAAGTGCTTATTACTGAAATCACTCCGCATTCAGTCGCACTCGAACATAGGATTGCAAAATTCTAGTCCCTGCAAGGTTCAATTATTGACTGATTTAAGTATGAAACATGAGTATATGTCCCAGTCGTAGTTTGGGCACATTATTGAATGATGGAGAAAATGGTCCCTCGGTCATTGATGAGAGACGTCCATATACAGCATAGAAGACCTGTGCTCAGGTGTGACCAGACTGATGTATGCAGTGTAGAAAACCTCTACTTAGGTTTGTAAATGTAGAGCATGATTCCCTTGGTTTTCACACAGAGAAAAATCCAGGCAAACCCAAATGCCCACTAAAATCCACATGAGATCAGTTACTCCACTTATTAGCCAGATGTGTCTGTGGCAGGAGCAAGAAAGTAAATACAGGAAGAAAGTGCAGTGATCTAGACTATTGCATATTTCTGTGCAGTTTAACATGGAGCAACAGCAGAGATAGCATTTGTTCATAGCTCTGGTAATGATCTGTGGTAAAATACCATCGGCAGAATACTGAATTCACTTCAAGGGCATGCTTCAGACTACGGACATGACATGCTAACCATCAGAGTGTTAAACCAAAGATGTGTTTTGAGGTTGGATCACTTTCCCACCAGAAACGAACTGCACAGAGTTCACTTGGTACCGTAGGGAGACCACCACCTCTCAGTGGTTTCGATGCAGTTGTTTTGGTCTGCATTTGAGTGCAATTAGTGCATTCACACCTGCCCAAATGAATCGCACCATGGGGGAATTTGAACCAACGTTAAGCCTGGGCTCTTCCCAAAAAATATATTGAAATCTTTATAACATAATCCCGGACTATGATCTGAATTGCAGTCTTTCTTCCCAATTTTTAAACATACTGTTTAGAATACACAGACTCAAACAAACCTGAGGAATATCTGTTAGCCCCATTTAATATACAGTATTACATTAGTTGTGTCAGATTCTTTTTAGGGTGGTTGTATAGATCTGTCGTATTCCCTCCAGAAGTGCTGACTGTGGCCTGACAGTTTACAGATAACCTTGCTTTGTGAGATATCTGACTGCGCATGCCGAACTTGTACCTTGCACATCTGCACATGCACAGTATTACACTTTACGGCATATTTTATGACGATGCCCCATTTCTACCACTTCGCTTCATGACATATTTATGATCCAACCTGGGGTCCTTCTCAGGCTGCGGGTGTTGCTCAGTATGAGGAATGCAAAGATCGTACTTTTGGTTGTCTTGCCAACTTGCTATCCAAGAACAAACTTGGAGTGCAATGAATCATGGGAGTAAAGTGCATTGGCGAGGACGCAATCAATGTATTCTTGATATTTGCAGCAGAACAAGAATGACTTCCCTTGTACCATCTTCTGTAATTCTCTTATTGAGTTTAGGAAGTGGTCTTCAACAATGGAGGATAACATAAAACAGATACATGAGAACACATGGCCAAGTAGGCATATTGGGTGAAACCCTGTGTCTGAATTCCTTGTAATGCTGCATTCAAAGACCAAATGTGTCACAACGGTGTGACAAGGCTGTCTCATTTCAGTGGCTCCTTCAGATGTGATCTAGAAATGCTTCCTTCTTTTCCCACAAAGGATCCACCCGATGGATCCTTCGCAAGCCGAGATATGTCAAGTCATCCCTACCGATTCATCTTCCATTGCTGAAGTGCAGTTACATTACTAAGATCAGAAATGCAGAGGACAGGTAAAACCCCCAGATGCCGTTATTCCCCCGCTCCAGATTCTCATGTTGCAACAGTTGCATTCTGGCTAAATGAGAACAACCCCATGATTCATTGTCCCAAACTCATTCTCGGGAGGCAAGCTGGCAAAACCGCTTTTGCCAAGATGACAGGTAGAATCTTTGCTTCTTGGTATTGAGAAAGCTGATTATCCTGATAATATTTCTTCTCACTACATCAGATTAATTTTACGGACTGCTTCAGCGCGATCTCCACCAGCCCAGAATGGGATATGAAGCCAGATATTTTTCTTGTTTTAGATTCTTCATCTAAATAAAAGTTTTGCATAGCACTTGCACTTGTGTCTAAGTGCGTGTTTTTGGGTCGCGTTAGGTATCTCAGTCAGAGTGGGGTGACCATATGTGTCTCTTCAGGTCAAAGTGAGCCAGAGCTGTAAGGATGCTGAAATACCATGTCGCCGGCTAGCAGCTATTTCAGCTGATCGTAATATAAACTAACATTTCAGATACAGGATACTTAGGTAATAGTGTTGATACAAAAGCAGGAAGTTGATGACCGGAGTGAACATTTAAAATGACAAGCAAAGAAAGCTGATTTTTCCAGTTAGCAGTCTGTTCTCACTAAACGATATAGCAACATCTGTAGTTTGTTGTAAATATAGATAATATAGTTTGCCATGAAATGGGGATATGAACAGATAGGGCTGGGCCAGTAAATATAATGCAGTGCAGATGCGTGAGGTGCAAATCTGGTCATTGCACCTTAGATCTGTACAACATTCACAAACCAACAGAATAGCTGTGCTGATTGGCCAATTATATCACATGACTTTATCGCACGGTCTCTTTCATGTGCGACGTATTTCAAAAACAATTCGATGTGAGCTATGGACATGGCGGGAATGGTGGGTGAGGAAGTGTGGTATGGACTGTGTAGTGAAACGTTATTACTGGCCATTGAAGTTTTATGTGAAGTCTGAAAGTATTAGTAGGAGGACATAAAGATCATGATCTCTATGATACATATGAAAAGTAGACGTGGACGTCTTCAACATAGATCATCAATATAAAACTGTCAGATCGCCCACCCCTAACCAGATTTAACCAGAAAGAACAGTGCAGGTGTGAAAACACCCCAACTTGGCGTAACAGACCAAATGCAGAGATGGCAAACGAGACACCGTCTCTCTCACCGTAGTGACCTGTTCAGTTATTTTGCGTTAGATGTTATCATTTTATGAAGGGTTACGGTGATGAGGCCCAGAGTGAACGTCTTCTATCCGTTGTTTGGCTAAGACACTATTCCGCTCCCTGACATCACTCCTTGGTGACCCCTGTAGTATGCATGGTGCTGTCAGTGTAATTGGGAAAACAGTGCTGTGCCTCACAGTCAGGAGATTGAAGAGAAGCAGGAGGCTGACAGAAAACGTGCTGAAGGGGCTGTATTGCAGTCCTCAAACGTCTGTACCTGGCGTGGATGCTGCAGGGTGTAGGGGAAGACCTGGGGTAGTATGATTGAGAAATCAGACTGGAATATTCTGGGGGGGCAAAGGGGGGGTGGGGCATTTAGGCATGTTTATAGATATTCTGTGACTGGGCAGATGTTGCTGGTCTATGACAAAAAAACCACATTGTTGCTGCCCTCATCAACAGAACATGAGGAAATCAGCCTAGATCGTTTCCCTAGCAACTGCCACAAAGAATGTTGTTTCTCCTGAGCAGAAATAGGCCGCATATCAGCACCAAACCCGGTACCATACAGTCTGACAATGGAGAATCTGGTTTGAGCCCACAGCATTTGTCTAGAGAGATCGGGACAACAACCAGAGGTATATGCTTGTAAGGTATCATGCAGAGTTTGTTTTACTCTCCGATTTCAGCTCTATTTTCTCATTCCCTATTCAGTCCAACCACATCACATCGCCTTTCAAAGTAAACGCAGTTTCCTCCTCATAGGATCTAAAATAATGCTTTTGAATTGTTTCCGAATCCAGAGAAAATGGTAGCTTTATAAATACAACATAAGATACACTATGTTGCCAAAAATATAGGGACACCTGCCTTTACACACACATGAACTTTAATGACATATCATTCTTAATACATAGGCTTTAATATGGAGGTGGCCCACCCTTTGCAGTTATAACAGTCTCTTCTGGGAAGGCTGTCCATAAGGTGTTTTGGGAAGTTTTGACCATTCTTCCAGGGGAGCATTTGTGAGGTCAGGCACTGATGTTGGACGAGAAGGCCTGGCTCACAGACTCCGCTTCTTATTCCACCCAAAGGTGTTCTATCAGGTTGATGTCAGGGAACATGAAATTGTCCACAATGGCTTTGAATTCTGCAGCATTAGGAGTTCCTTTCACTGGAACTATGGGGCGAAGCACAAATGATGAAGTGTGATTTGTCACTCCAGAGAACATATCTCCACTGTTCTAGAGTCCAGTGGCAGTGCGCTTTACATCACTGCGTCCAACGCTTTGCATCACAGTTGGTGATGTAAGGCTTGGATGTAGCTGCTCAGCAATGGAAACCCATTCTATGAAGTACTCTAGGCACTGTCCTTAATCTAATCTGAAGACCATATGAAGTTTGGAGGTCTGTAGCTATTGACTCTGCAGACAGTTGGCGACTTCTGCACACTGTGTGCCTCAGTATGCACTTGTGGCAATGGGTCTGAATGAAGTACCTAAATTCACTGAGCTCCTGAGAACGACCCATTCTTTCACAAATGTTTGTCTTATTTTTATACACCTGTGTCTATGGAATTAATCGGAACACCTGAATTCATTGATTTGGAGGGCTGTCCCAATATTTCTGGCAAAATAGTGTAATTCGGTAACACTTTACTTGATGGGGCACCTATACTTAATAATAGCTCAGTTACTCCGGTAACAAAGTACAAATCATGAACAAATATAGTCACTGCTTGAGAAAACATGCATCATGATTCTTATGTGCAGCTTTGTCAGAACAAATGGTGATTGGATAGGTTTCTACAGTGGGAATTTACTGATTCAGTATTTTAGCACTGTAAAAAATCAGGCCTAATATAATCCGTCACGTATTTGTGGCCAGAATGCATCGGTTCCTGTTTTTGACCTTTTGAGCAAAACCTTCCTCAGCTCTTGCCATTGTTTTTTTTCCCATATTCACAACTCACAGTTCATACTTTATTGTGTGCTGTAAGTGCGCACCATCTGCTTCCAGCCTCCGTCCATCTGCCAGCATTACTCTCCTGCCAGTCATGTCTGTCAGGGTTAATGCAGATCGCTGTTCTTGTAGCAGTGATGTCAAATCACAGCTCTCTGGTGGTTTTGCCATAACTTTTGATAGTTGATAACTTGTGAGTCCCGCTCTGAGTCTGGCCTGGGGTGGGGCACATTGGAGTCCTGAACATTAAGCTTTG
Organism: Brevimyrus niger; assembly: GCA_015164015.2. Classification (NCBI taxonomy): domain Eukaryota; kingdom Metazoa; phylum Chordata; class Actinopteri; order Osteoglossiformes; family Mormyridae; genus Brevimyrus; species Brevimyrus niger. The sequence goes on from JAABNY020000019.1 coordinate 8,605,443, forward strand.
GTGTTGAACACCTTTTTATGGGATACCAAGAAAACGTCCCAGAAACCTTGTATAGGTGACTTCCGGGACCTATTTTGAGACAGATTACACCAAAACTGAAGCAGTGTTGCTTGGTGGCACTTGAACGGACGGCCACAGGTGTAGATCTGGTGAAGCTGATTACAGTGAAACAGGTCGTACTAAGTTGGGCTGATAATGAAAGCTTTTGGAAATGGGGGCTAGAGATTGTAGTGGGTAGGAGGTGAGGGAGGAGTAGAGAATAAATGGAGGGGGAGGGGGGATACATTATTGCTGGTTTCTTTATTTCCATGTGGCCTTAAGTGGCCCAAATGAATTCCTGTTATTTTGAGCATTACTGAAAGGCATTTGTTGGAAAGGAAACTCTTTGTAACATACAGATAGAAAGCAATCGGTCCATGTGCCTTTTTTTTAGTGTCAAGGGCAATCCGCAGCCCTTCCTTGGTGTATCACTTCCTACAGGACAGATGTTGGCATTTCGTTTTAATTTCTTTCCTCTTCACAAGACACCCACCCACAGGGCTCAGGATGACTTTCACGTTTCTCTTTCAGGATAGCAGCCGTGTTTTTTTTTTTTTATTATTATTATTTCCGGTAGCATTTTTGCCTCTGCAGTAGTTTGCAACCTTTATAGAGCAGGACCTGTGGGGTTTCAGGCATGTGCCAAAAAGAGGCGACTTTGCTGTCCACTCTGACTGTGCCAGTGGTCCGGTGCTCTGTCACGGGGTCACCATGCGTCATTGTTTCTCTGAATGCTCACCTGCCAGATGTCCGCAGTTGGGTCCAAATCCTCTGCCTTTCCTCTGTTCTGCTGTAGTCCTCCTTCTCCGCTCTTATACTATTAATATAGCTGCTTGGCACCTCAGAGTTTTTAACACTTGGTAGTTTTGGCCACTGTGGCCTTGTCAAATTATAATGTAATTTAAAAAGGTTAGCATCTCTGTTCTGGTGAATTACTGAGACCATCTCTCTCAGTTCCTTAGCTGCAAATTCCTCAATAAAAGTGAGAGTTCCCATGCTCCGTACCAACACCAGAACTCACTGTTGAGCATTGACCGAGGAGCCAGATTGATTTTGGAGTGATGATATTTGCATTATCTGTTTAGCCTGTGTGAGCAGCACCACACATCTTAAGGAGAGCGTCGCTTTTGTTACCGATAAGCACACAGATGAGTAACTGGTTTTTATTCAGAGTACGGGGCTACAGAAATGGACACTGGCGAGATCGACTCTACGGCGCTGGCTGACAAGAAGAAGGGCAAAAGCTAAGGAACAGCATTTTGGCAAGTACTGAAAATACTCAGCCGGGACCTAGGATGAGGGAACAGGTCCAGTGGAATCCATTAATTTTTCTCATGCCGGCCCCACAATCCTTGTGGTCTGTCAGAATCCGGTGGATCCGGTATGAAACTCGTCCCACGGTGCTGTGAGTCACAAGCTGCTTTGACCCATGCATGCAGAACGCAGATACCTCACAGGTTATGAAACACCTAGACGCCTTTCAGCCATATTTATATTGACTGCCTGCGGTCCTGGGTAATGCCAGGCCCATTGTAATTCACGGTGCGATGTGCTCAAGGGGTGGAACAAGGAAGGGATCAGCACCATGACATAGCAAAGAAAAGTAATCAACCTTGGTGCCCTTACAATTTCCGAAAGACAATTTGCCTGGGAAGGTTTGTATGCTCAATGACTGTGACAAATAGTGTTGCACCTAGTGACTGCATTTATGATTGCAGATTTCAGCCTTATCACTTCACTAACAATGACTTTACTAATATTTAAAACTTTTGGATTTTTTTTTTCTTTTTACCTTAAAGGTGTTTGTTTCTTTAGACATTTAGTTTTGTGTGACCCTGTCAGATGTTGGATTATTGAGTTTATTCCTGTGTCAAACTGCTGCTCAGTGCAGTTCACAGCAATAGTCTACATCATAACAATGCAGGTAGAAAAAAGTCAAAAGTTTTAAAATGCACCAAACATCCACAAGCTATTCTCTGCGTGCATTAACAGTGACTAATTTAAAGGCTTTGTTGTCATAGCAACACCAAACCGCCAAAGGCCTTGGCATATAATAAAGTTTGTAATGAAGTGACACCCACCTAAAAGGCTCAAAATCCAAATAAAACCTATAAGAAACATCAGCGCCTCCTACAGGTAGTGAAACATGACGGCATCAGCTGCGTGGGTCACAATAGCCGGTGTGTACTGAGGCCCTGAGGGGGAGTCAGAATATTGATGCTGTGATTAACAGCATAATGAAGAAGGGAAGAAGCCGGGGAATACCTCCTCTGTGATTAACACTAGTGGAGGAGTTGGGGAATACCTCCTCTTCGATTAACACTGGTGGAGGAGTTGGGGAATACCTCCTCTGTGATTAACACTGGTGGAGGAGTTGGGGAATACCTCCTCTGTGATTAACACTGGTGGAGGAGTGGGGGAATACCTCCTCTGAGATTAACACTGGTGGAGGAGTTGGGGAATACCTCCTCTGTGATTAACACTGGTGGAGGAGTTGGGGAATACCGCCTCTGAGATTAACGCTGGTGGAGGAGTTGGGGAATACCTCCTCTGTGATTAACACTGGTGGAGGAGTTGGGGAATACCTCCTCTGTGATTAACACTAGTGGAGGAGTTGGGGAATACCTCCTCTGTGATTAACACTGGTGGAGGAGTTGGGGAATACCTCCTCTGTGATTAATACTAGTGGAGGAGTTGGGGAATACCTCCTCTGTGATTAACACTGGTGGAGAAGTTGGGGAATACCGCCTCTGTGATT
>JAABNY020000019.1:8611190-8625653 GCA_015164015.2 Brevimyrus niger
TGGATGGATGGATGGATGGATGGATGGATGGATGGATGGATGGAAGGATGGATGGATGGTTTATTTAGTGTGCCTTTAGGTCATAACATCACTGCAATTGATGATCTGATCTAATCCAGTGTCTGCCTGGAATAGCGCCAGTGCCCTTCCTTCATAGACTGAGTGTGCAGCAGGACCCACTGTAATGGCCGGACTCTCATGGAACCTGCACAGAGATCTTCATCCCCACATCTCACCCTTCAAATAATAATGCTCTCTAGAGTAAAAGAGGTCTCCTTTCTTACAGTTCTGGTGTTGAAGTGGCCCCTCTGCAGGATGTGGTCTAATTGAGAAACAGCCTTATTTTTTATGTTGTGACTTCAATAATCTTGCTCTTTTTCATCTTTTATCTAAAAAAATCTTTACTGCAATCTACGAACAATAGCATCCAGTTTGACATCTGCTGGAGGCACCACAATGCAAAGTGGCTTTTCTTGTGAAAATATAGCAAAAATACTGTACTTTTAATAAATTGATTTTAATTTATCTAGCTGGTGCTTTTATCCAAAATGACATACACGAGAGGCAGGTGAGAGAAGTGCAGTGCTGTCAAGGAGCCAGCTTGTATACAAGTGCAGCTTGGCTTATCTTCCAACAAACGTCCAATAGCATGTGCCATGCAAAACATCATTGTAATGTAGCGTGTTTTGGTGGGTAGCAGTATTGCCCCATAGCTCCGTAGTTGAGGTTCAAACTATGCCCTGTGTGTGTTGTGTTTGCATGTTCCTCCAAAAACATGCACTTAGCTGATTTCGCATCTCTGAATTTCCCCATTGGCTGTGAATGAGAGCCTTGAGATCACCTAGCATTTTTGCCTAAGGTGTTGCTGTGCCCTGTAGTACTTGGGTCAACATGGTTTGTGTTCAGAAGCAATATTTAAGTCTATTTGCTTTTTGCTTACATTTGGGGCAGGATTGACTGAGGTAAACGGAAAAGGGAGAATATGTTTATTGGTTATTCATAAAAGCAGACGGTAGAAGCTGCCTGCTAGGTGACCTACCACGCCAGTATCTCTGCAGCTTAACAGGACCCCTGCTTCCACCATCATCCACACTAAGTTCTCCCACAGCCTCCTCATCGCTTTCTGGCCCTTGGAGTTCGTCTCCACTGACGTGTTGTGCCAGTGTCAACCCGCTGGTAAAGTAAGTCTCCCCCTCATGCAAGTGACACTGGGAATGCTGGCCGAAGTCACCTCTCTGCCGAGCGCTCCAGAGGTGCCGGAGGATTACGTCACCCTCGGGATGCAGGTCTTGGAGGCCAACGTAGAGTGACTTCACAGTATGGGGGTGATCAGGACATGGTCGAGTCCACAATTGGGGGGTTGTTTTGTCTGTTCGCATGAGTCCTGTTAGACTGTTGGGGAGTAGCTTCTGTATTCCCCGCCCCCCCATTGACCTCGTAATGGTACATTCCTGCTCCTCTTATCAGGAATGGCGACACATAAACCTTAATTGCTTGGTTCATTACTTTGTTTTTCTTGCAGTTTCCAGCGAGTCCTTATCGGCGTCCTCTCCGGGCCCAGCTCCACCACAGAAACAATAACCAGCGCTAAACCCAATTCCAACTGGGCCGTGCACAATTAAAACGGCCCTGATAGCCAGAGTGACATCTCAGGCATGTGGGCTTCAGCGGAGGAGCTCTCCCGTCTGTCATGCGGCGTTCCCATGGTGACGCTCGTAAGCATCGCAACAGGCAGCTCTGTGGGGCAATGGCTTCAGTGGCACATCTCAGCCATAAATCCCCCCTGTAAGGTATGGATCTCTTTGCCTCTCTCTTCCCCCAATGCACTGATGTTTGCAAAGCTTCTCCTTATTGGTTCGTCTGCTTCCTGACTGTCAGTTTTCCCCACATGGTCTTTCGCCACTTCCTTACTCTGCGTTGGTGCATTATAAGCCACATATTGAGTGTATCGACCAGATCACCTGCTTGTTCAACCAAGGCAGTGTTTCCCAACCCGGTCCCCAGGGATCCGCAGACGGTCCACGTTTTTGCTCCCTCCCAGCTCCCTGCCAGACAGTTCACATGTAGGAAGCTGGGAGGGAGCAAAAACCTGGACTGTCTGCAAGTCCCCGAGGACTAGATTAGGAAGCACTCAACCAGGGTATAAGCACAGGAAATTACTTTTGTTAGGCGATATACAGACTGCCCTCAAACTTACAATTAATGCAATTTACTCACACATATAACCAAAGAAAAAATGTTTGTAGATGTATGTGAATTTCAGACATCTGTGCACCTGGCAGTGATACTCTCTCTTAGTGTTATAGCTGTTGTGGGAAACTACTGGACTGAGTAATACTGTAGACAGCGGCTTATATTCTGAGAATGCGCAAAGATTTTAACTGCTAATTCATTTTTACACAGTATAAATGATTGGTTCTCTCATCAGCCATTTTACCCAACATCCAGCAACTGCTATCTAAACATCATGTAAGTTTTCTCAGCCAACTGACTGGGTGGTTCCACTCATGACTGGAGAAATCAACAATATTTTTTATGTATTTTACACTTCACCAAATATTACTTTCTTTAGGGGAAAAGTGTAATCGTTAATCACTGCTTACTTTACCGAAGTTAATGATATATTGCCATTTTAACTTTTTGGGTCACCACTTACGAAGAGCGATTCTAGACTTTTTTAAGGGAGGGGGGTATAAAGGGACTGTAATTTATGCAGAGAGGCCAACCATATTAGCCAATGATATGTTTTGAATCAGTGATTGATGGGAGGGAGCACCAAGGGGGCCAATCAACATTTAGCCAGTGGCCCTGGGGCCGCACCCCTGTATCCGCCCCTGCCAACTCCTGCCATTTACTATTGGATCATGTGGTTTTCCATGTGCTGCCGCTTTCTCTACAGTAACCACCTGCATCTCCCTCCCTGCCGCTCACTCTGATACGGCAGCACGTTTCAGCGCACCGGCTCGTTCATGCAGACCATGTCTCAAGCAGAGAGGGGGTACGGGAGGCGAGTTCTAGGGCGATACAGACCTCCCCAGGGTTTGATCAGATCTGCTGAGCACCATCTCATCTCTTTTTCAGCTGTCCTGGTTTATGGGCACTTTAAGGTCTATGAAGACTCGAGCTTATCCAGGAAGTTGGATTTTCTGTATCATCTCTATCCTAAAACGAACCGATAAAAGCAGAACCAGACATTTAGGTTTTTTTTTTTTTTATCAGATACGACACCCCCAGATGAACTGTGTGAACCCTTTGGTTTAGATCTACATGCAAACACCTGTTCCTAGCTCACAGTGTGCTGTGTGTGTGAGAGGGGGTGGGCTTCTGCCTGGTTTAAAGGCTCCCTGTATGTGCATGATGTGTGTGTGTGTGTGGGGGAGTGTCCAGTAGAATCATAAGTGTGTCTCTAACGGGAAGGCTTGCACAGTGTACTCTTCCCCATTCAAAAGGCTCTGGCCCAAAGTATACCCCCCCCCCCCCATAAAAGTACCATCATATCATCCATTCATCAAGTCACCCAGTGAAAAGAAGGTCAGACCAGACATCTCTCTCCACAGCTGTTGGCTCTTTGATTTGCAAGTAGTCCCAGTTTGCCCCAGAGCTGCCATCCTATGGGCTGTGCCCAGTACAGCCCCCACTGGAACCTGACTGGATGGCTTCCACCAGATGCCCGAACCACCTCAACTGATGCTTCTCAGTCCGAAGGAGCAGCTGCGTTATTTCGAGGTCCCTCCAGATCTTGAAACTCCTCACCCTGTCATAGAGCATCTGGCATCCCTGCAAAGGACACTTACTTTTTACCTGCTTGTAATCACAACCTTGTCCCTTCAGGACCAGAATAAGGGTCTAGACTGACCAGTAGTCCATAAGCCTCATTAACTGGCTGTATCTCCTCACCCTGGACCAGCTCACTGTCCATCAAACCAATTCAGCCAGTCAATCTCATGTTCCTTCTCACTGTCAATCATGTGCAAGATCTCAAGCTCTTAAAATCCTGTACTACAGGTAGACTTTCCCCCCTCACCCAAAAAGAGGAAGTCATTGTTTTCCACTAGAGTTCCAAGGCCTTGAATTTAGAGGTGCTGATTCTCTTCCCCATCACATTGCTCTCAAGACCTTCAGACATGTGTTGGAGGTCCCAGACAGATGAAGTCAAAAGAACCCAGGCGCTATCCTTAATTAGCAGGGCTTCACCTCCAGCCTCCCGTAACGGACTCCATTTTAGGTTGTGCCGCGGTATCCTGTTGAAAATCACAAACCGAAGTGGAGGCCAGATGCTCCCATGCTGGAGACAAACACCTACTCAAAACCAACTTGTCAATGTGCCAAGTATGTGGACACCGGCCTTATTACATTCACACAGGGATCAAACAGTGGCCAGTAGCAGCCCCCTTCCTGCAGCACGTAGTCTTCTAAGGCATGCAGAATATGCCATTTTCAACTCTAAGATGCACATGTGAGCGTACTCCCTTGAACAATACTGTAAGAAGAATTTAGTAAACCTGTTTGCTCATAAAACAACATAATTTAACTTCAGAATACATAGAGGTGAACAGTAACAATAAAAAGTAAGAATAATTTCTTTTGGACTCAATCTTGACATCGTTGGATGGCTAAAAGGACATTGTTTCGGACCCCGAGCCTCTCATTCGGGGCAAATCAGCCATTTCATGTACTTCATGTTAAATTTCCCCACTAGCACCACTTAATTATATAATTGAATTAGTTTTAAAAAGTCAATGAGGTATCGATTACCTATATAAGGTGTGTAAGTGCTTGAGTCAGCAAAGACATGGGTGTATTGGACAGGTGCTGCACATACTGGGGTGACGAGGTTTTGAAATGGCTGACTGTGACAGAAATATCATAGTTTTGTAGAATTATAAACTTTTATTCTATATGTAACTATATAGTTCCATTGAATGACTCTACTGATGATTTAGAAATAAAGTGATATAATTAGAAGGAGCTTATTGCTGATTACAGCACGTTGCCACTCCCACCACAAAACAAACCCCCTCAGGGATGAGAGCCTGAGTGCAGCCCTGTGGCAGGTGATACCTCAGCACCACACTAGTCCAAATGGACCAGTTCTTTTTCCAGTGGCTGGAGTTCTAATCCGGCCACCAACCCCCAACTCTTCCCTGTAAACTGGAGAACCTCCTTTCAGGGCTGGATGTACATTAAAGTCAAACCCGATTATTAATTTGATCATTTTTTTAATGAAATACTTGAATGTTCTAGCTGAAATTTAGGTTTCCTTTTTACTTGGATCAAGATGAGATGCATTATCCTGGGCAGTCTGTCTCATATGGAGAGTGGCACACACACACACAAGCACATGCATACTGTACAGTCAACCCTCCTCACACTCACTTGACCATCTTTGTCATATCTCACAGATGCATGTGTCACAGCACAGATCAGACTTACAGAAGCTTGTCATTTCAGGGATATATCAGATACTGGGAAAATGGGGAGGGGAGATTCCTGAACATGAAGACTTGTGAATCGAACTGAATTGTGATTTGGGTGCATCATTTCAAACCTAATCTCCATCAGGCTCTGACAGTTTCTTTTCCCTCCTGTCCTCCCCTATAGCTAATCTCCTCACACCTGTCCTCCCCTATACCTCACCTTCTCCCACCTGTCCTCCCCTACACCTTGTCTCCTCACACCTGTCCTTCCCTACACCTTGTCCCCTTACACCTGTCCTCCCTTACACCTCACCCTTCTCCCTCTTATCCTCCCCTAAACCTCGTCTTCTCCCTCCTGTCCTCCTCTACACTTCATCTCCACCTACCTGTCCTCCCATACACTTTATCCTCACCCTCCTGTCCTCCCCTACACCTTATCTCCTCCCACATTTCCTCTTCTACATTTTATCTTCTCCCACCTGTCCTCCTATACACTTCATCTTCATCTTTTTCCTTTTGTCCTCCAGTCCACCTCATCTCTTCACACATGTCCTCCTCTACACCATCTCCTCTGTACATTTGTCCACCTTGCCTCTGGAGTACCTGTCCTTCCATTCTCTTTCTCACCTATTAGCTCCTCTGTCACACTTCCCCATCAGTTCTGCTTTGCCCTGAAGGATAATTGTGACCTGGAAGCCTTCTCTGCAGGGCTCTGTCTGATATGTTTGATATATTAGGTTGTTATTCACACCAACTATATATCAAACATATTGCTACAGCGTCCCGCCCTGTCTGCAGATGTATTCCTGGGAGGGATTCCCTGGTCAGGGGACTTCCGTCTGGCCATTAGATGTTTCAGTGTGTTTCTGCTCTTTGTGGCTAATCTCTGAGGTGCTTTGTAAAGACTGTTAAACATGAATTATTGTCTTAGCGCAGCATTCTGGCAGTAGTTCTTGAATTCATGTTAACATTTCTCTCCACAAGAGGGTGCCTTTGTATCCTTTTGCTCCCATTCATTGTTCTGTTGTATTGTACAGCAATCCATCCATCCATTTATCCATCCATCCATTTTCCTTCCAACAAGCTGATCCAGTACAGAGTTGTGAGGGTGCGGAGTACACCATGGATGTGATGCCAGTCTATCACGCAGGGACACCCCCACCCACAGAATTACACACTATGTGCAGATGCCTGATAACTGTGTGTCATTGGACTGTGGGAGGAAAACGGAGTACCTGGAGGAATCCCATATGCACACGGAGAAAACTTCCAAACAACTCCAGCACTAAGAGAGGGGGTGGAGAACACACAGTAATAATGCTCATATTTTGCTCTAACATATTTTTAATTGGCTCTGCTGCTAAATATTTAGTCTGTGTTTTCAACAATTGTCTTAGTTTTTAAACGGTGACCCTGAAGTCTGAAGTGTTATAAATCACATAAATCTTCTATGGGTGCTTTGTATGTATGCATACAGATCAAGAGGAACTTCAGCATCATGAACCATTTTGGAATTCAGAGCTGAGGTTTTTTTTCCCCATTCAGAGTTGCGTGACCTTTAACTGATTCTCTGCAGAAAGCCACATCTACAAGATGCTTTATGATGAATGATAATCCACATAATTAGGCTACCTGTGCTAGTGGTATTCCACTATATAATTTATTATAATTTTATTACCATATTTATAACACATCCCATAATTCTTTGATGGGTAGATGTAGATATTAGCTTGTTGTGGTTCTTTTTTAGCAGCCGTGTGACTTTCGGCAAGCAGCTGAGAACCTTCATTGTTTACCGAAGGCCTTACCTTCAGCAGGACCTTCTGCAGGACCTCTTTGTCTCGGGGTCAAGGTTCCCTGAGGAGCCACACCTGTGAGGCAGAGCTCATCTCCTCCAAGCAGCTGGTCTCAGCATCTTAGCCACTGGGGGCCCTACAGGAACATCTCAACATGTCAGCGGACTGCAAGAAGTTAGGTACATTTTAATGTAATATAAAACTTGATGACTGAATTAACTCAAGGGAAGGTTCTATTGGCTTGGAGGAGAAAAAGTTTCTACATTTACATTTATTTACCGGACGCTTTTATTCAAAGCAACATAGAATTGAGAAAGCAGGGGCAGGCAGTCCCTTGGGTTTAAAGGCCTTGCTCTGGGGCCCAAAGGTAAAATCACTCTGCTAACTACGGGATTCAAGCAGGAACCTTATAGTCTAATTCAAGGACCCACACACCATGCTATATTGATGATTACAGCCACACAAGACTTTTCTTAGATAAAATGCCTCTAATTTTAAAATTGAAGAAAGCCAGAATGTCAGACTAACAGGAAACAGTGATGCACAACTCAAGCTTCATGTTAACCTGTCAAGAGTTATATAAGAGAAATTGTCTAATGACTGCTCATTCAGTCGAACAGCGTTTTGTGTAACAGTAGAGGCCTTATGGCCTGGATAGGAATCAAAGGCTACCTTGCAGACAGGCTGAAAAATATTTTTAAGTTCAATGAAGATGGTGCCTTTGCAGAACCTTCAATGAAGATGGTGCCTTTGCAGAACCTTCAATGAAGATGGTGCCTTTGCAGAACCTTCAATGAAGATGGTGCCTTTGCAGAGCCATCAATGAAGATGGTGCCTTTACAGAACCTTCAATGAAGATGGTGCCTTCGCAGAGTCAGCAGAACAATGATTTACTTTCAAGGTGACTGTGATGAAAGGCACATAGATTTAAAAGTAATTAGTTATGTCCTCCTTGCATCCATATTAGTTCAGCTCTTTCAAAAGAACCCAAGTGTAACAGTGTGAGAGATTGGCCTCTCACCCACTTATAATGACATATTAATCGAAAGTTATAAGTTTATAATATCAGTTAATTAGAAATATTTCTGTTTAAATTGCATAGACATGTTTCAAAACTGTGTTCTGCCTAACTTTTCTGCTCAGTACTACATTTTGCTAATTTTGTTTCCATCCCTGACATCACGGTGGGATTTTTCGCTTGCTGGGGCCGAAGCTGACGGCCCTCCTGTCCCCCCCGGAGCCCCGTGTTCCCACCTGGAAGCAGGAGCTTCACTTCCTCGTTAATCACAATGTTCAGAGGAGAATGGTGAGGCTCGTTAAAGCTAACAGCAAGGCCACAAGTGCAGAATCAACAGCTCAGTACAGCATGGTGCTAACAGGGTTTACCTGAAAAGTGCAATTTAAGCATCAAGGATGTGCAATTTAAACCGGGTTCCTTTTTGCACGGCTTTGCCGTATTAGTGAAATTTACCCACGTTATGCTCCTGCATGACCTTGCTAAGTGGGACTGTGAAAGCCCTGCTAATCCGGTTAGCTTTAATTCGCAAGACCCATGCAGTAATTAACCGTCGTCTATGTTGAACTGACAGACTTTATCAGGGCCAATGTCGGGTCTGCAATGTTGAAAATAAAGAATACTGGTGGGAAACTTCAACACAAGCAGGACAGATCCTGAAACAGTTTGCATTGAGCTTGTGCTAGTCACTGGGAGACCTGGTACTAACAGGATTAGCATTCAGCCTAACTGGACCCAGGGGATCCAGTTCTGAACTGCTCAATACAGGATTAACATTTAGCTCATGCTAGTAATGGTGAGCACCAGGTCTGACCTGTTCCTAACGGATTAGAATTTAGCTTATGTTAGTTCCTGGGGCACCAGGTCTGACCTGGTCCTAACAGGATTAACGTTTATCTTATGCTAGTACCAGAGGTACCAGATCTGACCTGGTCCTAATGGGATTAGCATTTAGCGTATGCTAGTACCAGGGGCACCATGTCTGATCTGGTTCTAATGGGATTAGCATTTAGCTCATGCTACTACCAGGTGCTTCTGGGACCTTGTGTTTTTGGAGGTGGATCAGCTGTTTACCCCAGAATTTCAGTTTGATCCTTTGCTCTGATCTGTCCCTGCATTCACTGGCTACCTTCCAAATAGGTATTCTGCCAAATTGGACAGGATCCCAAGTGGGACCATTTTTCTTTGAGTAACCTTAGGCTTTCACAATCCTGCATGCACTGGTGGTATTTCAAGTGTGTAATAGGAATTAATAAATATACCGTTTATTATAATTGGCAGTTTGTATGCTCTTCCGTTATCAGACTAAAATAATTAGCAGAAATATATTCCAAAGTGTTTCTGTGTGTATTGTTAGACTCCAGAATATTTTTTCATTTCCCTGAAAATAAAAGTATTACTGTACATTCTGCTCCACTTAGTAAAATGCTGCATTCTTAGGACAAGCAGCTGTCACTGTGCTGTTCATGAGAAACTGTGCTGTTGTTTTTACCAAACTGGGAAACTGTCTAGCTAAAGCACATAGTGTGATGTTGCGTGGTGGCTTACTAACCAGGTATAAATTTCTTCAACTGCCAATTACATTAGCTGTGTTTTGCCCATTTTGCCAGCAGGTGTCACAGTTTTGCTTTAAGAAAAAAAAAACCCAACAATTTCATTTGGTAACCTACGGTCTGTACTGCCAATGCCATAACCCTATAAAATATATGGTGGTTCATATTTTTCCCCTGGATGACAAACAGTAGTTTCATTGCTAATTGAGAGCATCTTGAATGAATTTACAGTTTTTTTGTGTGTACAGGTTGTGCTCAGTAGGGGGTGCTATCATAATTCAAATTGCAATATGAAGCACAAAGAAAACAACTTCAACAAAAAACAGAAAACATTTTATATGTACTGAATTGCATTTATTGATTACAGTTATTTAAAGATCTGCCTGGACTGTTGAAGCTGAGTTAGAATTTAACAAATGTGAGGCAAAATAATATATATAATAGATATAATAAAAGGCTTATAATAAAATATATTCAAAAAACGCTTCCACATGGACAAAGTGTCAACAGAGAATTTCAACTAAAATCTAATGTATATAGATATAACACTCTTACACAGTTGTATTTTCTTACAAATACGTTTACACTGTTACACTGTGGGCTGAAAGGAAGTCTGTATTTGTATAGTCAGGGCATATTTCAGACATTTTGCACATTCCTCATGTAAGAACCCTAACAACAGCAGGAGTATGTCAGGGACGTGCCCTGTCTAATCCCAGTGACTCTCGGGACATTGTTAAATGCTGCACTGCGGTTGAACTTTCTAAGTATGTGAGATGAATGGCTGAATGGCTTCACATTTTTCTGAATTCCAGACTTGAACCCAGTTTAATCCATTCAGCCTGGTAAAGACTCAAAACGGTGCTCTCTCCTCGAGTTCCTGTCAGTTCATGTCACATGTACAAATAGGAGGCTGTGGGAGATCTTTATACATCAGAGTAGTGGTAAATCCGCCTTTTCAATGTAAAGTCGCAGCCTAGTGTTACATTTCTGTCCTTAGCCATTTGCCAAACTAACCCAAACCCATACTAATGTATCCATAGGCTTCTACTTATACCTGCAAGCTAACTGGTTAGCCTAAACAAAGCTGCCCATAATAATCCATCTTTTCATCTCTGTTCTCCCTTCTTCCTTCGGCAGCCCCTAAACCAAGGCATCCGAAGCTTATGGACCATTTAGAGTCTGCGTGGATGAACTCTCCTTTCGTTTATTTCTGTTTTGCCAGACCTTCTTGATGAGGCCTGGGAAGAATTCCAATACCTCTTTTTCCATCTCCCCTAAATTTTCAGCTTTGTAAGGGAAAATCTGTATATTCACATCCATCCATTCATCTTCAGAGGTTTCTTGAAAATATGAGTCAGTTCTAATCCTGTTTTGTAATGTCCACAAAGATATAATTGGCTATGAAACCTAACGCCATCTTAATTAATCTCACCATCTTAAACATATTCCTAATGTGAAAATGTGCTTTCCTAAATATTTTAATATTTTTATGTTGAGCCATTTCATATGTTACTGAAAAATGACCAGCTAAACCATTTTGGTGTGGGTCCAAACCCAGAGGCCATATTACTGGTAGGACTCTGCCTCCCAGTTTCACTCCAGGGGGAGCAGCGTATGGCTGAAATATTCCGCGGAAGCTGCAATCCGGCGTGGCGAGCCGACGGGCCGAGACCGATATGTTGCATATGTGCCGGAGCCTAACAGAGACGCGGTTCATCAGAATGTGTTCAGGAAATATTCGGGCTTCCTGCATTTGCCAACATAAACACAAAGCCCTTTCTCCCTTACATCGCTGGAATGTCGTCCAGCACCATCGCAGTGCAGAGACGGTCCTCACAAAGCATGTTTCGCACATTCTCCCCGCTGAAAGACACCAGCGTTGTGTATGAAACTTCCGTTATGCCGCCGATGTACACCGTCTACGAGTCGCCACACCAGCCTGCTGCCCATTTAAAAACAAACCAATTTTCAGCCTTGTGAGGCTACAGGAATCTTGTTAAAAAGTGAATCCAGTCTGGGCCCGCTAACTGAGGTTGACTCACAGCGGTGTGATTAATTATTTTCTGGGGTCGCTTTTAGAATGTAAGTGCAGGGACTGCACAAATGTGTTGCTTAGTGCGGACTGTTGTTGTTTGTTTGTTTTTTTTGTCGGTTTGATTGTTTGTCTTGGGAATTGTGGGAATTCCTTCGATTGTCTTTGCCTTTTCTGTGGTCTCTCTCTTAAGTTGAAATAATGGCGGCCTTTTTCCAGACGGAAACCAAGGTTTTTAATGAGACATTGCTTTCCGCTAGCTCAGCCTTTGAGGGCTGACTGACTCACTGTTTGTTGCACTAACGTCCCCCCGTCACTGCACCTGCCGGCAGTTCTCCGTTAGGCGGTGAGGGGTGAGGCCCTGACTCACGGTATTGTGACCACACCCTCCAGAAACTGCCGTGTTGTGCCATACCTCCAGGACTATGTAGACCTGTCATGGTTATGTAAGCCTGTCTTCCCACAATACCAGCAGTAAATATAGCGATGCTAAGCATCTCCCTGAGCTTTCAGTTTAGCATGAACAGTACATGTATTGCAGTATGATTACTAGCCTCCTCACAACCCTGTAAAAGGTAGTTGATGAATGAGAGGGGTAAACATAGATACCAGAGCATACATTTATATTTATATAGTATTGAGATTTTTAATGAACGTAGAGTAATTAAAAGCCTGGGCAGCCGCAGAAGTGTGACCCCCTCTCCCCCCAAGAAAGAATCACCAATTTTTTGGCCTGGTGCATGAGATAAGAAGGTCCATATGAATTGACACGTTCCTGATGGAAGGGGGCTCGTTGAAACAGGAAACAGACTTTGCACCTGTTTTCCAAATTAAAAGTCATTGTGACCAGATTTGTTGAAAATTTGAATAGGAATGTTATTTACATTCCTCCACAGTGAAATCTGTTAAGGTAAAAGAAAATGGACATTTCCGATATTTTAATGATTCATCAAAGCAGAGTGAACCCAAAAAATGCACATAATTCTAAGATGTAGTAATAGTACATATGAATATGTAATAGACAATGTGATGATCTGTTAATAGTGAATGGAATACAGACGGTGAAATATGATTTAGGTTAATTATTCGGTTTGAAATAGAGGATTCCTCTCTGGAGCTGAACGTTGTCCTTAGGTTTTCTCTGACATCATCGGTAAAGTGTGTCTTCTCTCACTTCACTGCTATAATGAGATACTGTGTTTGGGGTCAAAAGCAAGTTCCCCATTAACAATGCAGTGAAGTGCCACACTGATCTCCCCAGATAATGGGCTTCCATCTTGAATGATGGGCTTCCATCTCGAATGACGGGCTTCCATCTTGAATGACGGGCTTCCATCTTGAATGATGGGCTTCCATCTCGCCCGAGTGTCACTCCAGCACTGGTGTGGTCTGCGACGGTATGCCTGAGTCAGCGCTGAAGCCCAGGCTATATCGGGCCGCGGGCAGGAGCTCAAACCTAGGCTAATTTTGGACAGCTGTAAAAGCAGGGAAGGGGTGGGGCTGAGGGGGGTCCTGCTCCAGCACACCCCCTTTGTTCCTCACGGATTCTCCACAGCGACGAGCCGAGCACTCCACGGGAAAGCCCTCGGCCGCCTCTGAAGTGGCAGTCTAACGGGACAGTGGGCCGGGAAGGGGGTGGGGACTGACCTATCTGCTGGGTAACATGACACCCACACCCCCCACCAGATGCCACAATGGAAGCCTAATATGTGCTTTTTGCTAGAAAAAAAAGCTTGTTTCTTTTACTGAAATGCCATGTTGTTCCTGGGCAACAGGTTTCCCCACCAATAGGCGGGGGGGTTGGGGGGGGGGTTGACTTGGTAAACATTTTCCGGTTTCTCCCCCTTATGAGCGATGATGGCTTTATGAAAAGCCAGAGTAAATGGGCTTTGCAGCAGAATGTGACTGGTGGTGCTGGCAGGCTTCCGGCGGAATGGCGAGGCCTCACTGGGTAGGTGTGAAGACAGGCCTCTGGCCTTAACCTGCAGGAGTCGCCCAGTAGAGGCTGGGCCTTGTAGGGCCATGCAGGAAAGCTGTGTATCCAGGGAATAAGTAAGTATTGGTGAAGATCTACATACAGTGTGACAAAAACAATGTAGGATTTAGAACCAGGTCTGAGCCCCCCCTTCCCCCCCCCCCCAACGTGGCTAACGCCTATGTGAAGCCATGACAGCCAAGCTTCTCTGCCAGTTTGCCAGCTGAGAATTATCTAATTGTATTAACCAATAGTCAACTGCAAACTTTCAGCATTAGAAATTCTATATGAATTCTAAATCATCTTATATTACAACCTAATCCAGTATTGTAGTTACTCTGTATGCATGCACAGTTTTATGTTGAACTGAAGCAATAATGGATACTGTATCCATACTGTTAACATGTGTGTGTGTGTGTGTGTGTGTGTGTGTGTGTGTGTGTGTGTGTGTGTGTGTGTGTGTTTTATAGTTCTTATTGTTCCTTCTCTAGCCCACTTCTCCCTCAGCTCACCCAAGTTAGCAATGTTAGCGCTCAGCATGTGTCGAAAAACATTTACCTTCAGGTTGCCTATCGCTGGAGTGGGGTGTAGTGTTGTTCGGGGGTTGCTGCCTTTACAGTCTTTGCATGTCTGTAAAATACCTCATTAGTCATGTCCTACGAAGACAATGTG
>JAABNY020000019.1:8669397-8683884 GCA_015164015.2 Brevimyrus niger
TCTATCTATCTATCTATCTATCTATCTATCTATCTATCTATCTATCTATCTATCTATCTATCTATTTATTTATTTATAATTACTCCTTTCTGCTTTAAAGCTAATTGAGACACAAGGGTAATTCTGCTCTATGAACTCAACAGAGAAAGTAGGCTATGTGGAGGCTGAATGTGCTCTGTTTGAACTCTGCGTGGTCTCTCTGAGGATTGAGGGTGCTCTGTCTGAACTCTCCGTGGTCCTGTCTGCATGAGCGGTATCGGTGACAATTGTCTGTGGCTTGTCTGAACATTGAACAATCATCTTTGTGCGTGTTGAGTCTGAACTCTGAATGGTGACTGTGATGATTATGTGGTTCAGTCCCTACAGTGTGTGTGTGTGTGTGTGTGGGGGGGGGGGGGGTGAGTGTGATTTGCCTGAATTCCAATATCTGAGTGTGTTGAGTGTGCTCTGTCTGAAATCTGAGTGGTCTCTTGAGAATTGAATCTTCTCCAACTGAAATTTTAATATTATTTGTGTGGGTTATGAAGACGGAGAGGTCTCAGAGTAGATTAAATTTCACTTTTCTCATCTCTGTGGGAATTCCGCGTGTTTTGGATTGTTCAGTCAAGGTCTTAGGTTAAATTTGAGGTAGCAGTGACCATGAAGATGAAATTTGAAGGTATGCAGCAATCATTCTAATATCGACTATACTATTGTTTAATATTACCTCATAATATATCCTATTATTTGTTTGAAAGTAAGTTTGCCCTTAATAAAGTCAACAACTTACACTGTTTACCTGGCCTATTTATATCACTTGGACACCATATACACCACCATAACACCTCACCTTCATCTATCTTTCCATCCATCCATCCACCAACCCACCCATCCATCCATTTTCCAACCACTTAATCTGGTCTGCATTGTGGGAGACCTGGGCCCTAGCTATGTAAAATATGATATGCAGCAAAACATTGTAGAGTCAATCCAAAAAAAAAAACAGTGATCATGGCAGTTCATCTGTACTTCGATTCCATCAGAGCAGATGACCTCTTCATTAACGCTGTATGACAGATCGATATGCCTCTGTGAGGATATCACAGGGTGTGTGCCAGTTGTCTTATCCATTTTACTATAAGACTAAAGTATTTGACCCTAATATATTTTATTCCTGCTAAAACATCTGGCTAGGTTAACTGGTGTCTCTGCATAAGAACTGGGTCCAGGCTGGATTGATGGATGCATGGATGGGTAGATGGATGGATGGATGGATGGATGTAACACATCTGTGTCTACTCATCTGTACAGTTCCCTGTGTAAATGGTTGTTTACTCACATAACTGCTTGTCCAAATATGCATTTGACTTCCCAGAAAATGATGATAAATGAACTTTCAGACTCACGGCAAAGTGATGTGAGTGAGAGGTAATTGATCAGAACGGCTCGTGTAGTTTATGGATGTGTGTTTATAGTGATGTGGACAATTTCATCAGGCTGAAAAATGTGAACTGTGTGCAAATTTACCTTTAAGCAACTGTACTCAAGGATTCTGGGATGTAGTGTGTTGCTGGGTGACCTTATATTTAATGCTGAGTTTATTTCTGAATATCCTCTTTTTAGATGATAAAATTTTATTTTTGTAACACTACAGAGATCATCATATTACACTTGATCAAAAATATTCTGGATGCAAATGCAACATATATATAGATAGACAAATAATGTGCAACTATAGATGAAGTGATTAATTCTGTAGCTCTATGTTGCTATTGCTTTAAGCAAAAGTATTACATTACAATATAAATACGTTATATACTGCATATATCTATGGCTTAATAAATGCAATATAAACATACCTAATGAGACAGTTATATCAGTAAGCAAAAGGTTCATTGTTTTTGTTCCGATTATGTATGCAGTGTCAACATAACCAAATATAATCCATTGATTGTGTGAAACCACTTGGGTTCAGGGTCACATGGAGTCTGGAGCCTATGGGCACAAGACAGGGAACAAAGCAGGATGGAATACCAACCCAACACAGGGCCCACTCACACACCATCCACGCACACCTACAGGCAATTTGATGACTTCAATTAGCCACAGCATGTTGTTTTGGACTGTGGGTGAAACCAGCGAGCCCAGGAGAAACCCCACGATGAGACAGGGAGAGCACAGAAACTCCATCACACACGGACCCCTGGCAGAGACGCAGGTCCCAGGGAGCAGTGCCCAGCACTGCGCCACCATAACTGAATGTAATGAATTAGCTAACTAGCAATTTGGGCTTTATTAATAAATGTATTAATGTTGTAGTATTGGTGTATATCACTTAAAGATAGTAGCAATAGAAGTTTACTGCCACTCTATTCTATACAAAGGCAAATGAAAATCTAAAAAACACAACAAAAAAAAAAAAACCTCAAAATCACCAGGCTTTGAATGCTGAAACGTTTATTTTATTTTCATTTGCCATTCCATGGAGACACACATCTTACAAACAGGGTGCTGCCCCAGCCCATATTTCCACTATGGGCCCCAGCAGCAAGTCACTGGAGCAACTGCTTCAGGGCCCACTGAAGGGATCATCAGGATTTGAGCCGGGGCCCTGCCAATCACAGGCACAGCAGCCTAACCTGCTGAGCCACGCCCTACCCCAGGGCAGCCCCTCCCCTCCGGGGCCCTGCCAATCACAGGCACAGCAGCCTAACATGCTGAGCCACGCCCTACCCCAGAGCAGCCCCTCCCCCCCAGGGCCCTACCAATCACAGGCACTGCAGCCTAACCTCCTGAGCCACGCCCCACCCCAGGGCAGCCCCTCCCCTCCAGTTTTGCTCTCAGTTCCCTTGGTCCCGCCTGTCCTCAGCTGGCCCCACTCAGCTGTGCCACCCTAGTGTCCACAATCGGTGGTACTGAGCTGCCGACGGCCTACAGCCGTCCGTAACACTGGGGGGTGAACGCCATTGGCTGCCAGCTGTCCCTAACACTGGGGGGTGAATGCCATTGGCTGCCAGCTGTCCGTCACGGTGTGAGCATGAGGCAGCAGGGGGCTCATCTCTGACAGGACATCATCATTGATATAATATTCTTATACAGTAGATATGGACTAAAGTGTTAGGACACCTGGCCATTACACCTATGGGAACTTTTATGACATCACATTCTAAGTCCATAGGCATAGAGTTGATCCCCCTTTGCAGCTATAACAGCTGCCACTCTTCTGGGAAGACTTTCCACAAGATTTAGGAGGGTATCTGTGGGATTTTTTTGCCCAGATCAGGCACTGATGTTGGACATGCAGGCCTGGCTCACAATCTCCATTCTAGTTCATCCCCAAAGGTGTTTGATGGTGTTGAGGTCAGGGCTGTATGTGGGCCAGTAAAGTTTCTTCCACTCCAAACTCACCCAACCATGACTTTATGGGCCTTGCTTTGTGCACTGGGGCACAGTCATGCTGGAAGAGAAAAAGGCCTTCCCCAAACATTTCCCACTAATTTGGAAGCACAGAATTATCCAGAATATCCCGGTATGCTGAAGCATTACGCAATTATCCATACCAGGTATCCTAGTAGTCAAGTCAACAAATACACAACAGTTATTGGGTGGGTGCTGCAAATATTAGGTTGACTTTAGGGGATGTTTTGAAATGGCTAAGCTGACGCACATTGACAGGCATAATATCATAGAGTCACACCATCATGAAGATCATTTAAACATTATTTACTTTGGCAGCCTTAGACTTTACTGTATTTCCAGAAAGCATTCAGGTTCCCAACAGCAGCTCATAGCCGTTCCTCCTTCTCTGCTTCTCTGATTTATGCATCTGTACTGTCTTGCGCAATGTACACGCATGTACACAGTGCTCACAGATTACTTAATTCTTTAAAATGTATTCATTTCATAACAAAAGTCATATGACGGACAATGCTTAACATGTCTGCACATATCTTCAGCGCAGGCATTTTCTTTCTTTTCAGTGGCATATATTTTTTTTTTTCCTGACTCATTCAGTTCTGTTCTTGCTATTTTGCTAATAGTTGCAATTGTAGTCACTGGCTCCCAAAGAGATATTGTAAACAAATGAATAAACTAATGATTTTGTATTGAATTAAGCAAACATTCCAAGATTTTTGTGAGCACTGTAAATTAGGGAGACCAGATAATCAGGGAGGTTACTTGAGAAATGTCAGGGAGGACACTTTGAGCTACTTGGGGTTTTACAAACTACTTTCAAATTGAAAGGCTCCTGTGCTCAGCTAAATAGTTCAGCTCTTCTTGTGCTTTGACTGGTCTGTTTCCTTGACTGACAGACTTATCCAGCTGTTTCACATTAGCATTAGTGACACATGTATGAGTATAGGAGACTGACCAATCAGCACACAGCAAAAACATAGTACTCAAGTGAAATCCAAGTCCTTTTAATTGAAATGGTAAATTACAATTCCTGTCCTAGCTCAGAGTGTCCTCCCTGACATGGATTATCTGGTCACCCTACTGTAAATTCAGCCATGGGAAAGACTGAGAGACCACTCCATATTTTTAAACAAATCTGCATTTTAAATCCTAGTTTAATCATAGTTTAGCTGGCAGAACTGCTGGTTGCTTCCAGGTTCAAAATTTCCAGGACAGCAGAACAGAAGAATAAGGTGAAGCGGGAGACACTGGGAATGACCAGAAACCAGCCAGGTAGAGGGCAGAAGCAACTTTCTAATGCCAGAGATGACCGTTAACTTATCCGACAGTTTCCCACGGATTGGAGGATGACATTGGAGGGAAACATTAAGTGGAGGTGTGAAGTGAGCTGCTAGAACACTTGGTATAAGGCTCCTAGAAGCAGGACTGAAGTCATATAGCTATCTTATAGCTATAGATATATATATATATTTAATTTGTCTTTTCCTCATCACCTCCAGTTACTCCCAGAGAAATGACATTTCTTGATTTGGGGTCATGCAGGTTACACTAATGTCTGTGTACATGCCCGACCTGGTCAGGTGACAGTAAAGAATGCTGAGTCTCGTGCATTTCACTCACCAACACCTATCAGCGTCTCGCTGGTTCATTCATCTGGTTGTGAGACCGCCGTGATACTGTATCTGTTATGTGCTCGACATTCGAAATACAGAAATCTCACACTTTGCGTGCTAAGAACTTAAGGAGTCCATTCAGTGGGTTCATTGTGTGCTTTCTGGCATTTTCCTGAACAGGTTCATTATGAGAGAAGCATAATTACTTTCGGGAAAGCTGGAGAATTTGAAGTCAAGTGGAACTGCTCCGTGTACCTTCACCATGGCCGACGCTGGGTGAGTAGGGAGTCTGACCTGTTATCCCCAGCTCAGATCCACCTCACTCTACGCATCACTACCTCCTTGGCTACCGATCAGGTGTTCTGAGCAGAAATGTTCCGGAACTGTAACGGGATGGGGGGGGGGGGGGCATGCGGGGGCCACCAGGGAGCGAGACAGCTGCCTTGGCATGCAGGCCATCCCCCCTGTCACCTACCTCTCCACTGCTTCATCAAAGCTAATCTATAGGAGATTGAGGAATTGATCAAGTCGATGCTGGAAATAAGAGCTTTGGCACTGATGGGGGGGCTGGGGGGGGGGTTGCTATAAGGCTATTTTTAAAACATCTCGTGCTGGTGGTCTTCAGCAGGTTGTTGTCAGTCTAGGCCTGTTTGACACCATAAAAGCCCTTTATAACGTTAGCCTATGTGACCTTGTGGCTGCTCATGCATCATGATGTCAGTCATGGCTGCACTGGGCAAGATCTGTACCAGTAAGAATTCAGTGAAGATACAAACTGGAAATTGTACGTTCATATAAAGGGGTCACATGGGACTACTCAAGTGTTTTACTGGTGTTTAAAAGTCAAGGATAGCTTACATAACTATAATAATCACTGGTTGTAGCAACAGAAACTAAAAGTGAGGTACATACAGTACTATGTTAAATTCTCAGACCGTCAATGAAAATGTTCAGTTAGTTATCTAGCTATCGTTGCAGTAAATGTATATTATCTAAGCTAGTAATCTAGTTAGCAGTACATTATTATTTGCTCAGAAATGTGATACAGTTTAATAAATGTTTTTTTCTGTTATCGAGAAAGTTACTAACAATATGTCTGATGTCTAGAAGGACATCACCTTGGTTTTCTAACCTTTATTCAGAAGCAACCATTCCATGTATTTGTCAAATGTCACCTGCAACTCGCTTAATTGATTACGTTAATTAGTTAAAGAACATGATGAAGTATTGATTAGCCAAACATGTTGTGATAGTGGTTCAGGTAAGAAAAATGTTGGTACATTGGATTGTTACTGCAATAACTCTGGCGACATTCAGAGAGAGGTTTTCAAATAGCTAAACTAATGGGTTTTGACAGACATCAGTATAAAGATGATTTACCCATAGTTTTCTTTGCCAGCCTAAAACCTTTAAGCACAGTACAATAGGTGTAGACATTAAATCACTATATGCAACAGCTGACACATAAGAAGCGGCCAACAAATGTAATTTAATATTTTGGACGTGTTCCAAATTACAGGTAGAATCATCCCATCAGGACATCAGCAGCAACCATCCGTTGTAGAGAGCTTCTCTCCGAGGAGACCTGTCACAGACGTTAGGCCCGTTTAACCTTTTTATACAGATCCGATTTCCGAGGGGGAAGAAATTATCATTTTGTATTTTCGTGGGTCCCTTTTATGATTAAATACTGTGATTCTTGGTGTAAGCACTGGTCCCTAATAGACAAAAAAGAGACTGTTTTTCATTATAACTCAGCCCTTAATTAATTAGTCTTGAGCAAGTTGTTGATTGAATGTGTTGCATAGTCAGGCTAAATTGAAGGAGATGAAACCTGGCTGTAGGCTGTACGCTATTACAACATGTTGATAAAATTCATTTTAAAAAGGAAGAAAAACAAAACAAGCCAAACAGCAAAAATTTATTTATTAATAGAGGTGCTCAGATCTAACAGAATCTATTACAATATTTTGCTGTTTTTAAAGGGGTATATATATATAATTGCAGATTTTACATATATATTTTTCATTCAGTTAGAATTGCGGTTGTGTATTTTATGGCAAAGGGTTTTTTAAAGATCCATTGCCATCCATTAATTGAGCTTGTTATGCATTATTTTTATAGCAAGAACAGGATACCTTGAAGGATGTCTTGATTGCAATTTCCCACTTGTTCCAGAAAAAAAAATGCCCAATAATGCTTGCATGCATTTCAGTAATGCAGTAACAACAATTATTCTGATAATTATGTATTACAACTTGTATATATATATATTTAAATGAGACTTGTATAAAAATATCTAAATGATATATAAAAATGATGTAAATCTGCATGGTTACTATTAAAATTCTAGGAAATTTGGGGAGAGGGCTAAAAGATTATTTACAGGTTAATAATTTTTATATTTTAAACATTTTGACTACAAAAATAATGCACTACCTTGCAGGAATCACAGGTTAAAGCATGGGTTTGTCTTATGTGAGCCTTTATACTAAACACATCACCCCACGATTACAGAAAGGTTAAGTCCCACTAATGAGCTGCTTATAAAGACTTAATTTACTGTGTCTGCATGAAGTATTTGTTATATGGTATTTATATATTATATGCGGATTAGTGTGTCAAATAGAGTATTCGTATAGTATTCGTGGTATTTGTGGTTACAGCATTAATGGTTTTGTGCATCTGATGGTGATCTGAGGCTCCGGGAGGTGTTTGAAGATTCCTGATTTAAGTGAAAAGTTAATGAATTAGGTAAAAAGTGACCGTTTGTGACTGGCTGCGTTTTGCATGAATCGCATAGTTGACCAAAGGCTGTTTGCGCCGCTCGTTTCCTCACCCTTGGAATGCAAATATGAAGCTCCAAAGGGTCTTCAGGATGCCAGTACACCTAAGGTTACAGTAACGGGAAACCCCAGCAGAATAGCCACTGTGGGTATTTATAACTCGCAAAGGCCACTGTGGGACACCGTGGGAGATATTTCTGACTCTTAAGTGTTTTTTTTTCCCCTTTGTTCGGTGTGTGTGTTCTTGCCACACCTGCCTATGGCTTGACCTCTGCTGTATCAGCCAGTGTCACAAAGCTGAGCACCACAAAATGTCCTTTATGCTCTCAGCTGCTCCTGCCTTCTTTGTCATCAGTGTATGTATGAAACATACCCATTGTTGCTTAGCATGTATGCTATGTATCCTATGACACCCACATATGTGTCTGGTTAGCCTGGTTCCACTTAGCACCAAGCGTGGCTAACCAGCATTAGAGAAGCACTTCTTACTGATGCGGGGAAAGGCTACAGAGCATAGCTCAAGGCTCGCTAAGGTGTGCTAAAGCAGACTGCCCGATCCCCAAATACCCCCGAGAAGGCAGAAGAATGATTTGTGTGAGGTGAGGAAGAATGACAGATGTCAAGCACATTGTTTTATGAAGTGCTGTATATTTACCGTCGCAAAAATATTGGTAAACACATGAGCAATCAACTGCTTTCTCCATAAAAAATCTTCACAGACATTTCTTCCCAGATTTAAAGGTATGACAAAAGGACAAAAAACAATGGTGACATGCTTGGTAAGCCTAAAATTAGGCAGAAGCAGTTTGACCTTCAGGCCCAGACTACATTAACATTTCAGAGTATGGGGCACATTGGTCTCCACAGACAGCCCCGCAGAGCAATATAACATACTGGGTCATAGCAGCGTTTAACCCTCTTCTCTCATTGGCTGATTCTGTAATCCCCAGGCTTACCTTTGGTCCTTCAGTCAATACTTCTAGAATCTGCTTTATTGATGATTTCTTATTTTGGGGAGTTGCATTGTTAGTTTAATCTCAGGGGAATCATTGTTGCCCCTTTGTAGGACCAGGACAGAATATCACTTGAGTTGCCATGAGGTTATTTTGGTGTCACAGTAGAGTTATTGTGAAATGGTGGTCGAGTCATTGTGCCAGGAGTCTCCTGTTAATTTGGAGTCACTGCAGAGTCAATGTGAGGTCCTGCTCAACTGTGTCGACTGTGTGGCAGTCATCACCACTGGAGTGCTTCACACAGACTCTGCAAACTGCCTCCACCTATTACTGAGAAGATAGGTACAGCATTTGCTCATTGAACACCGGCATTTTGGGCGGTTGGTGGAACATATATATTCGCATATGCTGCTAGACCCATGACAGTAACCAGGATAACTAGTTAAAAGATGGATAGATGGATGTCTACTAGGCATATCAGTGTCTTAAGAGTTTGCACCATTTCTCCTTTAAGAATGTGATTCTTACCTGGCTGTGTAGATGAATGCATCCTGTTGGATTTGCCTTTTCTCCAGCATGGAAAATGAGAGAGGGCAGCGCTCTCTGACCTTCTGATTTCAAGCTCGAGGTCATAACGCTTCTCTTTTCTATTTGCGCCGTTAACGCGTCCTCTGGTGCGAGCCCCCTCCGCCCCGCCCCCTTCCCCCGAGTGAGACGGCACTGGGTCATGTTCTCCTCAGGCGTCCCGCTGTGCCATTTTACTGGCTCCGACCGAGTCTTTCACATGTGTGAATGTGACAAAGGCTGAGTGCAAAGCGATCACGTGCTCCAGAGCGTTTCACCAGCAAGCGGGCCGCCATCTTGATGCAAAGACACTTTCCTCAAATAAGGCTACTAAATCATCAAATTTACTGTAACCGAGCTATATTTATTTTTGAATATTACAGTATCTGTCTTTTGGTTCTTTATGAGCACAATACAGAGAGCATTTCATCATACATATGTACAGTGCACGTTTGTGTAAAAATACATATTAGAAATTCCAGCGAATTATTTATTTGTGATTATTATTCATAATAACAATCATACATCTATTTGAATATTATGTTACTAAACGGAGTTTCAGTGGCCTGTCCCTTTCATGGGAATAGCTGTCCTCTGTGAAGGACTTCAAGTCTTTTGGGATCTTCGTCACAAGTGAATGCGAGGGAGGGAGATGCCAGCAGGTGGGTCGGTTTGGTCGCAGCGGTTCTCGTTCGGGGTGGTAAAGCGGGAGATATATCACAAGATGACAGTAATGGTTAACCGGTCGGCTCACACGCCTGTCCTCGTCTAAGGTCATAAGCTGTGCGTGATGACCGAATGAACGAGATTAGGAGCCGAAATGCAGTTTCAGCGCAGGGCTTCTGGACTTTGCCAGGGTGATTTCAGAGATCCGGAGAGGCTTCAAATAGACCCGCTACTCCTTGAGATCAGGAGGTGTAAGCTGAGGTGGTTCGGGCATCTTGTAAGGACGCCACCTGGACGGCTCCCAAGTGAGGCCACCCCACTGGGAGGAGGCAGACCCAGGACACGCTGGAGGGATTATGTCTCCCAGCTGGTCTGGGAACGTCTGGGGATCCCCAGAACGGGCTGCAGTCCGTGGCCTTGGAGACATTCGTCTGGGCCGACCTGCTGAGCACCAGGATCAGCGGATGGAAAAGTAGGATGGATGGGTGACTGTCACGTCCAGATATTTGGCACGAGTGGTGCAGTAGGTGTAAGTAATTTGAACTGTTCCTTGAGCCAGCTGAGATAATAAATAAGTTGGATGGAATAACTGGAAAATAGTCAAATGATATCATCTAAGTTTCACCTGCTGATGAGGGTGTAAGTTTCAGATTTTTCAGTTAAAACTTTGAAACTTTGTTAACCAGCCATCTTCCATACCTGCTTGTCCTGTGCCGGATCTTAGGGGTCCCGAGCTTATCCGGGAAGCTAGAGGCACAGGGCAGGGAATAGCCCAGGAGAGGGTGCACACATTCACAATCTGTCAACTTCTGTTCACCTTAGCATGCTTTTGGACTATAGGGGAAACCAGAGAACATGCAAACATCACACACACAGACCCAAGGGCATAGCTTTGGCGTCAGCATTGATAAGACCGAATCAGTCACAACCATCCACCACCATTAACACACACAGAACTCACACAATATTGGTAGGAACCTGTCCCTACCATCCACACCTAGACCTACGTCCTGCGTAGACCGAGGCAGAGACTCAGATTCTGGTCCCAAAGGTGTGAGAATGCTAATGTCTGCATCGCTGAGCCGTCCTTGAATTCAACCACCGGAGTAAATTTAGTATTTAATTTGAATTTGCTTTAGTTTTGGGGAGCTGAGTGGCCCTGTTGCCTTTCGCCTCCCAGACTGGGGACTTAAATCTCACCTCCACTTTTTGCATGTCCTCCTCGTGTCATGTGACTTTCCTCTCTAAATGCCCATAGTGTATGTGTGTGTAACGGGGGGATTGACATCACTTCCTGGGCGTGACCTTATCCATGGCTGCCTGCGGTAGGCCCAAGTTACTCCTGTCAGAAGATGGATGCATTATTATTGGTGTGTGCATATTTTGCTTACACTGTTAGCAGTGGGACACACTAATTAATCATAGACCCATTTACTTATGTAAAGGAAGGGCAGAATGGATGTGTCGCCCTTAATCCTTACATGGAGCCAGGCTTTATTTTGATCTCATTGCTGTTATCTGCTGAATCGCTTTAACAATGTGTTCGAGCTGGAAATGCAGCAGTTCAAGTGAGCAGGTTTAGTCCGGGAACATGCTTGGTGTATTTTCTGCAGTCCAGTGTAATGGAAGGTCACCGCGCTTCAGATGAAATGTGATTTTGTTTTTCCCCTTCTCAAATGATGTACATTTCCACAGGAGATGTCGAAAACACTCAGTCATTTATGATTCTCTGCTCCTTTTTTTTTTAGAATGTTTTTTTTTTTTTTTTTTTTTCCGTATTAGGATTTCTGAAATCCACTTACTCCACAGCAGTATGCTTGTAAAATTGTTTTAGACCTGTTGTTGTTGTGCGGAACCTTCCTACCAGGCAGCCCTGCGTATGATGACACTGTACGGACCCCAAGAATGGATCATCCATAACCTCAGTCTTTATGCAGTTAATATGTAACCCGAATCTGCCTTTCCTATCCTTCAGCATGGTAGTACTGTGCACTGGGCTTCCCCAATAAGTGTCTCAATGTCCCAATAACCAGATCAGTAATGATCCAAGATATTAAATGGCTATTTTTACATACAGTAGGCATATGAGAAGCTGTCGTATCACATGCCCAGTAACTACACCAGTAAAGATAGTTCAATGGATTCCTTTGACAAAACCCAATGATAGACTCCGCTAAAGACCATTGATTAGTGTTAAATTAGTTCCATTGACAGGCTGCATGATTGTGTGACTAGACAATAACAGAAATGATGAGTGGCCTTAAAAATGTCTGTCTTTTTGTAGGATGGTGCAGCAGGCTGGGTACGCAGACCTAGAAAGCATCTCGCAGCAGTTGGAGGACGACAAGCAGCACGTCACCCCGGTCCATCTTGTCAGCTTTGGCTACAGGGACTTTCCACTGGCAACACTGGACCTGTCTATGGCTGGATCACAGCTGCTCTCCAACCTGGATGAGGAGGACACCAGGGAGGGGTAGGAGATCATGGTCCTTCTCACATGCTTGGCCGCTCTCTGCACTCCCTTCTGCCTTTAGCCCCCTTTGACCGTCTCGTCTTCGAAAAATTGGGCTCTGTGACAGATCCATACCCAAGGATTTGCTTCGCTTAAATAGCAGTAACAGGTTAAGAGGACTTAAAGTTCGCAGTCTGTAGAACTCTGTTATAATTCTTTGCATAGTGACACTAAGATGTTTCGACAGTTTTAGGAATGTACTTGTAATATATGTGAATTAAGTGAGAAACGTAGATGTAAGAGTCAGGCTGGGCAGGGAAGTGATGTGCATATAGGTGTGTATATGGGATGTGCATATGGTCATATAAGTCAGTGGTAAACAAAATGGCAGATATGAAGGGAAGGAAGGCAGCCATTTTGAAATGTGTGCAAGGGAATCACACAAGAAAAGAAAACAGATTCTGGGCCCCGTAGACGAGCTTCACCTCCCAATTTCACTTTGTCTCGGACACATGCATGTCAGCCTAGTTGCAGTGAACACAGTGAGGGCGATTTTTTTTAAAAAAGAGAAAATCTGTAACGGGGGTGGAGTGCTTGTCGACCAGGGATTTGCCAAGTCAGCACCTTCTCAGAAGATGGATGATTGCCCATCTCGGCCCTGCCAGGATCTGCCCCTGAATTTAGGCAAAGTCAAAGTATGAAATTGCGGCACGGCCATTTCCCCACGGCCATTTCCCCACTCACCTTATGTTTCCTTATGGGCCTGGCGGTCGCTCTGGTGTGATAATTGACTCAGCGCAAGACACGATCCTTAATCTGTCCTGACAAAGAATCTTATCTCAGCCTTCACTGTCTAAATTCTGTCCATAGGATGTAATTACACATGGCATGATATTAAATTATATATATTCACTTCTCATTTTCCAGCAGCAGTAGGTCAATTTTGTGGATAATTGGCAGGAGATGGTTTCGTCACATAAGACATATGGCCTGTAAGAGGATTGGATCGAATTCTTTGGCTGTTTTGTTCCTTAATGATGAAAGTACCTCCTGACATATGGTTTTTGCAGGAACGATTTCTGCTGCTGTCGTGTCCTCTCAAAAAAGTAAAGTCGATGTGTTCGCCCTCCACAAGCCTGGGGGACAGAAACTTTGAAGCTCCTAAGGCACAGAGTACCCCTCCATCTTGGGCAAACACGACTCACGCTCACTGGCCTCCCCAATGCTAGGTCCATGAAGAATAGCCCCCCTCCCCCGCCCATTTCCTGAGCTTCGCCAAACTCTGTGTGCTGTTGTGTCGCCACTTGGGAACAGATGGCATTCAGGCACGCAAGGCAGGTGGCTGCCACCAGGGGAACGCAGGAACAGGATGAGGGTAGCAAAAATAAATAGGAAAACCCATGATATTCTGTACAAATAGGCCTCACCTAGATGTTTCAGGTCAACACCCTCGACAAAGGAACTATTAGAAAAATAGGACGGCTTTTTAAGGTCCTCTGCATGACACGTTAGCTGAGGAGCTCAGCTCCGTGTGTGTCCTGTTTCTTTCGCCGCGTGAATTTACTGCAGTTTTTCCTCAACCCGTCGCTCAAGGATCCCCCAGACAGTTCATGCTTTTGGAGGGAGCAAAAATGTGGACTGTCTGGGAGGGAGCGAAAATGTGAACCGTTTTGGGGGTCCCCCGGGGGCACCGGGTCGAGAAGCACCGGGTTTACTGTAACCCTAGCTGTCCCGCGGCTTTCCTGGAATGTTCGACTTGCAGGTGTTTATCTCACCCTGCTTAGTTGGCGGCGAAAGTGAGGCAAAGAGAAATTCCTGAGTGTGGGTTGGAATTTCTGTCTGTGTTTCGGTCTGAATTTCCGATCTGATTCTGAGGAATTTCAAGCATGTGACTGTCGTCTTTAACACAGATGCAGCACAAGCGGAGATCCTTTCTTTGGTTTGGGAGTCACACCCCAAGGATGGGAGCAGCAGAGACAACTTTAGGGAGCCCTTATTTATTGTGAATAAATAATTTATGGCCTCGATCAATAACGTCACTTTTTAATTTGGGAAGA
>JAABNY020000019.1:8683984-8702764 GCA_015164015.2 Brevimyrus niger
CTTTAGGGAGCCCTTATTTATTGTGAATAAATAATTTATGGCCTCGATCAATAACGTCACTTTTTAATTTGGGAAGATGCTGCAATCATTAATTTGGCAGATTTAATGAAAATGTTCAGCAATGTAGGGCTGCTTTGATCTTAAGCTCTTAATCTGATGGGGGAACCTGATCCATGGAGGGCCGCTGTGGGTGCAGGGTTTTGGGATGGCCTGTCAATCAGCCAATAATAAAACAGTGGTTCTCGACTCCAGTCCAGGGGGCCCACTGTGATTGGCTGATTGAGAGGCCATCCCAAAAACCCTGCACCCACACCGGTCCTCCACGGAACAGGTTTCCCCATCCCTGGATTAGAGGATGCAGAAGAGTGAGTGAAAAAAGTCAAAAGAAATACCCCTGTTTGCATCCCATGAATTTATAGCTATTAACACTGGATTTAACATTTCACTACTGTTCTTGTGAGTCTGACACAGCCTAACTAGTTAGCAGCCAGACAACCTGTGCTACAGAAACGTTTTTAAGATGCAAAAATAGACATTGATAATAAACATTGTTCTGTGTTGCTCTGGGGGTCGGGGTGGGGTGAGGGGGCGCTCAACCAAAAGGCTCTCAGAACATCCAGGGCCCAGCCTTGGCTGTGCAGTGACTGCGCAGTGAAATGTCTGCGTTCCAGGTATGATGTGACACGATTAAATCCCAGATGAGACCAACCATATCGCAGTTGCATTCATCAGGCAGAGTGGCCACATGAGATGAGAGGGAGGAGAGGGGGGACAAAGGAAGGATACTCAACTGTATAGCAAACTGCGGCGAACATCACAACCAATTTACTTCCCTAAATGGGATCTATGAATGAATGCAGCATAACTTCCAATACTAACAGCCTGCAGCAAACCTTAAAATGATAGGAGTAAAACACAGTTGCCCGAAAACTGGCATTCTCATGGGTAAGTTTGATTCGTAGGTATAGTATGGCACTGCGGAAAAGTCACCCTTAGCTTGGTTTAAAGCCTGCCCAATCAGATTTAAAGCCTGGCCCAATCAGGTATATAGCCTGACCAATCAGGACGATGATGGTAGAACATAGTTTCTGAGAAGGAGATGCGGGTTGACAGTCTGAAGTCTGTGGGCTGAAATGTTGCCAAGATGCCATAGCTGTACTGGTTTTGGGAGCCCGCATCGGGCAAGCACTTAATCTGTACTGTTCATCTTGTATTCATATTGGCTGTTTGTGACATGGGAATTTTATGTCTGAATGATAACCTTCTGTTTTGGCAGCTGTATGACTGACCGGTTTCCGCCGTTTGGTATCGTATACCCTAAGCTGTAATATCACGTTAATTGTTCAAGTACAGCACATACACAACCAGGCCAGCAGGGGCACCATAGAGCACAGAATTTTTCAACGCACCCAATTTTCATTACACCCAAGCTGTCAATTAACTGTCCCTGTTTTAACTGCTGAATTAATCAGATCGGGGTTTGAATCCTTAAACCAAGTAATGATTGTCAAATTTTCCAGTAATTCACAGCTTACACTTCTATTTGGGAGTTCAATGGAAGCTTGACCTAATCGAATCGACTTCTTGACAGCTGAACACTTCAAATGTGCTTCTTTCCACATTAATATATTGCTTTAGACAAAAGCTCCTGCTAAATAAATGTAAACGTAATACAGACTAAATTTTCCAGACGTTCCACAGAAGTTGTGTTAATGAAGGAGTAAACATCCTGTGATGATGATGACAACAGTGAGAGCTAATTTATTGAGTCATATTTATATTTAAGGAATAAAGACACGTTAATATCCAACATATAACTGTTTTGTTAACCTTCCACTCTTGTTTAAGTACACATATTCTTCCAATATATTTTTATTGCAAATTCATGGTCTCTCACAGTAAATTATCTGTGAGCAAACCTTCTAAAGAAAACCAAGAACTGAAAAATGCTTCTTGCATAAGTATCCAACCCTTTTGCTCTGGAAGCTCCTGATGTAGGAGGAAAAAACCTTGCCTTACTGAGGACACAGCTGTCCTACAGATGGCTTCCACATCAGATAACCCCCATGCCCCCCCCTCAGTTTTATATTTGGAAATATTGTCAGTCAGAAGGTAAGGAGTGAAAATGATGACTAAGCAGTATGTAAGACACTTAGAGATAAATAGCCAAGTATCATTTGTTTAGTATAGAGTAGAAAAGGTATAGAAGAGGTTTAACATCCTGGTTATCACTGATAGATCAAGAAAGAAGACATTACTGAAGTAGAGCTGTATGAAAGCATGTTCACAGCTTGCCAGAAGGTAGGAGAGTGACCCAGCTAACATATGGGACACGGTTTTGTGGTCTGATGAGACAAAGATAGAGATTTTTGGCCAAAATTCACAGTACTAAATGTGGCACAGACGTAACTCGGCCCATGCTTCAATTAGCACCATCCCTACAGTGACATGTGGTGGTGGCAGGGTTACGCTACCATGATGCTTGTCAGGTTTAGGAATTGGGCATCTTGTCAAAACTGAAGGAAGAATGGATGAACCAAAAACTGGGGAGATATTACAAAAAAAAAAAACGTGTTTCAGTCTGGAAAAAAAAATAAAGCTTGGGAAAAAAGTTAAACTTTCAGGAAGTCAATGACTCTAATCACAAGGTCAAATCGATACAGGGCAGAATAAAATAACGAGAAGGAGGATGTTTTGCAGTCTAAAGTCCAGGTCTAAATCCCATAGAGACCCTGTGGCTTTCATTGAAAAGCAACATCCAACCAATCAGAAAGACCTGGTAATCACTCCTGAATTCACTCATGAACAGTATAAAAATAGCCCAAAATAGCTGGCTTTGTCAAATACTATTGTGTAGAGGTCGATTACAGTATTTTTATAATATACCGTGGGAGACTATGAGTTTGCAATTAAAATACTGAGATGAAAAAAACA
This sequence comes from Brevimyrus niger, assembly GCA_015164015.2. Lineage (NCBI taxonomy): Eukaryota > Metazoa > Chordata > Actinopteri > Osteoglossiformes > Mormyridae > Brevimyrus > Brevimyrus niger. The sequence continues at coordinate 8,686,919 of JAABNY020000019.1, forward strand.
TGCGCATATCATTTGTAATTCAGGCGAGGTTCGATACTTTCGCTGCACCTGGTTTGCCCCTGTGAGCGATGCATCGCTCTTCAATAGCGTGTCAAAAGGTCACCAGTAAGAAATGCATCTGCTACCCCAGACTGTCACAAACGAGATGCCTCGCATCAGTGAGAGTGCACTCAGAGAGTGACCGGTGATATATGTGTCACCCTTCCTGAAACATCAGGTCATCGGGTCTGCAGCGAGAGATCCATCCCATATCCAGTACAGATGGAGGGTAGCTTATTGATAGAAGCTCTCAGTCAATGGCACCTCCTACGTCATATTTCTAGCGCAAAGCAGAGCTTTTGTTACCTGTAGCCGACATTAGAGATGAGGCAGAAGGAGAAACATATATAAGTCTCTGTCGCTAAGAAATATCTGCTAAAACTTCAAAGACTGTATCAGACCTGTTGTCTGGCTCTTATGCACATGGAAGAATGGCGAGTAGGTGCAGTTATGACTGTGAAGGTGCTTGATTTTGCCTCAGAGCTTCGTGGAAAAACTCAAAATTTAAGATTAAAAGACTGTGAAGACTTGTTAACCCATTTTAACGAAGAAATAAATTCCCGATCACAATGTAGTCCAGACTGCGAATGCTGTCCGTATCGCGGCTGAAGCTATATGTCTTCAGATCAGGCTCAGTGATGAACTATTTTCTGTACTTACACTCTCTTTGAGAGTTTTTCATTAGTGTCTGAATGGAGCAAACAAAGGCTTCAAATAGACTATTTTTAGGATAACGGGTGGGGGATTGATCAGCAGAGGAAGTCAGAGGTAGCCCCCCCCAACTGAGAATAAGTCCCTCAGGAACATCAGAGCTCACAGAAGATGCTGCACACAATCATGCTTCATCACTACAAACAAAGGGTCACATTGGCCCGGGATTCATATAGATATAATTAGTATTTTACTGAAGCATTGATCTCAATAACAAAGAAGCCTGTTCTACATACATCCACATATCCTAAGTATCCACAGACAAATGGCCATTTAATATTAACCAATTAATTAGTTGTTAATTAACAATAAACTGCAGTCAGGCTTGTCCCCAGACCATGGCTTATCCCAGGACACCCCCCTCCCTCCACAGGGTTTTCACTTCTAATAAGTATGAATCAGTGTGAATTATTCCTTTGCTACTAATGCAATGTACCCCGAGGATTCTGGGTAGTGTGTTTCACCTTGAAGTGTTGCTGCTTAAAGTCAAGAGACTTCAGGGGCGACAGTCAACTTAATGTTTCCCCCGTATGAATTGAGGGGGGGGGGGGGTTGTTCTTGGCCCTGTCAGGGGCCCATGCATTGTTAGCAGTTTGGCCAGCCCTGTAAGCTGAGTGCAGTTATTAATAGGGTCAGGCTATCCATCTTCCTGTCTGGGATGTGGCCCCGGGCTCGAGGTGGGACGCCGCCCGCTCCCCCCTCCAGTTCCTTCTCCCACGCGCTGTGGTGTCACATTCTTCAGCACCTCTGGGAGTGATGCCCGCTTAACAGGGTGACATGAGCCTTATCTTGAAAAATTTGAACATCCCAAATACGGAATGTTAGTCAAAACCTAAAGCAGTGTGTGTGTCACCATTCTACACCTTAGCCAAAGATAATCGGCAAACGGTGACATTGAGGTTAACTTTATACTGCTACTCAAAGGTATAAGAGAAGTTACCTCCTGGTGATCTGCAGGTTATTCACCTCTATACCTCCTGAAATCACTGAGTGTAAAATGATACTGCGTGTTATCTGATACACACACATACACACCAGTGAGACTGAATGAGTTAAATTGTGGTTATGGATGTGTGGATGTGTGTATAAAACTTTACACCCCACCACAGGTCAAAAACAAAGACATTCACTCCAGCTTTTCTTATCCAACCCAAGGTCACAGGGCCCCCGGAGCTGGTACCGGGCAGCATGGGCCGCAGGCAGAGACCCCACCTCCCCCCCCCCTGGATTAGTGCCAGGGCATCACTGGGTGCACATTGTCACACACTATGAGCAATTTACAGCCTGCGTGTGGTTGGCCTGCAGGGGAAAACGAGCACATCATCCGAAAGACAGTGATGTTGGAGAAATAACTGAGTGAGAGAAATAATGTTTAGGTACACATTGTGTATTTACAGTGTTCTGCAAAGCTATTTAACCACCTAAAATACGAAGTAAGGAAGACACGTGATTTGTGGCGTTTGATGTGACCAAGCAAAAAAACAAAGATGCGGTAGCAGGTCTACTTAAAATACCTGCTCCTTTCCACAGGATAAAATGGGGCATCGCTGTTAATGCAAAAAATAAAACATCTGTTATATTTAAAAAGACAGGTGGAAAAAACATCCCTTGCTTGTAGGTTGCTCTCGACAAAAATGTCTGCTAAGTATGTCATTTCAGGGTTTTTTTTTTATTACGAATTTTCAGAGGAAATGGAAACAAAGTTTGTTAAGGAAAATTTTAAAACCAATGATTCTGGAAATAGTAACTAGGCTATAGATATGTAAATCACAGGTTAGTAACCCTTTTGCAAGTGGTCACTGCGCATGAAAGCATGATGGGTAATGTAGTGTTAAAGCACCTGGTTTGGTAAAAGTATGTGCACTGAACTTACTCATAAAGCCCTGCAGTTGTGTCTTTTTTCAATCATTTGATTTAGTTTTTTTAAAGTTTTGCAGCAACACCACTCCCTGAGGTGGGCTGCTGCAAAGCATGCTGGGACATCAATCCCATGCAACATGAGAATCATGAAGTGTCTCATTGTCCTGGGTGTGTTCAGTTGCAGTGGCACAGTGTCTGTAGTCAGCAACCGCCTGTCTGAAGTGCTGAAAGGCAGATAATCTGCAGCTATAGATAATTTATGTGAATTTCCCAGGTCAACACCGTCAGTGAAACTTCTGGTGGTTCGGAAAAACAAAACGGCAGTTCTCTTTCTGTAATTCATTTTGGGCTTTTCAGCCTAGGCATGAAGCTGCCAACTGTCTGAGGTAATTCTGAAAGGAAAATCACAGTGATTGAACATTTATTTAATTCTGAGGCTTAAATTCTGGGCAGTCAGCACACGTTAATCACATTTCAGTCATAAACTGGTTATTTGGGGGAAAATGTCGTCCTGGTAACCAAAGGTCTTTCTCGTATGCTTTTGATCAGAGTGTCGGAGGAATTACAAAAACAAACCAAAGTCTTTTCCAAAGGCCAGTTTTCCATGGGCTACTGTAGAAATGAATCATCTGTCTGCTACTCAAATACATGAATACACAGATGACAATTGTGGCCTTTTCTCATGTTATCTTTGTGTTACTGTCCGCGTGCCCCCTCCGCTGCCCTCCCCCTGATGTAGTAAATTGATTCTTATGCACCGCAGGATGCCGCTGATTACCAGAATTGTTTTACACTTGTTGTTTTATGTTTTATGCTAATCTGCCTTGCCCCATAAAGTGGCATCTGAAGAAACCAAGGAGGCTCCTTTTTCTTTGACATGTCATCTGATTGGCTCTCCCCACTTGAAGAAGGCGGGGCAACAGCCATCCATTGGCTAGCGGCTACCAGTGATCTTATTGCCATCATGTTAGTCGGCATCCTACAGAAAAGGAGCCTAAAATTCCTAGTCAATCCCAAATTATCTGTGGACCCTCCTTTCTCAAAAATAAAAAAATAAGAAATATCTCCTTTATCTATGTTACAAGGCACATGCTACATTCTATGGGCAGCTTAGAGACACTGCTCACCTAACTGAGTGTTTTTGGACTGCAAAGAATGTCCACACACACCGGGAGAACATACCGTCACAAGTCCGTACACACACACACACACACACACACACACAATTATAGACTGGGAGGAGGGGTTGAACCCACAAACCTTAAAGTGATACTTAGTTAGCTGTAGTTATATTAATAATTTTAGCTAACAAATTATTCTGTATACCACTGATAGTGATTTTTCAAATACATCTTTGCTATAAAGTTTCTAAACATTAAATCTGTATAACTAAGGTCTATGAGGGGGTTGTGCCCTTTTCTGCGGGTTTTCTTATGGACTGGACACATAATTCTGAGAATATGACTTGCCCATTTAGCGACGTAGCATGTGAATATAAATGATAATGAGAGCAGGTCGAGCTTCTTCCCGGTTTAATGTGATGTTTCCACCTGGCTGTGATGTGCTGTTTAGGTGCCGCACGGCACGTTTAGCCGTCCTCCTCGGCACTAACGCCCGCTGTTCTGCGGAACCAGGATCAGGGGCCTAGCGTGAGCATGTTAATATTCACGGACATGCAAAGTGTGAGATTGCTTTTCTGGCTACGCGGGAAGGGGGATCGAATGTCCAGGGAAAAACCCATTAAAGGGACCGGCTCGTCAACTTTTCTGCAGATGTAGTGAGATCCATCTCCATTTTCCCGGAATTAAATGCCAATTTCTCTGGCGAAGGGCGGCCTGAATTTTAAACTTCCTCCTGGCTGGGGTGGGGGGTGAATCACTCCTGTGTGGAGAGTGAGGTGTGCATGGATAATGAGGCTGAGGGGTTTTGCATCATTTCAATACAAGGACCAGGATTTCCTGCTATCTAGGCTGGTTAGTTACTCTATCTTTTGGTTAGTCTCCATAGTAGACCACCTGATTAGGGCCATTACATTTTTTTCAAATTCTCCTTCGTTAGTCTATTTAACCCTTTGCATTCATTATGCTTCTTGGGTGGCACTTCACATTCGCAGAATTCAGTCACCTGAGCCAACCGCTCATTAGCAAAACTAATCTTTTAGTTAGCGGATTAGTGTTTCCGTTAACTGTGAAAAACGTTAGCGGACCAATTAGCTTCCTCTAAATTTTGTTACCACTCCAAAAGTTTGTAAATCCTAAACTCACACATATTTCTTCTGGCATGTTTTAATCATGTCTGCGACATTCTATCTGGCACGCTTTTGCCTGACGTGATTGGTCGATAACGTCGCATTTAAGGTAGTCTGGGATAAATGTAAGTGAAGGACGATAAAGTCCATTTAAGCTGGGGTAGGCTGACCTAAGCAGAGAACAAGGGCTTATATGACAAAACAGGATTCTTGCTTAGCTGCAATATGTTAGGCTTCCTGAACTGCTTCCTGGGTTTGGATATGCACAATATCTCATTCATCTATTCAATGAATAAGTGCTTTTTAACCAATTTTTTTTATTCATTTGAAATAATAGCTGTCCCCCATCTAAGTTTTAGCGCTATGTTCATTGAAAGTTAGGTAACTTGCAGATACACCAGGATGTCAGAATTAGCAGTAGGTAAGTATTCAGTTTTACCCTTTTTTAAAGTCGCAGCTGCTGTGAGTTTATTCGGCTTGGTTGCTGCAGTCCCGGTACACGATGTGCCCGCCTGGATGGCAGGAATCAGCTCATGCCCAGTGCCCAGTCAGTACCCCTCCGACCCCTGCTGAGCCGCCTGGCTGCAAAACTCTCTGTCTGTCTCCCCACTCGGGCCTTGGGGGCTTCACTCTGTCCCCTGGAGGAGCCTTTTTATATCTGTCTGCTGAAAATTACTTTCTCGTCCCAGGGCTCAGGGGAAACTTCAGTCACCTGTGCCTCAGAAAGTTCTGGAACCAAGCCCAGCCCAATCACTCTATTCGATGGGCACATTTGAAGATCAAAATTCCAATGCAGATATTGCTTCAGAACATACTTGTACAGCCGTATCTGTACATACCCACACAGTGTGTGATCGCTTCCTCTTTAAACTGCTCTCATATTAACACTACTCTCCCGTAATGTGAGCAGGATGGGGCTGGAGGGATGGTGCGCAGAGCTGTGAATCGACTCTGCATTAATAAAAATGTGAAGCTATACAGGTATCAGCACAGAGAGAGGGATCTGTGCCACTTGGAAAAGCCTCACAAAGGTGGAAAGTTCAGGTCCAGAGAGTACAAATCCAGACCAAGGTTTTATTTCAACCAACCAGTTGGGTGCTCTGTGATTCTTACTCTTTATACTCAACTGGTTGATTTAAATAAAACCTTGACCTGTATTTCCACTTTTTGGACCTGACCTTTTCAGCTCTGAAGCCCAGTGATGATACCATCATCATAATACTGTATGGGGTTTCTTTTTTGGAGCTGTGATTTAAAGAATCCTTATTTCAGGGAAGGAGAGCTCACTGGCTGGGACCAGGGACTGAGCAGGAACCAGTCACTGGAAGAATGAGCATGGACAGCGAAATCCATTTTTCAAACACTTATTCTCCAATTGATTATTTTTTTTTAATCATCAGTAATTGCCCAAGACTGCTACAAATCCTATTAGAGGAACCATCCACTCCAAAAGACACAGACTCATGCCTGCACATCTTGTTTACTTCCTTGTGTTTTATTTTTGGGTTTCACAGTTTAGCTTCAGGGAAAAGAAGCTTGTATGCTCCTTGATGAATTATATTTTAGCAGATTGAAAATATATATCTTTTTTTCCTGCAAATTTAGGGAATATTGGTATAACCATAAAATATACCATTCAGCCTTCAGTTGCTTTCCCCTGGGCAATTTCCTTCAAAACTGGCTAAATAATTCATGAGCCAGGGACTAGCATTGTGTGTGCTGCTTCAAAGGTCAGGTTTTGGAACTGCGTATAAACAATGAATTGTCAAAGTAAAGTACAGGTACCAAAAGTCTGTCTGTGTTAGTTGGGATGCTTTAAGGAGTAGACAACACAATATATTGACGTCTCTCCAATTTGACTAAAATAAAAAAAACTCGTCTTAGTCTTTTCATGAGAAGGGGGGGTGTGGATCTGTTCCATAAGTGGCAAGTTCTGTGAGTTATGTTAGTCAAAGTGGGTGTGGCTTGGTGCTGTGGCGTGAGGCTTGGGTATGCGGAGTGGGCGTGTCCTGCACTGTGAGGGGCGGGGCCTGTGTGTCTCGTCTGGCTTTGTATGCCGTTGCTTCCAGCTCAGCGTCACACTTCCTGCCGCAGTCACACTGAGGTGTTGGATATCCGCTCCCTCTGAGGGCCATCTGCTCCTACCCTGTGCCCACAAGCTGTCCTTATTTGTCTGATAGGGTGTATGCAGAGATGCATTTAGTATTTATACGTGTATGACGTGCTTGCTTGAATCTATTGAGTATTCTTAGGTCTTGTAGTGTGTGGTACTACCATACTCCTTCCCAGAATCCACTGCTAGTGTAGCATGGTTGGTTATTTAGACATGTTGAGAAGGACTTATCTGCAGCGACGCCCATGAGTAGGTAAATCTGGGCTCTCCGGCTGAGAAGCACTTGCCAGCTCAGCGTCTGTTTGTACACTTGTTGTCGCCCTCTTCCTCTCAGACATGGAGCTTGAAAACCAGGCTGTCCGAGTGAATGCTGAACAGGTGGCAGAGAACAAGAGCCCAACATGGAGAAAGAACATGGAAGCATTCACAGCGTAGCAGGGTGTCAGGCATTCTGGGATGCGTCTGGAGTCAAAGTTCATTTGACCGTGTCCACACTGACTCCCCTGTGACCTCTTCAAGCTTGCCTCACTCCAGTCCAGCCGGAAAAATCCGCTCACAGTTAAATCCCTCTCATCCAGTTTGGGATTGTGGTGGCCTGATACCTACCTAGATAGCACAGGGCGTATATCAGGCTGCATTTGTTGGATGTACCTCTTCTTCACAGCTCTTCTGCAGAAATTCCCAGAGATGCTGGGTGCTTATGAGTTTCTTTGCTTTGACTCCTCTGGCCAGTTCGTCCCACAGAGGTTCTGCAGGATTGAGGTTTGGAGCCAGGACTGGCCAGTTGAGTTGTTCTTCACTTTCTTTCTTCAGCAGATAGTTCTTCTGATTTTGAGGCGTGTTTTGGGTTGCTGTTTTCATAAGGACTGAAGGACTGCCCGATCGCCCATATCCTTCAGGGAGTAGCACGTCTTCGAAGGACCTTTGGATATTCAAGCTGGTTTCGGTTGCCTTGGATTTAGTGACGAATTCACTCTCCAGGAAAGAAGCTCCATTCCGTGATGCTGCATCCTCCACGCTTGACAGTGAGAGCCACACATGCTGAGCTCATTCACTCACCCACTTCTGCATCCTACATGGTGACTGAACCTGAATACTTCGCCTCAATGTTCCATTGAACCAACTTTCCCTCCTGTTAACAGACAGTGTACATAATTCAAAACACATAGAGCTACTTTTTCTCAAAGTTTGTTTGGTATCGCTTGGCCTTTTCTCGAATTGGTTCTTTCAATCCCTTTTTCATTTCCAGTACTGGTTATATATTGGTTATATAATGATAAAAAAAATGTATACACTAGTCTATATGATTAAAAATATAAATATCTTTAAATTATTCTTATATTTGTCCAGTTACGTTTCATTTCTTGCACCATTTTGACATCAACAATTTTGTGTACAAGGTTGTGGCCGGATAGTGTCACCGTACATACAACATGGAGGTGCAAGGAAAAAAAAAAGTGAAAACGGGAATTTCCTTGACAATAAAATGACGGAAACATGAACACAGCAAAGCATCATAAATGACAAAGCGACAAAACAGACAACAGACTCCCAGCCTCAACTACTCTCTGCTCTGCTGGCAGTAAGAGAACAGAGGAGAATATCAGCTGTGTTGACCGTTCACATCCAGCATGGAGTGTCTCTTACGTTAGTCCTTAATCCCTGGGCTTCTGATGCTCAGCTGTCCTAAGGGTTCATCCTCATCCTACTTCACGGGCGGCTTTACAGATCTGTCGCCATAGCCAAACTCTCCAACGGCAGTGAACATCTCCGGGATCCTACACCTTATCAGTATCATGGACGCCATTGTGCTCTAATGGAATCCGTTCCGGCTGTAAGATCCGATCCCTCAGTGCGCTTGCATCTGGGAATCCAGCTGTAACAGTGCTGGCCACCACGAGCTCTGTGCTTAGCGGCAGACCTGGTAAAGCCAGCTGCCTGAGCAATTAATAAGCCGTCGTTTCCTTTAAACTAACAGGAGAAGGAAAATAAACAAACTCCTGGCCTGAGACCTACTTTTGCATCCGCGAGAACACGCCGAAGCTCTAAATGACTGTCCGTGCCCCCAGCTAAGTGAACGGCCCCCGGCCCTCACTGCTCCTTTGGCCGCGGAGCCGGTTACCCTCGGACAGGGCTGAGTAGGCCGTAACGTCACGGCGGCGACATGGGCGATGAACCCGGAGCCTGAAATGCCTTCAGAGTGCAAGAGTGGCCAGAACGCAGTGTGTCACCTTCGAAACGTCTCTCAATGCCTCCATTTGCATTCATGAAGCGGTTGGGGCTGAAGAGGTTGGAGTTATCTAGACAGCGTGTTTAATGGGAGAGTTTCAAAGGAATTCAGGGCAAAGAAAGTTTCAGAACGTTAATGATATGTTATACAACAGCAGACCATTATTAGCATTATAATACTAGAATTAATACTACGGCCAGAGTATTAAACAGAGTTTTTTTTTCTCTTGGTAGAGCTTTTCTTATTAGCAAGATAATAATCAATAGTACATTGTTGTTATTCAAGACAGTAATAAGCTAATGATGCAACAGCTGTGCTTGTTAGGGCAGTAAGGGCAGGTAATGTAGTGTTCCATTCGAACTAGTAACTCGGACATTCTGAGTTCCTAGTATATTTATTAATATTTCTACTGGAACCACCCCCCCCCCCACCAATTGGAATTCCTACTCAGAAAGTCAGAGGAATCGACACAATTCCGACCTCAGAAGTCAAGATGACTGCACTCTTCATCAACAGAAGTTAAAGTTGCAGTTTTGTACTGATTATTAGCACTTACATCTTGTTTGTGACTCATTAAATCAGTCGTACACACAGTACTGCCCAACCGCTATCTTTGGACGTGTTACTATGGTGGTTTTATGCGCAAATTACTGTGAAATGTGTTGTTATCGACTGATATTACTAACAATGGCTAACAGTTAACTGGGCTAGAACTGGGGTCTGTTCCGGAAAGTAAGATTTCCTGCTTAGCTGGATAACTTGTTGGATTTAATGTAGCTTGGGCTAAATGTAAGTGAATGAAGATTAAGGCCATTTAAACTGGAATAAATGAAATGCGACAAGTTATCAGGCTGAACAAGAAATCTTGCTGTTTGGAACAGCTCCCTGATATTGCTAAATGGCTTTTAGATTTTCTGTACTGGAACGCAGTTAACTCGGGTGTGATGTCATTCCCAGTTCCGACTTCCGACCTCCGAGGTAAATGGAACGCAGCATTAGTATAATATGATGTTGCCCTGCACCACAAGGGGGCGAGCAGCATCATGTAGGCTGGCGGTAACCGTGGTGTCCTCATCGTCGGCCTCAAGGAGAGCCAGTGGGGCTTGGCTGGCAACTAATGACTGCCCCAACCAGGAGGGGGCAGCCTTCTCTTGGAGACCTTAAAGGGGAGCACTGTAGGGGAATGGAATAGAAGGCCAGTCATGCATGTCCACTTTATGCTATGGAAGGATGACCACCCTGTCCCCCCCCCCCCTTTTACAGCTGAAATCTCCCTGCTCTGAGAAATTTTTTGAATCAAGAAATTTTGTAAGTAGTACTTTTTTATTAAGTATTCATCGGGGACGTTCCTAGCTACTAGAGATAAATCAGGGGCTAAATGAAATTTACCTGGGACTTGGTTTTTTTTTTTGAAGGAAGATTGGCATTGGGGGTAAATACTCAGGGACTAGGGTTAAAATACAATTATGCCTGCGGTACTCCTTATTAGTTGAGGAATGCCCATCCATCTTATCCAACCACATGTCCTGTTCAGGGTCATGGAGGGGCAGGAGCCTGTCCCAGGATGGCGTGCCGACCCATTGCAGGGCATATTCTCTCTCTTTCATTCACTCACACACTACTCCAATTAACCTCGGCGTGCTTTTGGCCTGTGGGGGGAAAACTGGAGATCCTGGAGGAAACTCCACGGGGAGAACATGCAAACTCCACACAAACGGAGCCACGGCAGAGACTCGAACCCTGGTTCCTGAGCCTTGAGGCGACAGCGTTCATCATCAATCCACCGTGGCTTCCCCTAGCGGGAGAATGATGTAGTACATTTGTAGATGAAATAACAGGTCCGTGCGAAGTTCTGGAATGGGGTGTGTATAACTGACTGCTGGTCAGATCCGCTGGTGTCCGAATCTGATGACTTCATTTGGCATCAGGATGTCGGGGGTGGGGGTGGGGGGGCCTGAGCACCATCTGGAAAGCAGACACCCTCCCCGAAACACAGTGGTCTCTCTGGCTCCCAGCTTGCAGCGCCAATCATGCCTGAAAACACGTGACTGCATGAGAGCAGAAAGTACGCGTGATATGAGAGTGATATGAGAGTGATATGTGAGTGATATGAGAGTGATATGTGAGTGATATGAGAGTGATATGTGAGTGATATGAGAGTGATATGAGAGTGATATGAGAGTGATATGTGAGTGATATGAGAGTGATATGAGAGTGATATGTGAGTGATATGAGAGTGATATGAGAGTGGTTCTTGCGGCATGTATTCTGAGCCCCCCCCATGGCATTCATGGGCGCTTGTCCATTGTAAAGTGCGATCTGCCCGTGCTGCCCGTCTCTGTCCTCCGCCTTTCTGTCCCGAGCCCTTAATGTCACCTCCGCTCTGAGTGTATCTGGCATCTCTCCTGTCTCCCCAGCCATGTGCCTCACAGCTTACAGGAATTTGTTTCTAATTTAAAAAAAAAAAAAAAAAAAAAAAAAAAGCAGCGTAGGTGCAGGATATGAAGCCTCGTCTGCTTGTCACAGCCATCCCGTGCCCCGGCACATTCGGCGACAGACTGTGCACGCGGCTTCTTCTGGCCGCGAGTCACAAAGCGGCTACCCGCTAACTCAGCTTGCAGCCAGATCGTTGAATTTCCGATGCGACACTCCGATGCAGCCGAGTCACTTACGCGGAGACAAAATACATTGTCCCCTGCTATTCAATGCTCGGAGTCATATTGCAGATGTTCAGTCTTATAAATACATCCATCTATGCATGCATTTTCCATAATTGCTCTTTCAGTGCAGGGTTGCCATGTGCCTTGTGCCTAACTTGGGAAACATTGGGCTGAATTAGCTACATGGTCTAGCGAGGGTGTTTGAAAGACTTACACTTTCAAACAGTAAATGACAGCCAATTTTTAAGATGAACATAGAACTCTCTACATGACCAGTTACGTATATTGCTGGTTACTTCCTGTACTGAAGTCATGGGTAAACTTCCATGTAACGTTACATATCAGTTTCAGTGGTGGCTGATGGCTAGAAAAGTTGAGGAGGTAAGAAGATTTTACAATATTACAATAGTGTTTTCATCGAGAGAATACGTATTTTTAAATGACAATAAAAGTTATTTGATAATTTTAGACAATTTAAAATTTAAAGCTTTAACTCCTCTCCTTCTGTGGACCAGCCACATCTGAAGAGGTTTAGCTAAATACTACACCATTCATTAAGGAGAAGATTTCAAACACTATGCTAAATTTTAGATGCAATACATTGACTTGAAATTATTGTCAACAATGAGGCTCTCCGGAGTATCTAATTGAGCAATACTGAGGTGTGAATTTACGATGTTCAGACCGGCGCTGTGTCTGTATTTTATGTAAAAGGAGTGTGACCATTGGCCCAGTTACACCCTATAGGAAGTGCTGCAGGAATATGGGCCACTGGAACCAGCACGGTGAGCTCTTCCGTCCCAGCATGAATGCAGTAAGACCCACGTCCATGTACTTGGCGAGAAGTCAAGGCTGTTTATAGTGAGTCGTGGCCTCTGGCGAGGGTGCCTCTTGTCTTCACTCCTGTTTGTGATTTTCATAGACAGGATATTAACGCAAAGGCCTGGAAGCATGTCCAGTTGTGTGTGTGTTGGGGGGGGGGGGGGTTAAAGGTCACATCCCTACTATTTGTAGATGATGATGTTCCTTTGACCTCATATGTTCAGGACCTCGAACTTCAACCACTTGATGCCAAGTAAATAGCAGCGGGGCCAATACCTCCAAATCAGAAGCCATGGTGCTCTCTTGGAAAAGAGGGGATTGCTCCTTTTGGGTGAGGGGGAGAGTTTGCCCTTAGTGAAGAGATTTAAATACCTCGAGATCTTTTTTCTAAGTGATGGGAAAATGTAAAGTGACATGGACAGATGGGTCACGGGTCTGGGGTGTGGAGCTGATATTTCGGACGAGGCTTGCAGGTTAATGGTCAGTCTATGTCTCAGTCCACTGCTGTGGTCATGAGCTGTGGGTACTGACCAGAAGGGCAAGGGCATGAGGACAAGTGGCTGAAATTAGGCTTCTCCGCAGGGTTGCAAGACAGTGTGTGACAGGGTGAGGAGTTTGGAGATTTGAAGGACCTTGAAATAGAAAGCAGGCAGCTGAGGGGGTGCAGATATCATACAGGGATGCTACCTGGTGAGCTACCAAGGGAGACGTTTCAGGCCCAGACTCGATCCCTCAGGTGATCTGGGAATGTTTGGAGATGGCCCCAGAAGGACATGACGTCTGTAGCCATGTTAAGGCAGGCCTGCTGTCACCTGTTCGATGTGCTGCTACCCTGATTTGCATATGAATGGATGGGAACTATTTTTTTCAACTTTCATTATGTATTAGTGATTTTAAATTTATAGAGATTCTATGTATTTTGTCCCTAAAATACATATCATATTGTACTGAGTTTGCACTGATTGGCATGTATAACTGGATTTGTGGGCTATGGAAGATGATGGCTGGGAGGATGGATGGATGGATGGATGGATGGATGGATGGATGGATGGATGGATGGATGGATGGATGGACTAATAGTGGGAGATAAATCTGAAACTAGATTCTAGGCCCAGTAGGGAAACATGAAAGACTGAGGAATACCTGAAGATGAGTAGAGGGAAGCCGTTTTATCCTGGCTGGCGACCATCATTAAAAGTTGGTCGGTGTTCATCCCTGGGTGAGCTGCTGCGTTCAGGAGGAGCAACATGAACACCAACACAAGAGACAGGAGAATTTCTGCCAGGGCACTTTGAGGATAGAGAGCAGAGGGAGGGAGGGAGGGAGGGAGGGAGGGAGAGGCACTAAAATCCCAGTGAAAATGGACACGGGGATTGGTGTGTTACGGTCATCAGCCTAGCCAGGCTGACCTGGGCATGAGCACCAAGCTGGTGTGGATGATTACAGTATAAAACCCTAATTCCTCATCCTCTGACTGTGGCTGACCAATCTCACCAAGCCATTGTCTCCTATCACCTGCACCGTGTCTAACGGGTCAAAGAGATTTCTGACAAGCTCATGAGCCTGAATCACCTCCGCTTGACAAAGCACCATTCAGCATTGCTGCGGAATGTACCTCCAACTACACACAGCCAGAGGATAGGGACATGTGGAGACATTTATACAGGTGCCACAAGGAAAGTGGTTATGGCACAGCAATTTAATTGGGGCCCTTACACCTGCCAGTGGTAGTAGTAGGCAGTATATTGTGTAGTAGTATCACTAAGACATGTACAGGGGCACTGGGGCAGTGGCCCCAGCTGAAAGCTGATTGGTCCCAGAGTCCCATTTTCCCTGTCACTCACTGATTCAAAACATCATTGGCTAATGATAAGGTCTGCCCCCCCCCAGTTTAAGTTATGGCCTTTTGACTCCCCACCTTAAAAAAACCTAGAATCACCCATGATGATGATAATGATAATTATTGGTATTTCTGTTATTATTATTAGTAGTAGTAGTAGTAGTAGTAGCAGCAGCAGTAGTATTTTTTATATAATTTCACCAATATAACAGAACTGGTGTTATACAAATGTATGGAAAGCAGGTCTTGAACCTGCTGTGGGCTTGTGCCTTTAGTTTTGTTTCGTTTTCCTTCCAAAATCAAGCTGCAACTATTAAGTATCAACCAAGACAGCTGGGTAGTTCTCTATTGCCTGAATCCCGGAGGAGGAGCATTAGACACAACAATGTTTATTGACTGTAAGCTGTTGTTTTCTATGAGCATAGATATCAGAAATCCCAGGGGTTGGATGGTCAGGCAGAGGAGAGGGAGCATCTTATTGACTGCATTGTCACCTGATCTGGCCCAGGGCATTGTGGGAACAGTCTGAGTGCTCCACTTCGACGGAGCTCAGACTCAGTGCAAATGCATGTCTGTAGAGATCATTTATTCATTCAACCATGAGCTTAGACCGATTGCTAATAATGGGAGAAAATGTGATATGGTGTTTAACACTGTATAATGGAGACAGTGGGTCTCAGCTTTTTGCTTTGCTTGACCTTTTGCCCCAGCAGCGACGCCCCACTGCCTTATTGTGGATTGGTGCTTGTGTACAACATCGCCCTCTACTGACCAGCTCAAGAATTGCCACATTATGATTTCTTCATCCATTATGCATTATTTATTACTTGATGAAGATATATAATTACTGAGCTGCAAAATGACTTTTATTTCGGTTTAATTGCACATTTAAATTTTTTGTACAATAGTATTAAATTGCATGTGAACTGTTGTAGCTGATATTTCTTACTGCTGATCACTTTAAATTGCAAAACTATATTAGCTCGTTCAGTCAGCTTTAAAACAGTGCTTTGAAAGTCCTGGTTCTGTCTATGTGCTGACAGGTCCAACTGGCTGAAACCGTGCTGCGGCTGGAAGACAAGTCTCTGGCAAATCTTTCTGCTCAGCGTTGGATTCAACTGTGTCCTGGTGGCCTGTGTTGTGCTGGTGGTGCTGCTGCTGGCCTTGGAGCTTCTAATAGATACCAAACTCCTGCAGTGTGAGTGGCTGTACACTGACCTTCACACACTGATCCTCTGCACTGTATCTGTACACTGACCTTCACACACTGATCCTCTGCACTGTATCTGTACACTGACCTTCACACACTGATCCTCTGCACTG
>JAABNY020000019.1:8702844-8714542 GCA_015164015.2 Brevimyrus niger
TATCTGTACACTGACCTTCACACACTGATCCTCTGCAATGTATCTGTACACTGACCTTCACACACTGATCCTCTGCACTGTATCTGTACACTGACTTTCACACAATGATCCCCTGTACTGTATCTGTACACTGATCCTCTGCACTGTATCTGTACACTGACTTTCACACACTTATCCTTTGCACTGTATCTGTACACAGACTTTCACACACTGATCCCCTGTACTCTATCTGTTGCATGATTCACACACACTGATCCCCCTGTACTGCATCTGTACACTGACTCATACACATTGATTCCTTTCACTGCATCTGTACACTGACTCACACTGGACCCTTGCAGTGAGGGTATTTCTATGGTATTTCAGACTAGAACATAAACGAAATTATCTGGAGAATTAAATATTGCTCAACATCTCATTGTTTTCCTAAATCTATTTGAGACCTTCTGCTAATAATAAAAATAGGTGCTAATGCCTTCATATCTACAGGAAAGAGTCAGCTGTGGGTGTAAAGTCACAGATGCAGATGCACAAACCTGCTAACTATGTACCGTAGCTGCAGGGAAGTGACCAGAGTGCATCTATTAGGTTATCTGCTGTTTTTCCACATTAACATTCCCCTTACTTATAGTATGAACTGATAATATTCCCCAGTGGGGCCCCGTGCTTGGGAGCGACGAGGGGGATGGCTAATAGCCAGGAGCATCAGGAAGGTGTCGGCTGCCTTCATCTCATACGTATCGGACCGTTCCTTCGACCTTGAGCTCCGGGTCCCAAGTGAACAGAGCTGATGCAGCATTAAGCAAATGTGTTAGACAAATGTGCAGGGGGGTGAGAATGAATTTGAGGAGGAAGGTAAGCTGGTACCTAAACTGGGGGACAGGGAGGTTAAAAGAGATAAGAGTGGATCGAGGGAGATACTCAAGATCAAGATGACTGATACAGCTGTATGTATCCCATCATGGTGTAAGAACCACTGACAAAGGGCAGCAGGGTGTCTGACTGAACCTACAATATCAACCATTCATTCAGGCAAGCATACCGTAATACCCTGGGGTACCACAAGGGCTAAAAGTTACTGCTTTGTTTGCATACTGCTGCAATTTAAATGGAACTATGCCACTGACTTATTTATTTATCTGAATCCTTTCTCCAAAACGATGAACAATTATGAAAGCCAGTCTCTGGAACAATCAGGGTCAAGGCCCTGCTAGCCACAAAGCTCTGCCGACCATGGGATTCGAACCAGCAACCTTCTGATCAGAGACACAGAGCCCTGGTCCACACAGTAACACACAACCCCACACACATTGATATTTAACGTATATGAGTGACACTTCAGTGCTGGATCTGACATTTTTTCTGCTTATGGTTTCTGTCCCAGTTGTCAACGCATTCCAGTTTGCAAGCATCATTCACTGGACCAGCCTGGTCATTCTGTCTTTGTTCTTCTTTGAGGTAAGGGAGCAGATATTCATTATTACGCAGTAATACTATTTGATGCAATGTAATTTAAGGAAAAAAACATTTTTTTTTTTGTTCGTACTTCGTATATAGTAACGCTGAGATGATACTGGTTTTCATTGAGGTTTTACAGTTTTAAAGGATGTGTTTCTCACTACTCGCTTGAGTGCTTTGTCATTAGTAGACGTAAATGTATGTGTTTTGTTTTTTGTCAAAACTGTTGGTGCAGATTTATTGATAATGAAATCATGGCTGCTACCATAATGGTATTTTATCTTTATCTATCTCTTCCCCCAGACTGTATTCCGGATTGTGGTTTTAGGGATCTGGGATTACATTGAGAACAAGGTTGAGGTAAATCCCTGTGAAGCTTCACTGTCCTCCTTTAGTGACACATGGAGAGGGACCGGAAGGACATGGGGGACCATGAGAATGACTGTCACCTTCCAGTGTCACGATTCACACTTTCACCTGCCAGTGTCACGATTCACACTGTCACCTTCCATTGTCACGATTCACACTGTCACCTGCCAGTGTCACGATTCACACTGTCACCTTCCATTGTCACAATTCACACTGTCACCTGCCAGTCATGATTTACACTGTCACCTTCTAGTGTCACGATTCACACTGTCACCTTCCATTGTCACGATTCACACTGCCAACTGCCAGTGTCAAGCGAAATCAACTTGTCTCCTGCACATACACCTGAATTCTTAATTTTGCAGTTTCAAAAAAACGTCAGCGGCTTGCAAAGCTGAAAAAAGTGCCTGATTGGGTTGGAGTGATCTAGCAAACCATGATAACTATTATACTGCATCTGGTATCGTATTGATACTGTTTGGGTCTAGGTTCAGGTGTCCGTCTGTGTTACTGGGGGAAAAACGAAGCAGACCCATTCCCAGTTTTTGGTAAACTGGGGGCAAGAGCAAGTGAACTGAATGATCAAGACAGACATGGGCCTGACCTGAACTGGTCAAGCTCGAGGTGTGATAGCTGGGCTGAATCAGAATAGTACCTTATCTGTGTGCCTGTCAGAGGGGGCAGAAATCCAGACCAAGATTTTGTTTCTACCAACCAGTTGAGTACTCAGTGACTGTGACTCTTAATACACAACTGGTTGGTTGAACTGGCTTGTTGGAACATAACCTTGGTCTGGACTTCACTCTCTGGACCTGAGTTCCCCGCCTCTGGTGCCTGCTCTGTCGGTTTACGTATTATACCCTCCCCCCTTCGGGGGTGTCCCCAGGTGTTTGACGGTGCTGTCATCGTGCTCTCCTTGGCCCCAATGGTGGCCTCTACGGTGGCCAATGGGCCCAGCAGCCCCTGGGATGCCATCAGCCTCATCATCACACTGCGCATCTGGAGGGTCAAGAGAGTCATTGATGGTGAGGGGCCGGTGACCGAATGATTTCACGAGCCTGGTGCCTGTTACACGAAGATTGTAATGCTCACTATCATCCACAGGAGGGCCACCTTGAGTAATATAGCCTTTGTTGGGCCTCTCGTATTCCCTTAAAATTAATGGTGAAAAATGTTGAAAATATGAAGCAGAAATAATTAAAAACCATTTCAGAGAGCATTTATTTTTATTTTATTTAGGACAAACTGCACATTTAGTTAATAGATTAAATAAATGTTCCATGATACACTGAATGTTTGCAGAACATCGCCATTGTCGGTGATAAATCCGCAGATTTGTTGGATGTGAAGCTCATTTTCTTACCATGATAGTTAATCTATGGTAAGCGGGGCCCCCTAACAATGCGGTTATTGATCCGCCGTCACGGTGAATCGCCGGCGCTCTTTATATTTAGACCCTTATCGATTTCCATCCTTCCATGAGGCAATGAGAGGACATGAAGTGAAACGTTTGATCGCAGCTTGTTAGGTGGTTCCGGTAATGTATGCAAAGTCGATACTGAAGACTCCGCGTCTCATGTGGCCACTGAGCAGTGCTGTCGTCTGCTCGGGAGACGACCCGCGTTCACGTATTTATAATGCGTAAACTGAAATCACACCTTGGGACTGTATGAGCTTCCATGGTATTTGTTCCTCTGATTTCATATTGACACAAAACTAACTCTTCACACTAATATGATAATGAAGGAGATCAATGATGTTTATTGTATGTATTTATTTATTGTATTTATTGGAGGCTTGCATCTATTTTGTCCATGATTTATCATGCTATGCTGGAGTAGGTTCAGGGAGAATGTCGGTTTAGACGCTGTCTTTACAGTCTGTAGAATGTTCTAGACCAGTGTTTTTCAACTCGGTCCTCAAGGACCCCCAGACGGCCCACGTTTTTGCTCCCTCCCTGCTCCCTGCCAGACGGCCCACATTTTTGCTCCCTCTGAGCTCCCACTGTCTGGGGGTCCCTGAGGACTACCAGACTAGCAGGCTTTCTGCTGCCCCCTCTCTGTAATATGGACGAATGGTGAGTTTAAACTGCGTGACAGGTTTCTGTGGACCAGCAGTCCAGTGATGGGATCATTGGTGAGTCTTGGGTCTCACCTCTGTAAAGTTGAATGAAGTCAGACAATTACTGTGTTGCGTTTTTTTACTGTTGCACCCGCAGTGCGAGTGATGAGGATTTACAATGTATATCTCAAGCTTGACGTAAAATTGTCTCTCCTCAACTTGACTTGACATGCCTTTTTCTAAATGATGTTTGTTAGTTTGTTTATTGGTGATAACATTTTCTGTGCAGTGGTTGATTGGGGGACTCAATGTGTCCCCCGATGTGTGAGGCTGGTTCATCTGTGTAGGTGGACAGTGTGACTCTCCCTCAGGGGACAGGGTGACACTGTCTGAGCTGCTGGATCAGCTCCCTGTCCCAGGAACATTGCAGGGGCGGCAAAAATGTTCGGGTCAGCCATTTATATCGTAACTGTCTGAATGTCATAAAGTCCCTAATCCTCCACAGCCTTCGTGCTCCAGGTGAAGCTGGAGATGGATCTGGAGCTGCAGCAGTATGAGAAGACCAAGGCACTTAGAGAGGAACAGCTGGAACGCCTGACACAGATCTGCCAGGAGCAGGCGGTGAGCCCCCTCCCCTGGAAACACTGCACTGCTCACTGCAACTTCAAGCTGGTTTCATTTTCGCCACTAGAGGGCAACAAAATAACAGCATTCAAATTTGCTATTTAACATAAAGCTTCTGTAAGGTGAATGTCTGCCACTCTTAGGTTAATTTTCCTCATTCACGTTTAAGGGTTAAAAACTAAGATGTTAAATGATGCGACACGTACATTTATCAACGTGTTCTAACGCTATTGAAGGACATGGAGATGGGATACAGGGATCACAGGGTTTTAACAGGGCAGTTTTAATAGCACCGGGGTGGGTGAACCAAGCAACCTACAAACAACAGCATGTCTCTGTCTTAGAAACACAAGATGGTTAAACAACATGAGCTGGGCTGTTACTCACAGTCTCTCTATGACTTACACGGAGAACTTGCTTCATACTCAGTCTAATAAGGTATTGCTGAGTAGTGGGGCTTTCCCCCTGATTTCACCCCTTGGCTTCCCCTGAAACACCCTCCCCTCATCCCACACTGAATTTGTGCCCCGGCGAAAAGGCACTAAGCTACGCAAATCAATCAGCTATATATATCTACAGATCATCCATGACAGGCTCAGCAGCCTGCAAGGAACCGGCTCTCAGCCAATCACGATAAATAAACATGAAAACGTGGGGGCTTCCTGTTCGCCATGACCTGCAGCCCTCTGTGCTGGACCCATTGAATTAATACTGACCCATGGGTCATGTGGTATTGAGCTGTACGCAGGTATTCACGTTTATGCAGTGTTTCCAGTGAGCTCTGTGTCCCCACGTGGCACATGCCTGCCAGAGTGCAGTGCTGCCGCTGAGATCCCCACTGTGTCTGTGCCTCAGTTTGAGATCCGGCAACTGCGGGCCCACTTAGCCCAGCAGGATCTGGACCTGGCCGCGGAGCGCCAGGCCGCCATAAAGATGCACCCCGGCTGGGCCACACGGAACGCCGCCTTCCAGGTCCTGGAGGGCCTGAGCCCTGGGGAGGTAGATGGCGAAGGTCTGAGCACCAGGGAGAATTGCCCCCGTGCAGGTAACACACACACACACACCTCCGAAATGAAGTGTAAAGATGGCCGTATACTTCAAACAAAATTGACAGAACTCTTCGTTTGTCCTAATCCAACCCACTGTCTATGACTGGGTGACATAATTGGTTGGTCAGCAGGACTAACTGTACAGTTACCGTCAGGCTTTGCAGTGCACACCACTTTAAATATTGTAAATTAATATGTGTATTCATATATTTATGTTAATATCATAACTGCATAGAGTTTACCGTGGAAAGTGTTTCATGTGGTCATGGAACATCAGGAGAGCTGGAAGGCTGTTAGGTGCCTGTGTCTTTATCACATAGATCACTGGAGCTCCTAGGAGGTCTGAACACTTCTGTGTGATGGGTCATGTTCTGAGAAACCAGGGGCCTGCATCCTACATCTGTTACTCTCACGCCAAAGAGCCTATCAGGCAAAAGACATACAAGCCTCCCCAGGGGGATTGTGGGAAACCATCACCCCCGAAGGGAACAAGTGTGGCTTTCTCTAAAACGTGGCAAAAAGATCTATCAAAACAAAGACAGCTCACAGTATATACAGAGAGCTATGCACCCCCGGCTGCCCCTTATACCCCGGGTCTGCTGGTATAAGTCAGTACGGCTCAATAATGAAACACTAGGGGGCGCTGTGGGAGAAGTACTCAGATGTTCTGTCTTAGACAATGGCCGTAAATATAACCAGGTAGCCTGGCATAATGAAGTATCAGCCATTAAGTGACCTTTGTTTAAACTTGATGGACGCGTACGCTCCACGGATGAGAAGACTTCTGTATTTTATGAGCAAATAATATTTTTCTTCAGCTGTATTCTTTCTATTTATCATCGCCATTATTAGCGAGCCGTATTCATGTGTTTTTATGGATCATTTCTCTTTAACCAAACATAAATTCTTAATGAATCTAGGATGCCTTTAAGTGGCTAAGTAATTTTGGAATTTGTGCAGCTGTTATTAGGAACAGATCACACAGACTAACAAAAGAAATACATCACGAGTCCATTGTAATGTCCGAGTTTATTTCGGGATGATTGGGGAGGCATAAAAGGCTTTTAACGGTACTTTCTTCCTGGGGTTCATGCGTTATTCATTACAGAATGACTGTCTTGTCTGTTTCAGTGAGTGTGACGCCTTGTCTCTTGGGGTGGCCCCAATGAATATTTCAGGCCTAAATGTAAACGAAATTACTGGTCAGGGGATCCGTGGGTCCTTGGGTGACAGAGGGCCCGCTTGGGTGCATTAGCCCCCCACCAAATGGGCATTCCGAACGGCTCTGGGCACAAGCAGCCAAACTGATTCTTTGGGGCTGCTTTGAGCTTCTCTTACACTCACTTAAACCTCACATTGTGACACGTCACTACAGCTGGATAATTTCAGGTTTAAGGTCCGAGAGTTCAGCAGCAGATTCCAGTTGGTTCCAGATCAGGATATTAAACATGTGGCATATGCACACTGACAGGGTTGTCAGACATACTTTAGGGTGGCAGATCTTGTACATTTATCATAAGATCCATGGATAAGTCAGACTTAGTTTAAGAGCAGGATTATACATCACAGAAGAGTCATATCTAATATGCAGTACTCAACAATAAGGTGAAGCAGGAGACACTGGGAACGACCAAAAACAGCAAGATAAAGGGTGGAAGTGACTTTCTAATGCCAGAGATGACCGTTAACTTATCTGGCAGTTTCTCATGAATTGCAAGATGACATCAGGTGACCTTCAAAAGGAATGGGAAACATGAAGTGCAGGTGTGAAGTTCACTGCTAGGACAGTTTGTATCAGGCTCCTAAAAGCAGGACTGAAATCCCATAAAGCAAGGAAGAAGCCCTTCAATAATGAGATACAGCAAAGAACCAGGCTGCAGATATATATATATATATATCCCCCTGTCCAGGGTTGTTCCCTGCCTCGTGCCTGTTGCTTCCGGGATAGGCTCCGGACCACACATGACCCAGTAGGATAAGCGGGTTGGAAAATGAATGGATGGATGGATATATATATATATGTATATGTATATATAATTCACAGATACACATAAATTGAGAAATAATTGAGTGAAAAAAATTGTGCTATATTTTTTCCGTGGCTGTATGTTTGGAGCAGGCCAGTCACTGGGCCATAGTAATTTAATTGAGCACTTCTATGCACTGAGTTTAATGACTCAGGTAATGGGCCTTTCCTTACTTCTCACTGTATCTCTCCTTTCAGAGCCTGCAGTTCATGACGACATGAACAACTACATCAGCCAGTACTACAGCGAGTCGAGCAGAGGTGAGCCAGTGACTCGCCGTCCGCCTTTACTTTGATGCTTCGTTGCAGCAAAACGCACCCGTCCTGACTGATGACCCGGTTCGTTACCCAGGCACCCATGGGGCACGTGTCATCACCACCACAGCCATTGAGGTTCACCTGTCTGACCACGGGCTGCTTGGCGGCGACCCTCCCAGCGTGTCGGTCACCCACTCGCCCCGGCCGGATCCCAGCGTTCGGGTCCCTCACTCTCCCCGCCCAGATGCCGGTGCTCACGTCGCACACCTGCCCCGGCCGGATCCCAACGCTCCGGTCGCGCGCCTGCCCCAGCCGGACCCCGGCGTTCTGGCACACTCGGCCCGGCTGGATCCCAGTGCCGTGGTTCAGGAGCTGCTGTCTTCGCTGTCGGAGGACTCCTGCCTGGCCCAGAAGGGCCTGGACCCGGTCAACCTGAAGATGCCCAGCCCTGAGCTGGAGCACAGGATCAACCTCTACAACCAGAAGAACCAGGAGATCCTCAACGTGCTCCACACCAAGCCACTGATACACTTGCAGCCCTCACTGGAGGAGAAGTGTAAACTCCGCAAGCCGCCTGACCCCCCCGTGGGCCGGGTGCCCGAGGCATAGCGAGCTGAGCAGTACAGAGCTCCTCCCCCCAGTCCCTTCTGAACAGCCCTTCCTGTCCGGACGAGGAGAACCAGAACTGTAGCACTACTGGAAGTGCACGACTGGTTTTGTGAAAGCGCTGACCACACTGACATGGTCATGCATTAAGTGCATCTGAAACCACGGATCGTCCCATTGTCAGTGCCAAGGGGTCGGAATGGACTCAGACATGGTGAGAAACTCAGAAACATGCAGAGAAAACCCTAGAGACTTCTTTTTGCTCTGCTATAAAATACTATGACAAAACCTATGGTCTTCTCTGATCCAGCTGCTGCAGGATACGTCCGATTGGACGACATTTATTTGCAGCATATTTCTTACCTTTGACCTTTTTCTACAATTGGTGAGAACGGAATTTGTATTTATATCACCGGGGGGTTAACTACCTGATTTTCAAACTAAACTCCAGCCACCTGAAGACTTAATGGAAGGATTGAAAGTGTTAAATGGTGGAGAAAAAAATGGACATTGTATTCAGTTACAAGATATGGCTTACTAATCCTATACATTTTCTTAATGTTGCATATGATTCTTGGAGAGTGCAGGTGTTAGAAAACTCATTCTGAGAAAATAGCAGGGATCGATTCTCTATTGCTCATTTCGACTGGTTTTCAATACAAAGCGAAAGGTCAGGAAAACTTATTTATCTGCAGTTGTGATGCAGTCAGGTGAGACAGGGAATCAACTTCTGTCGCTGTTATTTGGAACCGACGTGTGACAGGAGAGCGGCGTCCAACTGAAGAAACTTTTTTCTCAGTGAAAAAAGTGAAAAACGAAAAGTCGTGGAAGAATCCCACAAAGGGAGCGGTATCATGCAGCTTCTGCTGAATGGAAATAAACCTACAGCCAGGATCCAGACGGTCTGGTGTCCATAAATTGCTCGTAGTCTTCCCTCGTCTAATGCTGTGTGATTCCAGGGATAGCTTCTGCGCTCACCGTACGTGAATACTCATTATATATGGTATTCTGATTTATTCAATTGACTAGTTTAAGTTATTGTTCCGAATAGGCAAAATTATTGAAACCTCCCCTTTTTTTTGGGGGGGGGGGGTGGGCAGAAGAGAAAGGGGGTTGAACTAAAAATGATAGAACGTCAATAATATGCCAATGAAAGCGCGGGGTGCCAGCGGTAACACCTACCATTCAGATATATTTGTTCCCTTCTTCGCTAAGGTTAGCCTTGAATTTTTGCATATGTCCGTTTAATTGTGTTGTCTCCATGTTTGTTCACAA
Source organism: Brevimyrus niger (assembly GCA_015164015.2). NCBI lineage: Eukaryota > Metazoa > Chordata > Actinopteri > Osteoglossiformes > Mormyridae > Brevimyrus > Brevimyrus niger. The sequence goes on from JAABNY020000019.1 coordinate 8,712,571, forward strand.
TTTGTCTACCATTCTAGTGGGATAGCATCAAAGACATGGGAGATGTTATGTTAGTCTTGTATCTTTGCACCCTCTTCTTTTGTTAGGGAGATATATGGTCTGTTGAGAGTGTCGGATTTCAATGCAAACATCAAATTCCGTTAAAATGACAAATCACAAAAAACGATTCCAAAGACCACAAAGTAACAACAACGCGTCACCTTAATGTGATTTGTTAAGCTGTGCTTCCTAAATGATCAAACAGCATCTGTTCTTGGCAGCTATATTGGTAGAACAGTACTAACCAGCATTAAAAGTGATACTTCTAATATTAAACTGATAACACACCAAAAACAGTGCCTGAGTTCTCACTAGTGAGAATTAAAACAGGTAACCAGAGTTTTAAAGTATACGCAATATTTGTTAAAACCTATTATCTCTGTTACAGTAAAATAAAATTAAAATGCATCAAATTTATCTTATTACACATGAGGTACATGAACAAACCAAGCAGTGGGAATTTTATCATATTTTTGTAAAACAACAGCAGAAAATTGAATAAAAGTTTATGCACATGCTTACTTTTGTCATGTTTCAACACTGCCTCAGAAAAAAACGGTACCTGTCATTCTTCATATTTGAATTTGCATAGTAGCAGTAGAGGCAGCACTTGTTAAGTGACGCGCCCGTCCTTGGCATCGTTTTTCTTTAATGTCACGGCAGACTTTCAGAAGTTCCCCAGAGAACTACAGCTCTTTTATATTATTAGATACAAAAGGATCAAAAGCTGTTGATCGCTACAGTTAATAAACATAACACAACGCGAGCATCATTTGTCACTTAGAATTTTATCTATACAAATGTTTCCTTCTCAAACTGCTTGTTTTCGCTAAATTTCAGGCATTTTACCCTGAGGGTACAACGGTTGAATCATATCTAAAGGTCATGTGTAATCGAACAGAATATTAGCAGCTGCCTTTTGTATGTAAACTATTACTTATACAACTCAGATGTAACAAATCAGGGCAGTGTCTCAGGTTGGGACTTTTAAATTTTCATATACAAATAATAAATAGCAAATTATCAATGAAGCGTTTACTTGGGTGTGACGATGTTAATATGGCCATTTTAATGATCTTACTCAAGTGACAAAATCAAACGAGAAAATCATGTCACAAGACAAACTTATTTCTGAATTTTATTACGTTACAAAAATTACAGATGTTTTATTTGCAACAACGAAGGTCATTCAGAAACTAAATTAACAGGAGATGGGTATACGGGTACCACTGCAGATACCCATCAATGCCAACTGGTGAGCAAACCCCACCGCCAGAATTGAAACCTCAGCGAGCAAAATCGAAACCTCACAATGAAAACAAGGTCAATATAATTCGAGGTTTAATTTCGACAGTATTATCTATATAAAGGCAATTAGGTCGTGAAAATGTGGAGCTACTGGCGGGTAGCATTTCTTCATCCAGCAAGTCCTGGCAGGTCCTTCCGCATGACAGCTATATAATAATATACCATATAATCAAAACCCATGTTGACCTAAATGGCCACAGTCTCCTTATGATGGATCTTCAGCTCCGGAGAAGGGTTCAAAGTCGCCATCATGCTGAAGAATTAGCCTTGTCATTTGCTCAGCAATGCCGTCATTTCTGGAACAGCCTAGGAGTGAGAAGCGGACATTGAAGTGATCAGGGTCTGTTCACTGCCCGGACTGCTCACTTCAGAGCTCATGACTCTCCTGGTAACATATTCCATAGGTACATGACATCACTGCCTCACAGGTATGAAATGTGAACAAAATAAGGAGCGTCTCTCTTACAATCAGTGTGAATATACCATAAAAAACTAAATGCTGTCTCAATAGTCATATATATATTCATATATATATTTGATATATATAAAAATCACCTTTCTTTCCCATTCTGACATTCAGTTTGGAGTTCAGGAGATTGTCTTGACCAGGACCACACCCCTAAAT
>JAABNY020000019.1:8727204-8745364 GCA_015164015.2 Brevimyrus niger
ATATCTTAAAAGTTGTCGTAATCTGGAGATAGGTGGACCTCTATGCATACAAACCCAAAATTACCTTAAGAAAATAAAATACTCAAAACTATAAATATATTTATATATAAAACCTGAATGCCTGTGATCGGTTCAGGCCACAGTCTGGGCAGAACAGCCACATCAACATGGACCTAGAGGAAGGTGACATCACAATTCTTTTTAAGGGTGTTTTTTTGGGTGAATCCAACCAGGTTCCATATTATCAATGTCAATTTTTTAGAGACAAACAAGGGATGCTAATTCCACCATGATGTCCACACCACAATGTTGCCAATCAGGGAATGTTGCATGTTGCACATAGCATATTGGGACGAAGAGAGGAAGAAATTCAAAGCAGTACCTACTGTTTGCCATTACTGGTTTACTGGTGTGTCAAAATGGATTTGGCAGACAAAACAACTTTAGATTTGTGTATAAGGCGTGCAACTGTGTATAAAGTGCAACTGACAGAATGTGCACTGTGGCACGATAACAAATCGTGGAGACATTTTAATTGTTCATGATCCAATATCATCAGTTCATTTAGAGAAGCTCTTCTGCATACCTCGGTTGCAATGAGTGGTTATTTGAGTTACTATTGCCTTACTATCAGCTTAAACCAGCCTGGCCATTCTTCTCAGACCTCTGAAGGTATTTTCACCCAGAAAACCGCTGCCCTCTGGATGTTTTTTCTTTTTCCTTTTTTGTCCTATTCTCTGTAAACCCTGGGGATGGGGTGTGCATGAAAATGCCACCAGATAAGTAAATTCTGAAATACTCAAAATAGCCCAACTGGCCCCAACAACCATGCCACATTCAAAGTCACTTAAATCACCTTCCGTCTCCATTCTGGTGCTTGACATGAACATTAACTGAAGCTCCTTACCAGCATCTGCATGCTTTTATACACTGTGCTGCTGACAAATGGTTGGCTGATTATATATTTGCTTCAACATGCAGCGGAACAGCTGTAACTAATAAAGTGGCCATTGAATATCTGTATGTGTCTCTCAAAGGAACAGAAGAGAAACTTTCCAAAGTACATGTGCAAATGGGAAATAAAGGATCATTTCACGAACTGTCATTAGAACAATTTAGGAGACAAAAAACACAAACTGCCAAACAAAGGCTTTACAATGAACTAATATTAGAGTCGGATTCTTCAAAAAGCATTTCGGGTGATGATTGACTGACTGATAAGACTGCATTTTTGTTGTTTTTTTCTGTAAAGTCAAAATCAATAGGCCATTTTGTTCGCATACAAGGGTCATCTCCAGGTTTCGCAAACTGCCACATAGATAATTCTTCCATAACATTGCTTCCAGTTTCGTAACAGGGCGTCAAACAGCAATGAATGATATTGTGAATGAAGTAATAGCCGTTAGGTGCATGTGTTGCCTTAAATATGTCAGCAGCATGCAAAGTCCGGTTTACAGTGTCAAAGCTTGCGGTAACAAATGCATTAGTTATCTGAGTGGCGTTGACAACCATGAGTGTCTAAAACACATATTATTAAAATAGTGCAATAAAACCGCTGATCGAGGGCAACTGAATAGAACGTATAATTACGAAATAGTGGAAAAAGAAAATAACCGAACGTGCATGGCAGCATTGACCTTCTGCAGATGACCAACTGTATGTATCCCAGTCGTCCGTCTGTCTTTATGTTTTGTAAACAATATATACGAAAACTACCAACATTGCTAACGACAGGGGTGGAGCAATTTACTAAACGTAGGAATTCATTTTGGGGCTTACCAAGTGCCTGAAATTTACTTGTTTAACGGCCTTAAACATTTCTTCGCTGTAGATTCTACTGTCCTCCGGTAAAGGTTGGAACCCGGAGTTTCGTGTTCTCGCGAGAATAGAACGGACTACACGCACTTCCGTTCAATGCAGAAAAACTTTATTAGAGTGAAAAAGTAGGCTCGAGCAGCAGTATTTGCAATGTCCAATTGTAGTGCGTTATGTATTAGATTAGAACCGCTAATTTTCTCTTGTGATTAATAGAATTGCAAAGTCTGCATACACTGATTATTGGGGAATTCGTAGACTTTTACTTTTATTACAGTTATGCTATGTGGCGTTTTGTCCAAAACAACTTGGAGAGGAAAGGTTGACAATTTATGTGTGTCTGCTGGGTTCTGAACCCATAAGCTTTAGGGTTGTCAGTTCCATGCTCGACTTGTTATGCTATAGGAGCGTATTTGCAATTGGCTTTTTAAAGTCAAACTGTTAATTTATCTGGCTTTTTTAAAACTTGTGGTATTCCATGCGCTCGTTGTGAAATCATAGAGGATTTTTCCCTTGTATTTTGAATTCGTTCATTTATTTTAGTATTTTTTGCGTGCTTTCTTTAAATTAATAATTCCTTTAAATTTTCACAATTAAATTATTCGTACAAGTATATTTTATCTTGATTCCAAATTTTTTAAAAAAAAACGTTATTTGAATGTTAGGCTACAAAAAAGGAAAATATGTTTTTGTTTGCATATCAAGATTCGTATTTTGTTTCAGGTCATGCCTTATCAATAGCCCAATGAAGCGAGTCAGAATAAAAGACAGCAAATCAGCCGAAGGAGCTACGTCTGGGGAACCCAACATGAGGCTTAGTGATGTCCGTTCATACTTTTAATAATTCTATCCAACTTTTCTAAATTTCAGCAACCAGCATTCAATCAGCGTCGCAGTAATCCCGGGATACAGGCATAATGTGCGAGGCGCGTACGCCCTGGGTCGCTCCACATACACATACCTATAGATATAATATGAGCAATTTACAGCCAACTAACGTCTGACTCCGGTGCACAAAGTGCCGTGACAGGATTTCCATCTGCCACTTCGAATGTGTGACCAAAAATAACTTTACGCAATACAGTTGGAGACATATTTTTGTTAAGAGCAGCTGACTTCTAGATTTATTATTAAGTGTACCTACCCCATTAACAAAGATTAATAGTTACATGTGCTTATATCAAAGCGTTCCATACTATAATGCTCCGTAATATAAAATATACTTGATGATATAGCCTAAGAATAACGGTCCAAGACTTGATTTTATTAGTTTTGAATGTACATATTATTTTGGGAATATAAAATGAATTATGACTAAAATCTAACTAAGCTCACAATGACCTGTAAAACGTTGTAATACTGATATTATTAGATGCTGCATGTTGACTGACCAAATAAGAAATTTCCAGTAATGTTTAAAATGAAGACCAAGAATTATGGAATACAAAGTATATATAATTTAAAAATGTAATCACGCGAAATATATTTCACTTGGATAAAAGTATATTACGACCTACATGGGATGCAGCCTATAGATTCAACTGCTAAAGCATTTCAAATTCGTTCAGCGAACGCTCTTAAATAAAACTGAAAATAATTGCGCTTTTAATGTTATCTGCGTTAGTGATGATATTTGCTTTTTGTAATGCTGTAGATACAACGGGAATTAAATTTGCAGTATAATCATGTTTTAACCAAATTAAAAATATATTCATGGTGAATGTTTGGTTGGTTTCTTATTTAATGTACACCAAAAAGGATGATTAGATAAACTAAGATATACTAATTGGATAAGACAATGATTGGGTATGCCGCCTGAGTAGTTAAGCCCAAACAGTAATCCTAAATTTTCTTCCATCTACTAATTCTAATTGAAACTTTAAATTATTTGTGTGGGGTTGTAGGTCAATGTCAAAGGTGAGGTTCGGCAGAGGGTCATGGTTTGCCCAGGGTAATATGCTGAGAAGGGCACGAGCATTGCTCCTGTTTCGACCAAGGCACATTTGAAAACTTGGCTTCCATTACCTTGAAAATACAATTTCTCTGACCATATGCTTAATTAATCAAGGCAATTAGCGCGATTGATTTTAAAGAACAGGGGAAAAATCTCGAAATATTTAAATCCGCGGTTCCTTTTTTTTGGCTTGGTTTAAAGTTATATTTATATATTTAAAGTTATATTTGTGAAGTGTGTTTTTTCAATATTTATCATTTCAGATAAATATTGAATATTGCTTAACCATAACAAATGATGGTCTTATTTATGTCTGTCATCAAGGTAGTTTTACAGCGGTCGAAAATGCGTACTTTTCGTTTTCATAACGTTTTAGGAATGTATTTCGTAAATAAAATTAATAAACCTCAAAGCACGTTTATTGTTATAACGAAAAAATACTACAGGTTGCATTTAACGCTATGCATCGTTAATAGTTTCCTGATTGATGAGTAATTTAAAACAAATTATAAATCTAACGATGAATTACAGTTTAGTTTGCGCATGCCTGTGACTTGGCAAAATTAGACATTTGCGGACCGACTTTTATTTATTCGTTTTTTTATCGTTTCATCTGTCTTGTTGTAGGCTATTTTAAATATATTTTTATTTAATCGTTGTTTTTAATCTCTTCTGTGACCTTCTACGTTTAAACTAGCCAAACTGTATTGCCATAATGTTAAAGCTTTCGTCGTGCGCTGGTGTGAAAAGTTAAGAGAAAATCCTCGTGCCGCGATGTAGGTTAATATTAAAATCGTTTCTGCGGATTCACTTCTGCATGTATGCAGCATCTTATTGTTACTTAGTAAATTGCCAGCTAATAAAAATTAAGACGGCTGTGACTACATGTGTATTCTGTAAATCGTTCTCCAAAAGCGTTGTTTTCTCCTTTAATTTGTTCTTTTGACTCGCAGGCTATATTTCTATTTCGTACAAGATAAAACATTGACAACGTATTCAGAGAAGTAAAAGTCAGGTAATGTAATTCGATTTATTTAATATATTTTCAATCTCTCGTTTTGAATAGCTGTTTGTGATCAAACTGTACGCACTGCCTTCAATTTAGCAATTGATTAGAAAGTAAGACAAATTGCTTATCTTAAATTTCACAGGTGAGAAATCAACCTCCCAGTTCAGCGTCCCTTCCAGCAGAGGTCTCTCTTCTCGAAAATCGATAGTAGATACCCATTTCAACTCTTTCTGTTTTAGGACCTTTTTTTTTCAAGGTTTTTAATTACAGAACAGATAAATTTGTTCGTGTATAAATATTATATATATATGAGGGCTTTAATTCAAGTTCTAGGCAATTGTTTTCTCGGGCGGACCAAATCGAGCGTCATGTGAGCAGGGGGCATATTTTGTTATTTTCAAGTCCGATGAAACATACAATAGAAGACTTGTTCTTCTTCGAAAGGTTCATTTTCGCGTGCCGGTATGAAAGTAGCAGTTAAGAATTTGTGATTGTTCTTGGAACTTTCTTTCATTTCTATATGATCACATCAGCCAGTAATAACAGCTCGCGTGCGAGCTTTTGACCAGGTGTGTTTTAACTGAAATAAATAAACATAAACCAAACATGCACCTCAAGTATCTTAGTTGCAATACATTAGATACATGTAATGAAAATGGCATTTATTAAATGTATATATGATAGGCTATATTAAATACACAAAGGTATGTTTTATACAGGTTATATGCGGATAAAAACATTCTCATTCTTGCAAGTGTTTGATCTTCCCTTCCCTGGATCATTCCTTAAAAAACTGTGTTTACTCTCCTGTGTCATGAGAAATCACTACTGTAAAAACGTGCGCGTTTGATGCATTTTCTTGGCGAACGCCCCGTTCACGTGCGTGTTGGGTTTGTACGTGACGTCACACCGCTTGTAGTGCAATGCAGGCTCATCCCGTCGCTCCCGTTTGGAAAATACAAGTTATCAGCCAGAAGAGGAACCGGGCGGGCAGTTCACTGCTTCCTTTCTTGTCTCCCGTCACTGCCATCGGTCCTGCATGGTGGATATTATTTTTTGCTCCTCGTTCTTGGGTGATATGGGTGATCATTCCAAGCGTAAGTCAAATTATAACGATAGCTTTTATAAGAAATGTGTTTAACCGATGTCTAAAATGCTGAGTAATTAAAGGTGCAAGCAACAAAACTACATATTTGAAAGTGTACTCAGTAGATATGTTGCACGATTGTAGTCACTGAACTGAAACAACAAAGTTAAAGTTCTTAGTTTCTTGTGCAATGTTAATGAAAATTTACTGATGTCTGAATGTTAGCAAACCTGTTTCGCTTATTTTGTACGGTTTGTTTTGAGCGTTAGCCCATTCCACTATGGAACACCATAATCGAACACCATACATGCTTGCATATTACATATTCACGTGCATAAAGTTCAATTTCAAGAGTCCCGTGGTCTGTAAAGAAACCGGTGGTTGTATTTTGTCCACTTTCTGCAGAGAAGCCTGGAACTGCTATGTGTGTTGGCTGTGGGAGTCAGATACAGGACCAGTACCTACTTAGAGTTTCCCCGGACCTGGAGTGGCACGCTGCGTGTCTGAAATGTGCCGAATGCAGTCAGTACCTGGATGAAACATGCACTTGCTTTGTCAGGGATGGGAAGACATACTGCAAAAGAGATTATATCAGGTGCGAAGCTTCCCCTTGTGCCCGAATGTGATTTCGAATAGTCATGCGCAAACTGTTATCAGTTACAATAAACATGTCTATAAAATATGACAATGACTGAAGCTTTTTAAATTTAAATTCGGTTAAATACGTAAAAAAGAATAGTGGTATTTATTTAGCTAATTTATTGAAACCCTTTTGTTGGTTTCGTTTATTTGTACCTTAGTCTTGATAAAAAATAATTCATATTGTTTTTGTTTCTTTCATTAAACCTTGTGTTATATCTAAAAGAATGTATATCAGCTTAAAATGAGCAAATTAATATACTGATCATTCCAGTAGCTGAAACATAGATGCAATTATCGTAAATGTATATTTAATATGTATCTTTCCATAAACAACATTCGAAATAGAAGTTTGTTTGATTACTTGACCTTGTTTTTTTTTAATAATACACTTAAAATGTGTTGCCGTTTTCTTTCCAGGTTGTTTGGAATAAAATGTTTTAAATGTAACCTTGGCTTTAGTAGCAGTGACCTGGTGATGAGAGCACGAGACAACGTGTATCATATCGAGTGTTTCCGGTGCTCCGTGTGCAGCAGACAGCTCCTGCCGGGAGATGAGTTCTCCTTGCGGGATGAGGAGCTGCTCTGTCGGGCTGACCACAGGCTACTAATGGAGCGCAGCTCCGCCGACAGCCCCGTCAGCCCAGAGCATTTTCACTCGAACAGAGCTCTTCATATGGCAGGTGCGCCTTTTCGTTTTCTCTAGGAATGTGAACCGTTTCAGTATTTAGGGAAGTATGAGGATTGATCGTAATGGAGAATTGGTGATGCACAATAAGCCAGTTACAGTGTTGCCGGCAAAACTGACTAAGGTTACGTTTTTAATGACTGAAGTCATTTTTATTGTTATAATTTATGTTGTGTTTATTTTATAAACACCGAAATACAACTGTCAAAAAATGTATTTGATACGCGCGCAAAAATGTGTTTGGCGTTGCGCTTTTGCTGAAAGACTTATTGCCCAGGTGTCGGTTTTGGCGACGCTGATGTCCTATGACCTGTAAGTTATTCATCTGAACAGTATTGACAGTTCCGCTGGCTTATGAAGATGTATAGTTCAAAGTTTTCGGGCTACTAGGCCAACCTCAGGTCTTGAAATTAATGGACACGTAGCCTACCATAAATTAGTGCAATTTTAGTTTTTCAAAGGCAGATAAATTCGTAATTGTTTAAATTCTCCACTTAAATTAAATCAATTGCAAATGTTATGCATTATTTCTACCTTTAGGAATGACGGTTAATTCATCATATGTTTTAAACTTTTAACGTCAAGTGAGCGGAATTTTCTTTCTTGTTCTTCGGAAAGCTTCTTTGGAATAAACATTATTATTTAATTGCATGAATATTCACGTGTTTTCTTTGCATACATATAGACCTGTAAGTTAGGCTTTACCAGTTCTGAAATACATCAATTACACAAATATAAATTAAGAATACCAAAAGCAAGGCTTTGTGAAGTAGTACCAGGCCCATCTCTACTTTCAAGTTAAAATAACATTATTTGAACAAAATTGCACAGCATAAGTCAATAACGTAATCGTAGGCCAATATTAGAATAAAGTAATCGTAAATGAATCCCTTTTTTTAAAGGACCCGCCTGCCGAGAAATTAAATGTTTATGCAGTAATTGTTTTTTGTGGGGTCAAAACGTTAACATGTTGGAAAAACAAAGCTTTCAGAAATCAGGTCAATGTGTTGTGTCTCTGTGTAACAGATCCCGTGGCGGTGAGGCAGCCGCCGCACCGAAATGTCCACAAGCAGTCCGAAAAGACCACTCGAGTGCGGACGGTGCTGAACGAGAAGCAGCTGCACACGCTGCGAACGTGCTACAACGCCAACCCCAGGCCGGACGCCTTGATGAAGGAGCAGCTGGTGGAAATGACCGGTCTCAGTCCGCGGGTTATACGAGTCTGGTTTCAGAATAAGCGCTGCAAAGACAAGAAGCGATCTATTCTGATGAAGCAGTTACAGCAGCAGCAACATAGCGACAAATCGGTAAGCATTTTAACGAGATCATTAATCTATACCTATTATTGGAAATGGTACGGTCAGCGTAGCTTTGTGCATTTAGATATGGTAATGTGGTCATTTCAGTGGTTTTGATATATTGTATAATATCTGGATTATTCCATCAACAGAGAATTAAGTGTCGTTATATGGTTGGTATTATTGATAATAATATAAATGTCTGCATTATGCTGAGTAATATTTGAACGGTTCAACTTAACAGTTCAATCCACTCCAAATATTTTGTTGATTCAGTCGCACAGTCAATTAGGTCTACAGTAAAATTGGTTAATTATCATGGTACTGCTCCTTTCCATGGCACTAAAATAAAATTTACATTACATATGGTTGCTATGTTACACTTAGATTAAATCACCATGTACTTATTTTTGCTTTGCTTAAATTATACCACAGAAGCATAATAATGTATGACGCACAAATCCGCCTTCTAACTGCTTACCCTGGTCAGGGTGCCTGGGACCTGGAGCCCATCCCAGGCAGCATGGGGCAATGCGGAAGGGCATGCTTATAATATGTGTGTGTACATCTAGTCTGGTTAAGGCCGAGAGCGTTAAATGAAGCGACTGTCAGCTCCCCTTTCGCGCCCGTACGTAAACGTCAGCGCTTGAGTTGCCTGCGCCCGCCGTCTGTTCTCGTGAAACGCCGTCACGTGTTGCGTTCTGCCCCATCAGAATCTGCAGGGCCTGACGGGGACGCCCCTCGTAGCGGGGAGTCCCGTCAGACACGACAGCACCGTCCAGGCCAGTCCAGTGGAGGTGCAGACTTATCAGCCCCCGTGGAAGGCTCTCAGCGAGTTTGCCCTTCAGAGTGATCTGGACCAGCCCGCATTTCAACAGCTGGTATGATTACAGTCGTCTCACACACACACGAGCATGCGCACGCATGCGCACACATGCATGTGTGTATTCATATCTTTCTGGGGACTCTCCATTCATTTCTATGGGATAAACCCTAAATCCCAAAAATGACAACCTTAACGCCTACCCAGCCCTAACCTTAACCATAAGTAAGCAAACAAAATATAAGACTTCTGGCATTTTTAGTTTATTCGATCGCATTCGCAGATCTTTGAGGGGGCCTGAAAAATGGCGCACACACAGCAAAGCTGATGAAATCACTGGATTTGACATTTGTAATCTGGTGCATGATATTCGCTGCTACCAGTGTGCTGTTTGATCTAAACTTTATTTACACAGATTTGTGGACATTAGTGACATCTGACATCTCCCTACCAATATTGTCGGAGTACCATGTGTCTTTGTGGGGGGGGAGCTGAGGGCTGATTTGGTCCCATAACATGTTGAAACCAAACAGTTTTTTGCTGCAAGTCGGTGAATGGATGCTGTCACTGGCCCATATTCAGCGGGTGATGGTTGGACGTGCCCCTCCCACTGGTATCCAGAGTTTTACATTACATTTTTTGGAGGGGGGGGTTGGGGGCGGGGGGCGGGGGGTCAAGCGGCAGCCCCCACTCCCCCATTACTGACAGCTACCTAAGCGCATGTGGACAGTAAGTGTCCTTTTGGGAAAGTTTCTAAAGACATCTGTCTGGAATCTGTTCAAAACTCAGCCCTGTGCAAAAAATAAGTCCCATTATATGCTTATATGACTACATTTTTCTTATGATTTTTTATGTGCTAAATGCTCTCCTCCCCGTATAGGTGTCTTTCTCAGAAGCGGGTTCCTTGGTCAACTCGTCAGGAAGTGACGTTACGTCTCTGTCCTCGCAGCTACCAGACACGCCGAACAGTATGGTACCCAGCCCGGTGGAGACGTGAAATGGGCCCCCGGCGTCCAGCCCCGACCACCTTAGCATGTTCCCGTTATCTGCATGAGAAACCAACAGCGCATCATAAGGGGGGAAGCGAGCCACGTTCTGAATATTGGACTGGCGGGACGATGCGGAGTTACGGAAAGCAAAGCGGTGCTTAACACACCGATTTGTTTGTCTTCCAAGGATATGGGATGTCTGGAGAATGTGCCCAAATATATTACTGCATCAACATTATCCAGAAGGAGGGACAGATAAATCTTTGAGGATTTACAAATCAATCAACGGCTATTGACTACGAGCCACTGACTCTTCTGTACTGAATCTATGAACTTAAAAAAAAAAAAAAAAATCATGGTCATTGTCTTGTTTGCTCAACATGATTTTTTATTTCATCACTCTGATTTCATTGAAGTCCAAAGCTCCCTGTGCTTGTCTCTCTGCGCATGATATCCGAAGACAATAAAAAGCTACTCTGATTGTAAAATATTTTATCTTAAGGGATGGAGGACAGATTGTTTGAGCTGCTCAAAGAGAAGTAAGTTATTGTTATTTATTGGTAGAAAATACTATTAATCTTCTTACAGATTAATCATTGAACACAATAAAACAACAAAATTCTGGCTGTGTTTTATGTCAAAGGAACACTTGCATGATAAAAGCCTCATGTACCAACACGATTGTCTATTAGAACTGGTTTGTATCGAAGTAGATATGTTTCATATATTTATTTATTTGTGACCAAATTTCGCACAATTCCAAATTATCTCGAATCAAAGCATAAACATAACGCATAGTCCATTTTTCATACGGTCGTTTTACTTTAATTAGCAAGTATGAAACTTAAGTATAACGCTGATTTGAACGTTCCCATAATTTGCAGATTTGCTTAAATACGTTCAACCAAGAACGCCACTAGTCAATCAAGTCTAGCACGTTTTGGCCTATTATAAAGTAATTTCAAAGTCTACAATCGATATTTTCAAAATTCATTGAGCAAAAGTGTTAAATGTATCTTTTAAATATTAAAACAAATGTTATGTGAAAAACTGCAATATATTACTGCATTCTATATTTTGTTCGCTGTGTATTATTATTTATTTATTGTACCCATAATTCAGACAGCGTGAATTGAAGCAACAACACGTGTACAGTTAATGAATATGTGCGTGCACGCGGTAATATCCACCGGAAGTTGTTATGATTTAAGTTAATGAATATGTGCGTGCCCGTGGTAATAACCACCGGAAGTTGTTATGATTTAAGTTAATGAATATGTGCGTGCGCGTGGTAATAACCACCGGAAGTTGACTTTAGCAAAAGTAACTACAGGTCAGGCATAGGTTAGGCAAGTCCTCTATAACTGCATTACCTTTCTGATAAATATTTTAATTCGTTTTATATTCAAAATGTTACAATTAATGTGCAACGAGTATTTCTTAAAATCTATCCACAACAAACTTTGAGGTAAAAATAAGGCCTATGCAAAAAGCAAATGTGGGTTTTAAAATATAGGCCTATTTATATGCAAGTAATATCTATCCATAGTATTGTCAGCGAACGTCACTTGAACTCGGCTTAAATATACAGACGTGGCCCCTTATGCACTGGCCGCTTTTGACATAGCGATGACGATTTCTGGATTGACATGGGTTTATTTCTGGGAGAGTGGGTGGCTTCACTGGTGGAGCTCCGGGACTTCGAATTAGCGTCTTCGGGGGATTTGTGATGTGATCATTCCAGTTTCGCTCGTTAAGTCACAAGTCTAGACAGACGACAAGGATCGGCGGCTCCTTATCTGTGCTTGGCATCACCTGCAAACGATACGCTGAATGAAGCCGCTACAACCCGATTCTCTCATTCACAGGACGCGGCACCGAAGTGGACCGAGGGGCCCAGCTGGTAAACCACCCTGGAGTATCCTCCGTTTATTTTCAATACGATCAGAATCCGGCTTGTGAATCGCCTCCGGACACGGAGTCCCCAGGTCAGCCTGGACTGGCTTTTCAGGCCTCAAAAGATTTGCTCCTGAGGATGGGTCTGATTGCAGCGAAGAGCGGAGTAATAAAAAAAAAAAACTCGGACAAGCTTCAACGCATTAATGGACACTGAACACGAAGGTTCACATTCATTGCCTGAATAATTACAACGCCCTACAGTCATTTTGATTTAAGGTGATGCTGGACCACCAATAAATAGTTAAGTATCTTGGAGGGAAAGTTTTCGACATTTCAGTACTCATCTTTGCAAACATACTTAATTGGAGATTTAAACAAAATTTCAATATCTAAAGCGAATATAAGCAATAAGTATACTGTTAATATAACGATATTATAGAAACACATGTATATCAGTTATTAAAGGAACATCATTTGATATTTCAGTCAGCATGTATGTGTCGTCAGTAGAAGATTATGTGGGGATTTTTTTAAATTTATTTTGAAAACAACACTTGAAGTGAATTAGGAAAATGGGTGGCAAATCGTCAATCGTGTAACTGAAGCATTTCATGGACGTTAAAGGTTACAAGTGTGCGGCTATCAAAGGGCACCATATATTAGTGTGGTGTGCATATGAAATTAGCGGGGCCAGTTTTCATAGAAACGATGAGCCACAAGGCTACCGTGAACGTACGTATTGTACGTTTAGAGGACTTCTTAGTATTAATTAGTATAAGTCACAGCTATAGATAAGTAAAGCAATTCCAAATTGCATTTTGAGGGAACCTACGCGTATAGACAAAAATATATGTTGAACCTGAATTTAGATTGGTCTTTAAGTTTAGTTTATAATTCCATCAATATTTTCTGTGACTTACAAATGGAAAAATAAATAGTATTGCAAATAGATTATTATTATTATTATTATTGTTATTATTATTATACTGTTTGAAGAGCAGGTAAAAGTATGGCTTATATAATACCGAAATTCAGATGTGAAGCTAATACAGACCCTTTAAAGATGAGAGATGAATTATCGGTATTAACTATGCATAACTTCAGGTTTTCATTCAATTAGTCATACACAAAAATCAGCACAACATTGACTTTAAAATTCAGTGATACCATTATCTCTTCCGCCTAATGTATTTTAAAACATCTGCGTCACTAAAATGTAAATCAGCATTATCAAAAATATATAATTTAGTTTATATGATTTCGATTAAAAGGCCATTTTTATAGCTTTTTTTAAATATATTTTTGACACATTATGTAACGGCATTAAGTGAACAAACTATACTATTAGCTGGCTATGACATTGCGACGATGACGACGACGAGGATGATGATAATGACAACAACCATAATAATATCTATGATTTTTAAATATTGTATTAGTTACTAGCCGTCTTCCCAAATAAACATATTGACATTTTTTTAACATAGTTATAGCCAAAGACTGCTACAGTACGTGTTGCTTTGGTATTACAGCGATTGCAACGGATTTCAATCAATACATGCGACGGAAATATTGAGACCACTAAACGTATTCTTTCATTATTTTTACTGATTTTGTAGACTTCCAGAGCTGTAATTGTCAACAGACTGGAAATAAAGCATTTGTGATTTCTAGAAACTGAGCAATTATCGTATTTCTCAAGTGTATCTCTACCTGTATCTCTTTATCCGCTTTTCCAGCTGGGTGTGCCTAAACTTATCATGGCCAGAACAAAAACAAACAAGAGGTGATCCTCTAATCTCCAGTGCATCGCAGCGCGAGCTGCCCCACGCGGCCGAATGAAAATAGACAGCGGTAATCTCCCCCAGAGGCGCTTTACCGCGCTCTTGCGATGCGCGAAGACATGAACACCTACACTTCCTGTGTTCAATTTCAAGAATGTGCAATGTAAAATTGTAAAATATGCATTTAAAAAATTGTGTTTATAGTGCAAAACATTAAAATGAGAAACTTCTGAAAAATGAACTGGAATCAGGGAATTGTTGCATTCTTATAAAAAAAAACAATACAAAAAATAAAGATTTCAGTAGTATAGTTTTAAGTCGGAAAGAGTGCAAAAGAAAAAAAACAACACGAGATCCATTATCGTGATGCTGGTAAATCAATGATAAACCATAAGTCATGCTAATTTTCTTCACTGTAAAATATGGGCCATGACAGCAAAATAACACTTCGAAAAGTCTGAGGCCTTTGTTACAATGCTACGAACTTAAATAATCCTTTAAAATCTAGTTTATTCAAGGGAAAGCAAATTTCAGTGGTGTTGTTTCTTAGTTTTGCACCATTTTAAAATCCAGGAAGGAAATAAAAATACAAGTTCGTAGACGGCACCACTATAGTATAATTCATTTATACCGTAGAGAAATGCATTTTCAGATGTAAATCCGTGGTCATGTATCTTCATGGTAATGCAAAGTAATACGTAAGTTTCACAAACGGCATCTCATCCTCGCGCTTCGGGATTAAGAGGATTGAGGACTGGAGCCGGTGCCGTCGCGGTGGAATTACGCAGGTGATGAAGGACTAAGAAAATGCAGACCATTAGAGCACGTAAGCAACAAGGTCAGCCCGAGGCTATGCCCAAAGCCCCTACAGGTTGAAACGTCATTAACTAATTTAACATACTGTACTACAGACCATCCTGGTGCCATGCGTATAAGCGACGGTAGCCTACTGATGAATACAAAATTTTCATAGTCGTAAATCTTAATTTTGTATGCTAATCGATTGAATATAGTCAGTTAAATAAAATATATTTTTAAATAAATGCACGGTGTTGCTATTATCGGCGTGTATATATGTGCGTTTTAATTTTAATGTTTTAATTAATCACCTAAATATAGGTAACGTCAATATTTGAAAAAGTTCGAATTAATATAAGCCCATAAGCAGATCACTTCATAAAATTAATTATCAGAAGCAATATGCAAAATAAAAAAAAACAATTAATGGGAAAAGAAGAGGCAAAGTGCACAACGTAATTATCATCACTCATCCATTTTCTATATCCTCCTGTCCGATGAATTTAAATCAAATGTATTGATAACAACAAAATCCGTTTAAATAAGACGTTCAATAGTTCCGTATTTTTTATTTTGTAACTGTAACAGCACTCAAAATGGTGTGTAGTCCTGCTATAATTTTTGATAGTGTACATTTTATATATATATATATTTTTTATTTACAAATTATACAGATATTTCACTGTTTCTCTGCGTGCCCGAAGCTTTCCATCGGGATATTTGCTTAAATTTTTTTTTTTGGTTCGATGGCTCAGTGTAACCTACAAGCTGAACTCATTGTTCGCCGTTTTATTGCTAAAACTACACAATGTGCCCCTAACAACCAATTCTATTACAGAATGTCCTCGATAAAGCATTTCAAATAAAGCTCCAATTAATAAAACTAACGCAACTGCAGAATAGACATCATGTGGACACTAAAGGAAGCTAAATGTCAGTATTACCCGACATTATATAATTCATTTCCTCATAAATAACCAAGTAACATATCGGAAATTCTTTTGCTTGTTGCCTAATTAACATCGAACTTAAAGTCATACTTTTGTTCTCAAAGAATGAGCTTTAAAATTGACTTTGACAAAAAATGTGGCGTTAAGTTTCGGGTAAATAGACATTAGCAAAGCAATTTAAACCGATACAGTGTTAAGTAAAATGCAATATCATCCAGTACTGGACTGTCACATAACGAATGCATCTTCATGACCGCGAGCACGCTTCCTGGAGGTATCACCTTATCAAAGACTCTAGACCACAGTTGTGGTTTCGCTGTCGGCTTTTATCTAGGACTCGTCTAATGTCAGCCACCGTAAATTGCGAATTATCATACAGTCAATTCGGGCACGCAAAGGAAAAATGCTGTCACAGGAGCGATGTATGTTTCCTGAAAACTCCTTTGCTTTTCACCTGTTTCTCATGTAGGCCTACTAAAAGTTGTAAGTATCTGTAGTTCAATCCATTTTTTTCTGCACTTATCTGGTAGAGCACTATGCTCCCAAAGGTATAGGTGTATAACCCGCCAGCCGTGTTATTTGCCGTACGATGTCGTGCTATTTTTAAGGTCCCGCAACATTGAAAAGAGACTTATCTCAGTTTGGTAAAGGCTGGACTGGCAGCTTAAATAGCTTATATTCTGTCTGCTAGCCAAATAAAAGAGGATCGCCGCTAAAACGTTCCTTGAGACAGCCAGAGAAGAGCATTTGGCACAAAAGAGGCTTGCTTTTTCAGAACCCGACACCAAGACTAAGTTCCACACTATTGTTTTTCATCCCCCAAGAACTGCACACAAGTGATCTTCTACCCAAATGCACTTCTCTTTGTAATAAGCATTTTTTTTGCAACAGCTTGTTTATACTGTGCGCGTTTTGGCAAGTAAAAATACCGAAAAAATCCTGTGGAAAGAGCGTTTATTTTCTGGCCCGTGCCCCAAAAAGTGACGGCAGGAGACGTAGAGCAGCTCACCATACGTCTTTGTGTTTTGTAAATGCAGCGACAGCGGGCTCTCTCGCTCCGAGTGCGACTAATCTCAAGATTAGTAGCCTAGGTAGCGGCGCGGTAAGAGGGGAGGCAGCGGGATGTGTGGGAGACCCGTCCGCTGGAGATTTACATGGTGGCAGGTAAATCCAGAAGAAATGACCGAGAGATCCAGAGGAGCGTATGTTTATCTGACTATGAGTAAGGGCAGTAGCAACATTAACACAGAAGGGGGAAGGGGGCACATCTATAGACAAGTCACCCTAAGTGCTTATATCATATTCAGGATAATAATTAGGATTGCTTGTATCTGTGAATCCAACAAAGGATAAACAAAGTGCGTGACTTGCTCTGGCTGGGGCACCAAAGAGGCCCATGTGAGAAGGGGACATTCGGCGGATAGAACGGGGACTTTTACGCTGGTATGGCTTCAACAGGCGGCAGAGAGGAACCGAAACGAAAGACAGACGTATTCAGCAAAAGGGAAGTAGGCTGTGAAAGAAAGCGGGTGTCAGCTTTGGGGAAAGGACACAAGGTCTGGGTGTGTGGTTTTGATGAGAGATGACAAAGAGGTCTGCTTTATATTAGTAAATAGTAACTGCTCCATGAAAGGATGAGTGGATGAATTGGCTCATCACTTAACATTGGCCCAATATTGATAGAGGAGGGGGAATAAATGGCATGTATGGTGCACAAAGAAAACAGGCCACTGAGTCATGGCTTTTGGGGGCGGGGGAGGTAGGGACTGGTCTTTAGAGTGGAGTAACAGGACTCCCTGGGGTGTATGGTAAGGGGTTATGGTCAGGGTGCTGATGTCGCGTGCACTGTGGGACCAGCATGGTTACAGTCTTTGCTTAGATGTGGGAGGGTAGATGGTCACATCAGTCTTCGATAACAGGTGAGATAACGGTCAACGCGACCCTTTTGCACAGACAGACGGCCGGACAGACGGTCGGCGTCAATTTCCAGCTGCACGTCTCCCTAAGTCCCTCCAAAGAGAAATAAATAAATCAGGGCAAGACAGCATCTTGTGCTTGTGGAATCGGTTGTTTTTATGTGATTTCAGATTTACTTAGGATTTACGTAGCTTCTGTGAGGCTATTTGTCTTATTGAAATGTGGTGATGTGGGGGGGGGGGGCAGATGGATGCAGCATGGCAGTTTCCCACCCCATACAGCTGACCCCCCCCAGGCGTGTTATCGCTGCTCTGAAGGTGTAGCCTTTAATGATGATGGAACACGATTCTGCTGCAACCCATGGCTACCTTTACAATCATCAGCTTCAGAACCCAGTCTCCAGGGACCAACCTTAACTGGGTGAACCTGGATATGCCTTTCTAGGATTTACCTATATTGTACAATGTAATAGACATCCCATTATTAAGAGTACAAATACAGAATAAAAGG
>JAABNY020000019.1:8759820-8779300 GCA_015164015.2 Brevimyrus niger
ACCACCCCCACCCACCCACTCACTCAGTAACAAATGACGAGTAATTAGGGTGCGACTCCAGCACCCGAGTCTCCAGGCAGCCTGGATTGGTCTGTTGGGGTGGGGTGGGGTGAGGTGGGGTGGGGGGGGTCAGCAGATTCAAGCTGCGGCATGTCTGCCAGGGGGGGGCGCCCAGGGGAGCTCAGAGCTGTCAGTCACCGGACCTCCCAGTGAGCCAAGCCCATGGCCTGGCCTTTGCCTACAGCTACAGGGCGGCTCTTTGTCCCGCTCCCTTTCCTGTAGCGTCTGTCACTCAGAATAAAGCTCCGAAATGCAGGCAATCACGTTTCCTTTCTGTACCCCCGCCTGCCGGCGCGTCACTGAATCCTGCCCTCTTATCCCTTTATCCTCTCCCCCAGCCTCACCGGGGCTCCGGCGACCTCTGTATACACTGCAAATCTTGTTTTCTTAAGTAAAAACAAAGCTTACATTAGTCAGCACACATAGGTGGAGTGTACTGAATTTTTAAATTTTGACGCTAGTGAGGAATATCAGGAAATACAGGGTGTTGTGTCGCTTTCAGTCAATGTTGTTTCAGGTTGTTGCGATCGACAGCAGGCGAGGCCAATAGGAACGACAGGTGTTCCCATTTGGGCGGGAGTGGGGGGGGGGGAATGCTGTGATGCTGAGCTGGAAGGATTCTGTCTCTGGAGGTCCCTGTGTTTCATCACACCCCTCATCCGTCCACCTCAATCCTACTCTCCTCTCTGGTCTTGCTGGCCATTTCCCAAAGGTCAGGTTCAAAGGCATGTTACATATTCTTGGAGTGCATTCTAGAAGCTTAGCTTCTCTGACCTGTGGACGCCTGGGGAGATAAGCAAGGTCCCTGTGTTGTGATGTAATGTGTTATGCGGGTTGTTGGATGGAGCGCGATTCAGATCTCTGTTTAAGCCAAACCGAGGCCATATGACCTTCTGTGATGTACTGAGGGGAAAAAAAAGGTGGCCTGTATGTCACCCCAGACTGAAGCAAAATATAGAAAGTTCCCCAAGACGTGTAATCTCATTGGGAAATTCCTCTGCAAGTGAAAATGTCATATTCCTCAAACGGAGGGTGCATCTTTGACAGGAATGGTCTTAATAAAAAAAAATGGCGAATCAATCTTTGAAAACTGGCTGAGACTCTCGGTATGTCGTGAGGAGGTTACAGACACGCCAGGAATTGAGGCTTTGGCGTGAGAGGGTCTGTGCGTGTCCGGCGACTCCCAATGTGGAGTCAGTGGAGGCGGTGGACATGCCAGGGGGTGATGCTAGGTGAGCGACAAACCGTGCATGTCCAGTGACTCTGTGAGGAGTCAGGGAGTGACGGACACACCAGGAGAATGAAGCTAGGGATGAGAGGGACCATATGTCCAGCAACGCAAGTGTGGAGTCAGGAAGTGAAGAACACTATAGACAGGTGAGACTGGGCATGGGAGAGGCGGACATGGGTATATGTGAAGAAAGGTACACATCATTATGTGTGTTTGCTGAGACGAAACATGGCGTGTACCTGTTTGTATGGGTGCGTTGTTGCAGTCGATGGCGAGACTGTATTTGTGTATGTTTGCCGAAGATAGCTCTGCATTTGTATGTGTGTGCGCTTGAACTAAGAGCACCTAACAAGGTCCTCTGTGATGGCGTTCCTCTGCTACTGGCTCCTTCTCAGCACTGAGCACCAGAGCGCCCCCTTGAGGAGCAGAGTACGGGTAGCGCAGCACACGGACACATCTGCGCAAGCCTCTGACCTGGCAACCCTTGCGGTCACGGGTGGACTGGGGCCGACATGCTAACAGGGTATCTGGATGAGCTGGTCGACTTCCACAGAGGCGAGAACTCACATGAGAAGAGCAGATGGTGCCTCGATGTCATACTCCTCGCTGGGCCCGGAGCACCACAGCGTCTGACGCCGACACGTCAGTTAGCCGTGCCTACGCTGTCCGAGAAAGCAGGGTCGACCTTCTGGATCAGGGAGGGAAAAAAAAACTCTCCGCCGTGCAGGAAAGAGTGTATCCGTAAGGGATATACCTGCTCATACCTCCCAAGTAAAAACATCTTAGTGTCCCCAGTGAATATGGATTAGGCAGCAACCCGATCTGGACTGAAATCCCACACGCTGACATTTCAACTTAGGCCAAAAATCCAACAAATCGTTTTCTCACAAGAGGATTTGGACGGCAGAAATATCCGTCCTGCACTGGTTCTTCTGCTGGTCTCGTCATCATAACAAGGCGACATATTAAATAACATCTGAAACACAAACATGGCATTTTTTTGAAAGGTTGCCAACGTCAACGACAGCCTGTGAGGGTGAATTCATTCTCAGGAATCCAGCTGTTTAATTTGCTTTTTGGGCGATGTTCCCTAATACCCAAAACAAGACACTGAAAATATTCAATGGGGACCTGGCTTCCTTTTCAGTATTAAACGAGAAAATCAGTGCTGGTTTAAATGATTCCAAGACGTGATTCCATGAAACGTGGTAGCCTGGAGGAAGCTAATGCATCACCTGAGTACTTGGGAGTCATTTCTGAGGGCATCACGACACTCTTTGCTCTATTTACCCGAGTTTTCCCCGATGACTTAGCTCTCTTCTTATTTAGTGCCAAATGCTGGCAGTTTCCTCCCGTCTTTCATGCAAAGGATCCCGCCTTAATATTAATTATCCCCAAACCCTGCAGCCATAACTCAAGCCCCATTTCAAAACGGAGATTACATTAAAGAGGCTGGCACTGGCGGATCACACTGAGCGGTTTTCAGTAATAAAAGATGGGTCGTCACCGAAAAAGTCCGGTTGAAAAACAGCAAAGAATGAAGAAAGCTGCTTATTCCTTCACACTAAGCATTAGTGTAAACAGGAGTCCCTGAAAAAGCTGCAGTGGGACCAGTGTTGGTTTAGCGGATTTCTGTAGCCGAGGGCAGCTGAGTTTCTGGTAGCTAGGGGTTTATTGTATGGGGCTACATGACATACAATGGGGGGGGAGGGGGACACTGATATCCTGTACAGAAACCTGTCCATTCTCTGCTCCTCCTGGTCAAAAAGCATAAGCCGGATCTGTGAAAACTGCCTGACATTTATAAAGAGTCCCTAATAAGACATAACTTGATATATTGCATGTTTTTTTGTATTAAAATGTGATGATTGTCTATAAAAGCGGTGGGGAACCTGATCCATGAAGAGACGGTCTGGGTGTAGGTTTTTGGGATGGCCAATCAGTCAGCCAATCACAGTGGGCCCCATAACTGCAGTTTAGAGCCACTGTTTTATTATTGGCTGATTAAGAGGTCATCCCAAAATCCTGACACTAGATCTCCATGAGTCTGGTTCTCCACCCGTGTCTATAATATGAAATCATGGGTAGTTCATTGGCTAACACTGTTGCCTAAATGGTTATGGGTTTTAATCCCACCTCCTCTCTGGGATTTGGGTCCCTTTGTGTCCTCAGATTTCCTCCACAGTCTATAGACATGCAGGTAGGTGAATCCCTAAATTGCCCATCTGGTACCATGCGCTGCCTGGGACAGGTTCCAAGTCCCGTCTTTAGAAGACTGAAATTGAACACCTTCATTGTCATTGTATGCTTGTACAACGAAATGTACTGTGTGAGTCTTCTCCACGGTTTGACGACACGGAAAGAATGGAGTGGGGTGAAACTGCAGGTGGTGTGTGATGAACCCAGTGTTCGATTGGCATTGCGTTACCTTACATCACATGACACGACATACATACAAAACTCTAATCTAGTTACACGAGCAGGATGGGCGAAGGCCAGCTGGAGTCACAGGAAGAAAACTACAGAGACAGACGTAAATACATACAAATGCACACAGGCCAGCAGATAACAGGGCTGTGAGTGGCTCAGCGGACTAACTATCCATGCTTCGGATCGGAAGATTGCTGATTTGAGCCCTGGCCTTAGCAGAACAGTCACATGTCCAATGGCGCTTGCAGAAGGATCTGAACCCACAGCTCCAGGGGCACCACTCGTGGGCTGACCCAGTGCTGTGACCTCCAAGCTATGGTGAGCAAGATGGGGTAGGCAAGGAGAAGCAATCCAATATACTTTAGGTAATGGCAGATAAATCACTATCAAACAGGCAAACCAAGGTAGAGTCATAGCTACACGTATGAAAACACAAGTGCTAAATCTAACCCAAGACAGCCGGCGAGCACAGTGCGCATGACTCAGCCAGCGAAACACCAAGATGCAAGAAGAAGCCTGAGGATCAGAAGTTGCTGAGGTAGCAGATTGTGGAGCTAAAGCCTTACAGGGACTCACAGTACCAGGTGTTTGTTTGTAGCCGATCATGCATATATTTATACAGACAGCTCTAGCTGACGGACACAAGCAATCCTTTCGTTTACATTACAAAACGAATATGGAGCTGAGGAAATGCCTGAAGCTCTCTCCCTCTCCACCATGCAACTTTTACTGAATTCCCTGTCCGGGGTAACAGAAGCTCTTTTCAGGGAGCCTCCAAGGCACCACCTACACGCAGGAGTCGGCTAAACTGCAAAGCTAGCAGTGCTCGCCGGCTCTGCCTAATGATCCAATCGGTTGTGCCCAGTATGTGCCATCGACAGAGATATTTCTGCCAGGCTGCTGAGTATTTCAATCGTCAGGGCGACTGCAGGGATATGCTTTATACAAACAAAACCTTCCAGGGACCACGCCTCTAGACCTCACAGGAAACACGGCTACTGTGGGCTGGAGCTGAAGCACAGGACCTGTCCTCACGAGCCACAGGGCTCTCTTGTTGCCTGCTGTTTATGTGCTGAACAGAAAATAGGCTGGGAGAAGAAACACTGGTCTCTGTAATCCCCTGTGCACAGAACTCTGCAATCCTCTGTGTCCACCACTCAATGTGAACCTGGACTCTCAGGACTCTGCTATACTCGGTGTCCATCACTCAAGGTGAACCTGGACTCTCAGGAATCTGCTATACTCGGTGTTCACCACTCAATATGAACCTGGACTCTCAGGACTCTGCTATACTCGGTGTCCATCACTCAAGGTGAACCTGGATTCTCAGGACTCGGCTATACTCGGTGTTCACCACTCAATGTGAACCTGGACTCTCAAGACTCGGCTATACTCGGTGTTCAGCACTTAATGTGAACCTGGACTCTAAGGAGTCTGCAGTCCTCTGTGTCCACCACAGAGTGGGAGCCTGGACTCTCAGGACTACAGTGTGAATCTGGACTCTGGACCTTGCATCAAAAGAAGCCTGTAGAGGTGGTTTGGGGATCTGTCTAGGATGCCACCTGAATATCGCCCTGGGGAGGTGTTTTGGGCATGTCCAAGCAGGTGGAGGGCCAAGCGCAGACCCAGGGCACGCTGGTGAGGCTGAATCTCTCGGCTGTCCTGGAAACGCCTTGGGGTCCTTCTAGAGGAGCTGGAGGCCGTAGCTGGTGGGGAGGGAAGTCTGGGCATCTCTTCTTAGAGATGGATGAGAAGCAAAAAACAGACGGATCGACGGATCAATGAATATATGGCAACCGCACAGGGTACTCACCATCAATAAAGTTCATCACTATCAATATCTCTCCAACCTATGGCGTTGCCGTGCAACATTTCTCCCAGCAACCGTGAGGAGATTCCAGCCATAGAGATATTACCGAGAGCCCCAGCTCCCATTCCTCAGCTACGCTCTTTTTCTTTCACGACTGTACATTTTAACCTGAAACAGCACTGAAGAGTAGCAGCCCTTTCAACTCCCTGCAACCCGATTCTTTAAAGCGAAATATGATTATTTCTAGTCATAAACATTTTGATTTCTGCAACAACCTTGACATCTGCTGCTCATTTTCTGCGAAAGCGGCTTGGCGCGGGCATAATGCAGCGTCGGGCCGCCATGTACGCGTAGATCGTCGTCGGTCATCAGATAAAAAGACGCGTTCAGTTTTCCAGGGGGAAAATCCAGCACCATTACTCACATTGCCATTTACAGTGAAATTCCGGAATAGGAAATCCGATCGGCTGAGTAATTATCCAGCTTTTCGGAAAAGTGTTTCTAATAAACCTCGGTCACTGCATTTTGCGGCCGTCTTGCCGGCATAGCATGCCGTTGTTGGGACATTTAAATGTTGCCAAGATCCCAGGATCCCTCAGAAATAAGTCATTGGACACTACATGTCTGTCATGTCCATTTTTCGATTTTCAGCCCAGAACAGGGGACATCACCATGACAAATTTTGCTGGACATTTTGATGAAAATGCAATTTTTACCACAGACATGGTAATTCAAAAGATAGCCTGCATAGTTTTTCGTTTGCTCAATCGAAACATTTTGCTTTGAAGACGTACGGGTTTTGCCATGGAAAACCTGCCCTGTGTGGACAGGTAGCTTCGAAGCCCGAGAAGCCGGGTGCCCTTGCAGATTGCCGTCACATGGTCCGACTGCCTTTGGCCGCACGACTTTCCACTCTGTAGGTGAAAAGGGAAAGCCATCGAACACTAAAAAGAGCCTTTTAACAGGCGGCTTCTGGATGACTGGAGTGATAATGCTGTTCCTATTCAGTCCGGCCGTAGAGGTAACTGGAGATACCCCCCCCCCCCGCCAAACTGTGCTTTCTGGGCAGCAAACTAGAACAGGGGCTCCAAGAAAAAAGAGAAAAAAGGTGCATTTGTGTGACTCTGCCAAAGTCCGCTTTTCTGTAGCAGAAATCCTGTCCCCAGATTGACGTCCCTCCCGTGACACTCCACTGGGTCAGCAGCCTTCGCTAGAGATGCCGCTATCGGCTGCCTAAACACCATGTCTAATTCCTTCCCGGGCTCTCAGCACAGCCGCTGGTCTGGCCGTGTCTCCGTAGGGCCTCTTTCGGGCTCGGCTCGCCCATCTGGGGTAGGAGCCACAGGCGGGGTCTCCCTCGAGGGCCTGGTGATGCTCGGCTGCTCCGTCAAAGTCAGTCAGCCAAACGAAAGACGTGCGGGAGGAAAAGGGTCGTAGTCAAGGGCCGAAAAAGTCGCCGCGAAAACACCGAATAAAATGTTACGCGTACGAGGAAAATTATGAAGAGTCATGGTACGATATGAAGAGCCGGCCGGCCTAAAGGACCAGCGATAGGTAGGTTTGAAAGTTACGTTAAATGTCCCAGACATAAACCGCTGTGAGGAATTTGATCTTAATCGAGGCTTTCCAATATAATATTACGGTGTGGTTCCTGACCATTGGATTCCTGTAGGCCTCCCAGCTTAGTATTCCAGTGGGACATCCCAGGATGGTCCTGTGACCTCTCAGGCCGCCAGTGTTGTGGGAGACTCCTGTGTGGGCCGGGGTCTGTAGGGTCGTGTTAAGGGTCCACTTCGTCATGTTCAGGGTCCGCATTGCGAAGCGCAGGTGTGGCCCGGTGATGAATGGCGCTTCTCGTACATTTCGGCCGCGTTACAGAGTGCTGGCCAGCTGTCAGCGTCGACTATGAGAGCACCGGTCTGCCATCACAAGAGCACAAAGGACCAACGGGTCACCAGGTGACCCTCTTTGTAATTCCCCTCATTATGCGACGCCATTCAAGGTGGAGGCGTATCGCTTTCTCCAAGAACACAAAAAAAAGGCAGATATCGAGGAAAAATCCTGCTTTGTCATGCTTTGGTACATGTGACTCTCTTAGTATAGCTGCTGTAATTCATCAGTCTGCCAGTGTTGTAGAACAACTCATTGAAGGGCTTAGAAAGTCTTTAAAAAGTCTTAAAAAAAGTGCTTCAACCACACTACAAAAGTTCAAAAATAGGTCCCAGCTTCCTTGATTGTTGTTTTTTATTAAGATGTGATCCTCACTGTCCTAAAATGTTCTAATGAATACGTGTGACATATTAAAACCTGCACCTCTCAGCCAACTGTAGCTTTTTCACTTAATACTCCCTCTTAGTTGCATCTTACAGAAAAGCATGATGTCCTGGTCTTATGATGTCAGGTGATATTTCACTCGCTTCCCAGCACTGGAAGCACTGGAAGCTCATCCCTGGATCAGGTTACCCCAGGGGTGCAGGACACATTCCTCCCTGCCCGCCTGCGCCTGGCCCACACACCCCCCCCCGCCTGTTGTCCCTGGTGACACCGTGTGCCAGGCGGCTCCGCCCGCAAACAGCGGCCGCATTGTCGCCAGCCCATAATGTGGCTTATCTCCAGGAGCAGAGGGATGGGGTTTCCGAGCCCCCGGCCCCGACGGGTGCTGCAGAGGGGGCCGAGCCGGATGTAATCTGCTCACCTGGTGAGCTGTGGTGGGGTGGACTGGGGCCAGGTGACTGCTGGCTGGCGGTGCGGAGTATCGGGGGGGGGGCAGCGTTGTTAGTGATGAGGAAGGGAGGGTGGGTAAGAGTAGTATGGGAGGGGGGCCAGTGGGCATGGAAGTGCAGGTGGGAGGGTGTCCGGGCTGGGGGGGGGGCATTAGGTCAGTTTGGGTTGCAGTAATGATTGCAGATACCCCTAAATCAGTGTTTCCAAATCCAGTCCTCAGGGACCTCAGTCAGTCCGTGTATTTTCTGCTCCCTCCAAGCTTCCAGTAGGGACCAAATATGTGAACTGTCTGACAGGGAGCTGAGTGGGAGTAAAAACGTGGACCAGCTGTGGGTCCCAGAGGAGCGGATTGGAAAATACTGCCCTTAAATACACCAGACACTCAAAAGAGAGACGAGAAGAGGCTGAAACCTGGTAGGCAGCCCACTCTCCAGGCACCAGGCTGGATCTGGACGCAAATCTGTTCAGGGGGATGTGATTTGGGGGGGATGTAGGAACAGATCGACATGTTAGAAAGAATCGCTTTCTTTATACTGTGAGACAATCCACTCCTTTCACTGTGAGCTCAAAGAAATTTGATTTAATTCTACTGATCACACTGATATCCAGGATGTTTTCAGGACATCCAGGGAGTTATCAGGGCTGCCTTCCTCCTTGTGAAGTCATGCGTCGCACATGCGGCAGTTTCCTGGAAGGACTGAGGCTGCTTTGATTTCATTGGATGACTCGGGCTGTCGAACCCGGGTTTCCGAGCCGCATCGCTGCTGTCTCTGCTCTCTCTCTGTGCCCGTCAGCTCTCTCCGTCAAACCTCACAATCCAATTCCTGTGTCCCTCCCTTGCCAGCACTCTTGCCTTTCCCCTCCGCTAAAGGTGAGAAATGTGATTCTTTTTCTTTTCTGTTCCACCCGTGCCTAATTTGTTCGTGCCTGAATCTCCGGCTCCCTTCCAGCGGAACTGGCCGCTGCTCTTGGCATTCCAGGAGCGTGGCCAGCCATCGGACAGGAATCCGATGCAGAGACGCGGTCCCGAGAGGCCTCGCTGGCTCTCCAGCGGCCCCTGCTGGGTGGGAGGGAGATTCGCTGTACTATCACACACTGCCATCCTTGCCTGCAGGCTACCCGTCTCCTCTAAGCCGGCACTCAGCCCAGGTCAAAACATTTTCAAGGCAAATAATAATATTGATTGTTAAGATAAGCCACTCCCAGAGCTACTTGAAGAAGCTGCTTTAGGGAACATCTGCATCTGTTCGCCCCCCAACCCCAAATCCCCCAAGGGGGAGACACCTTCTGCAACCGCCGTGAGACAGTTAAACAGACAGGCCTCTTTCTCTCAGTATCGCACGTTCACACATATGGATACACACTTGCACAGGCAAGACAGACCACCCTGGCCGTGACTCGCCCCCCCCCAATGGAAACAGACGCTCTCTTAAGAGCTGTTTTCCAATTAGGACAAATGTGACGCACCATAGGCCCAATTCCTATCACTCACGCACCACATTTAATTGAATTAAAATCAAATGTACAATATAAAACTAGAGCCCATTTTACCTTGATTATGTTTAAACTATGCTCCCCTTTGTTTCATCCCACTCAGTCTCAGCAGTGTTTCAATCATATAACCATTAATATTTGGGACGGCTGTCTCTGGGTGAGGGCAAAGCTATTTATTACAGTTAAATATTAACTTCAGAGAATAGCAGACTTTATGTAACCCGACTGATCTCATGAATGTTGCGTGGTGACCAGTTACCACCTTATTCAGCCTCTTCCTGGCACGAAACTCCAGTTCCTCAGGTCTCATTTACATTTCATTAGCAGGCCTTAATATGTCTACTGATATGTAAAGGATGTCCTATAACCCCCCACCCCCCCCATCCAAAAAGCTTCCAGGAAAGTCTTAACAATTCCTCACCGTCGGCTTCATGTTAGAATAGCCGCTTGGTTTTCAGTTTTATACACCAAACCATCCATTCCAGAGCGGGATCAAAGTCTTCTTGACTTCATGAGGGAAGAACGAGCCGTACGTTGTTAAAAGAGAAAATTGCTTCCCCAAAAAGACACAGTACCCTGTTCCCGGAGAGTGACAGAAACCATTCGACATTCAGACCACTTTATCTGACTTCCTCACGCAAAGTGGCCCGGACATTATTTAAAGCCGCATGTTTACGTCGGCCATTTTTAAACATATTTATCACAGGTTGACCGCTGCCTCTCGTCATCGCGGAACATGGGCGTTTTTTCAAAACGATAACCAGGTCGGCTTCCCCTCATGAGTGATGAGTCACAATTTTTTTACGGGGGAACAGGAGCCACCTCGGCTCTTGTCCGGAACATACTAACAAGATCTCGGGCAGGGATTGTTCCACTTCAGCGTACATGCAGGACCGGACCAGGCGGAAAAGGAATCTTCAGAAAGCCCTGGGCTCCGCTAAATGCTGGAAGCCATAAAATCAATGACTATATGATACTCTGTAAAAGCATTTTAAATATGAGGTGCATTTCTGCTTTAATGGAGCTGTGAAAACAGAGGATGCTAATGAGCACCCATTCCGGTCCATTAGAGACTCTTACTGGCAAGAACGTCCGCTCTTTGAGAGCCGCGGCGCAAAAGCAATGGGAAATACGGGCCACAACTCAAACACCAGATACATTTCTTTGTGATTAATTGGCCTAATGTGCTTTGTGTGCATCAGGAGCTACAAATGCATATTAACCACTTTGTAGGCAGTAGGGATTTCCCATTACTGCTCTAAGAGGGTTTTCTCAAGATAAATATAAACAGCAAACTAAAAAGGCAGCCAAAGTCGACCTGCCCCACAGCATCATGGGTACTATCGGTGACCTTTTAGAAGTTACCTGACTTTCTTCTAGGTGTTTCTCACTTTAAGCTGCTGCAGCTGAGGTGGTTTAAGAGCCGACACTGCAATGTGACGCTGTACACTGTCTCTGTGGGAACAGGAAGTAGAGCGGGCCAAAGCTGGCAGTGGCCACTGCAGAAGCTGACCAATCGGGAACAGCCAGCCTGACCAGGGCACGGAGACGCACCACGACGCCCCCAGCTGCAAATGGGGACTCAAAGCAAGAAAAACTGCTCAGATGCTCAGGGTGAACTGTTGCATTATAAAGGGCCAGGAACAAAAAGGTAAAAAAAAAACACACTCAAGAGGGAAAACCAGTGTCGAGCGCTGAGGAAAGAATAACAGTTTTATCATGGAACAAATGTAATGCACAGAACAATCCACAGGAGTATTGTGATGCATTATCTGATTCTCTTCTATATGTCTTTGGACAAAAGTGCCGGATAAATATGTGAAATGTAAATGTATAATAATGTAAATGTATAATAATAATAAAAAACTCAACCTTTCTGCTACCTCAAGATAATACATTTACGCTATTTTCTTATCTAAATTTTCTTAGCTAGTCTTATATTTCGGTGTTTTGAGGTTAAAAAGAACACACACAAATTATTAGCTTGCATCTTGAAACAAATTTGAGGCGCGGTGTTAGGGAGGACGACCACAGCGTGCTTGTCATTCAGCGGGAAACATTCAGTGAGTCGCGTCAGTCCAGCGGGTGAATCAGTCGCGTGTTTCAGAAAACAGCATCAAACGGCAGGAATGAAGTCAGTCATTTCTGCACAGACAAGCTTCGTCAGTCCCAAGCAAGTCAAATTCGAGCGAATCTGTTTGCATTATTGACACTGACAACTGCCGACTTCCTAAAATACCTTCCAGGTTAAAGCTGTACTTTAATTGACAGCAGATTATGGAGTCATATAATTATACAGTAAGATCTTCGGGACCTGAATAGTCAGCTTTTGTGTCGGGCAGGAGTGGGAGGAGGTGTTTGAGTACTGGAAGTGACTCATAGGTTGTGAAGATAAGCCTTGCAAACGAACTGTTGCACAACTGAGGACATCCCTGGCAGGCGTGTCTGGACTGACGGGTAAGACATTGGAGGGGGGATGGGGGGGTGCTGAGAGAGGACCAGACACATGAAAGAAGGCGCTCGGAGGTTATCTGCCCCCCATTCCCCCCCTTCAAGCCACTTCAGGGCATTCAGCAAGCCCCGACGCGGGATGCCTGAAACGGGGTGGGTCCCTGTCTCCATCACTCGCGAAGTTTCGTTTCTGCTGCCAATCGCGAGTGGCACCAGCAGATTAGAGTAGCTAAAAAATGCTGAAGCTATGCGGGGATCAGAGATTCTGTTTCAGACGGTGGTAGACACGTCGGGGAATGTGAGGGTGATTTGTTCAGGCTAACCCGATTCTCTCATGCGAAACTATTATTGTCCTGCGTTTTATCAATGTTGCTTTTCACTGATTTGTGCACCAGGATAATTCTACTGGAGCAATCCAAGATTTATCAACTGGCTCATTGTCAACCATGTACCTTCTGGCTATGAGACTCAACTCTTACCGGCTCACCAGTGCAGTTTAACCTGCTGCATCACATGGATCATTGCAGACCACGACCAGCCAGCTACCGGCCCGAGCAGCCAAACTGCTCCTGATAGGTTCCCAGCCAACGTGGCTAAGCCGGCTCTCCCGATTGGACAGCTCTGTTTATGGCTGGCCAAGTATGCAGACATACCGGAGGAATAAAGATTTGCTTGCACCCTGCACAACTGGGATTGGGCCTAAATAAGCAAGGGTGTCCATCCCCCTCCCTTAACCCTAAGGCCTGGGATCAATGTGGATAATCTGTAAACATAGCAGATATATTTTAGCGAAAACTGGGTTCCTCAAGTAATTAGGGGTTAAGGGTCATGCTCAAGGGCCTAGTGATGGAATCATTCTGCTGACCCCAGGAACCAAACCGACAACCTTCTGATTACCGGCCCAGTGTCCAAACCTTTTGAGCCTCTCACCGGCCCATATAACATCGTTCTTCAGTTTGCAAATGGCTTTGCCGGCTGGACAAGAAGAAGATGAATGCATGTGGGGGGCTGGCAGCCCGAGCCTACAGATGCTCTTTTCAGAACCTGCTTTGAAGGAAATCCTAACTAGCTGTTAATGAAAAGCCGCCTAAACCAGCTTTGGGAGGAATGAGAGAGACATGGAAATGCTAAATTGTGAATACTGACTGCTTTTCTGCACCGCAGAAGTTTTGCTAGTCACGGCGTCTTTGTGCCAGGTCGCACCCAAGAAGATTCCCAGCAAAAATTCTTCTGCGATGAACATATATTTGTATCACTTCATCACAAAAATTATGAAACCTTTTATGGTCACTGGCCAATATCTACACCCTTGTGTAAATTAATAGAAACAAGTTCAACATTTCAATATATAATATGACCTCTTTGGTTTTTAGTAGCATTTCGATGCGATTTGGCATGAAGTCCAACAATTTTCATGATCTTGGGGTCCCAGTACCATCCTTGAGTTAATGCCTGAATAAGTTTATCTTTTGTGGTTCAGTCAATTCCATGAAAGTGCTGCCTGCAGATTGACCACAGATTCTCTGAAGAGTTCAGTTACCTTGATTTTCTTCATGTTGATGAAGTCCCTCATCATTTTCAACACGTGGCACAGGGTTAGATCGGGATGAAAGACACCACACCCTTCAAGAAATGTAACAATGGTGGATGAAATTTCCTACATACAATGATGTGATGCCAGCCCAGTGAAAAAGTGACTAATTAAGGTTTTACCAGAATGAAACTGAAAATCGGATTGCAAAAAAATACTTCTTGTTTCAATTAATTTATACAAACAACCAGTGCATGTCAATCAAATAGTTACAGAACTTGACTGTGAAATTAGCAAAGAGCCCTTTTCCTGTTCTGATGTTGTCTCTTTTCCTAACGCTGCTTCTCTCTCTGCCATGTTTTTCGTTCTTATATTCCTTCACTCCGAAAACATTGACGTTTCTTAATTTAACCTCCAGATTTTTGTTATCCTCACACCCAAGGTCTGGTACCACTGTCCCATTCACACAGCCCTAAAAGGTACAGCAGGTCCGACGTTTTCTTTGGTGTGCTGGTTCTCCTTATACCTTCCAGATGCTGGTGTCGTGCATCAAATACAGAATCTTCCTATAATTCCTAGACATGGCATATAATAGCCACTCTCCTGCGATTACAATGGTCCTGTCTATCATCAGTTCCTTCCTAACAGAAATCCGTTTACCGTGCAGGCAGTACTACTTAAACCGCAGGAGTGTTGCTTTCAGTGACAGTGGCAGTTTGGGGAGGGTAGATCATACCCCTGGCTAATTGGCCAAGTCATGCATTATTTGCATAGAAATGGTATAGGGTCTCACCGTTGGCAGCACACAACCTTTGACTTGACAGAAATTAAGCACAAATTAGAAACATTAAAGGTAATAGATGTATGGAAGCCCCGTGCCAAGTCTCAATGCTGTTGACAGCTGGTGACAGCAATCATTAAATAGCCCAAAGAAAACCACTGCACGCACTGACATGACATGTCAGGCCTAGTTAGGCACTGCAGGCTGGGAAACAGCAGTCAAGTCACAGCCATTCCAGTGCAGGGGCAGGCCTCCCCGCTTTTCTGCTAATGCCGCTCTTCTGTAGACCTCCTGGCAATCAGCCAGGTTGCCTCAACACCCCTACAGGCACATCTGCATCTCATGTAGGTCCTTTCTATGCCCATTGGCCGCGACGGCGCAAAGCGTGTTTATTCCTCGCAGGCGTGGCAGTGACTCTGAGCAAAGTGTTTACGAGCGGCTTTGGAATTGTGCTGAAAGCCACACGTCGTTCTCGTTGCATTTTAATGCTCGTCTTCAGTAAATAACGGGAAAGAGCTGCCCCATTTGTTCAGATTGCCCTGTGAATGCCACCTTTAAAAACAAAGTTTGTACAAGTTCTTATTAATGGCACAGGAACATCCAGGTAAAGACTCACTATTCTTTACGTATGCAGCATTCAATTAAAAAAAATTGCTCCTTTCACACTTGTGGGGAGCATTAGGAGATGAACCTGAACTAAGGTACTCCTTGGCAGACTGGGGAGGGGAGGGGGGGGTTGCTGAATAATAGGATTAGTGGCTGCTTTGGGGGGAAAGAAGGGAGCCTGAGGACAGACAAGATAGGAGAGAGAGCGAAGAACGAACACACAAGCAGAAATAGTACAGCCTAGGATTCTTATTCACTTGTTGCCCTGGGTAACCATCATTATGTCTGCCATCAAAGAGATAACAGAAAGAGTGGAATTCTGGGAAGGAGGAGTCTGCCTTTGACCTCAGAACCCAAAAACTGCTCTTATTAGTCATTAAGAAAGGGGGCAAAGGGTTAATTGATGCATAACTACACAGGACCACCTGGGATTTCATCACATCTTCAGTTACAGCTACTTCTGAGTTTGATGCACTGATCCAAGCTAACTTAGTCATCATGCCTAAGTACTAGGGCTGAACAAAACTGCTGAACATAAACCAGAATCAACAGACCCTACAGATACTATATATATCTGCAAAGACGACCAGATACAAGCAAGTCCTGGGCAAGTTTTCTCTTTTTAATGTTTTCTCACTGTCTCATGGGATAAACAGATAAACCACAACAAAACTGAGGTCATACACATTCTAAGTTTAAGCAAAAGCTGCAGCATTACTGAACTTAACACTGTAAAATCTAAGGCAACAGGGACAATATCAGCAGAACAATGAAGCAGTGATGTTTCACCTCTGAAGTGGTTTAACAGCCAGTGTTTCCACTATAAATTCTGCGAGTCATTCTTCAGGAGGACCACAATCAAAGAACAATGACAGGATTAGGCTCTGCTGGAAGACTGCGTGACATGGTAATCTTTAAACAATGTTTTCACTGTGTGTTTGAATTGTGCTTCCCTGACAGCATCGAATAGCCTCTGCTGCTATTAAAATACCAGAACATATTTATCTGCATTAACAACCTATTTTACTTGTCATGTGTAAATGCCAGTCATCAACCAGGTTTTCCCATCTTGCACGAAAAAAAAAATAGTTTTGATTGGCTTTGCTTAAAATGACATTTTCAAAATTTCAAAAATTTAGTTTAACAAAACACGTACATTGATTTTCAAATTGATCAATTTCTTAACTAATGGCTTATATACTCAATGGCCAGTTCATTGCATTCATCTGCTTGGTAAAACAGACAGCCGACTCCTGCAAACAGCCAATCATTGGGCTGCAACTCACCAAGAGGCTCACTTACTCTACGACTCACCATTAAAACTGCTCACAATGTGGTTTGAGTCTTGCTGCTATATCTGGCTGTTCCAGCTGAGAAACAGTGACTATTCTGTGATTTTAATATACTACAGGTGTCTAGAGTTTACAGAGGATACTATAATGAAGAAAATAACACCCGTTGGGTCGCATTTCAGTGGCTGAAAAGCAGTGTCGGGGAGTAGGTAACTAAAATTAGCAACGCTACTACAGTAATTTAACTACTTTTTTCAGTAGCTTATTAGCAGTCCAAATTGACAACAAGTTGTATTATTTTTCTCTCTATACAAAGACAGGTATTTTCAACAGTGTTTCTGATTGGTCTCTTTTGCTCGAATATTCTGGGGAGGGATGTTAAAGGGTTGAAAAATATTTCATGAAAAACAGTTCTTTAGACACTTTCATCAAAATGTGTGACATGGTAATCTTTAAACAATATTTTCACTGCGCACTTTGGTTCTTGGACAGATTATCAAAATCTGTTTTTTTGTTGTTGTAACCCTTCTAATTGTCAAGTAGCAGTTGTGAACCTTGGTTTACACCAAATACAGAAACTTTTTTGAAACTTCATTGTGATTTCATGTTACATAGTTAAAAATATAGATTTTAATTTCAACTTTTAGCATCATGTTTCATGTTTTTTAATTAATGTGCTTTAAGAGTATCCTACACCAAAAATATTAAGCATTAAGGGATGAAATAGTTTTGATGTCATTAGCTACTTTTGCTCTGTAGTTTGTAGCGTAGCTAACTATTATATTAAAACAGTAGCTTGGCTGTAGCTTAGCTACTTTTAATCATAAGTATCTTGTAGTTTGAGAAGCTACTTTTTAGATGTAGCTTCCCCAAAACTGCTGAAACTGCTGTTTGTTAATGTAAGAGGTCAAATGAGAACGACTAAATTCTATAAAGCTAATGTGAAGGTCACAAGTGCAAAGATCACAGCTCAGTACCACAGTGCTGTGTGGAAATGCTTGTCTGAATGCACAAATTATTAATCTTTGAAGCGGTTCTAGAGCCAAATGTGGGTCCACCGAGCATCGGTATCATAATGCAGTTATTCTACAAGTGAAACAAACATCTAATAAAAATGACCAGTCGTACAGCCTTTTGGCAGACCGTACAGGGCAAGGTTGAATGTCACAATGCAAATCTGCTCGCTGGAGCCAAACCACTCAGAATCATTAATTTTGCAGTCAATCTGAACTGAACATAACGACGACTTTATTAAGCAAAGCCTTACATGCTTCCAGTGGAAATGACACATTGTAAACTTGAAAGTGCCACAGGGCATGTGAGAATAAATGAGAATATAGAAAATGATATGTTCTGTGCAAAAGTCTAAATAGATTGCAAATGTTATGTCTTAGGCTGCCAATGAAAACCATGTTTAACTTATTGTCATGTGGGTGTAAAACTACGGTTTTATGTCTGTCAATGTGCGTTCGCTTAGTCATTCCAAAACTTCTGGAAATTCAGCTCAGAATTTGCGGCAATTAACAAATACGCCGGTACCCATGTAATTGTAGACTAGACCACTAGCACAAATTGTTTAATCAATACCTCATCAAATTAACTTAATTTAATTAATTAAGTGACTTGATGGTGAAGTTTAATATATTGCGCGGAACGGCTGAGGTGCCCCTGAAGAGAGATTTGGGAACCAAAGTAATGTTGTAGCCATCCAACAGGATATTTATTTACATTTTAAAAATGTTTTTCTGAGCAAATATTCATGTACTACCCATGTGAATAACCTTAAAAAATGACAACCTAAGACTTAATACTGCATGTAGCAGTTTCCTACACTAGATATACACAGTATGTGTGTGTGAGTATGTGTGTGTGAGTATTTGTGTGTGTGTTTTCCTGTATGTACATGATCCCATCATCTTTCAGATCTGTGACTGATACTGTCCATGTTGCCAGTTTCCCCCCCCTCTTCTACTGATTTATTGGTTTATCAATTTGAACATGATGCTGTAGCGCTGAGTAGCTACAGTCCGTCCTTTAGCCGCCGAACCTCCAGCAGCCTAAATTCCCATTTCAGCTCCATGAGCGAGGACCCGATTCCAAAATAAATCCAGAGAGTCCAAATGGAGTAGCAGCTTTACACAGTGCACAAGGACATCGTACTGGGACTGTGCCTGTCTGCAAGTGAGCATGGATGCAGTGACTGCACCTGCATGACGTTGCTGCATGCAGACGGCCGCACCATGTACCTGTCTGCAAGTGAGCATGGATGCAGTGACTGCACCTGCATGACATCGCTGCATGCAGACAGCCGCACCATGTACCTGTCTGCAAGTGAGCATGGATGCAGTGACTGCACCTGCATGACATCGCTGCATGCAGACGGCCGCACCATGTACCTGTCTGCAAGTGAGCATGGATGCAGTGACTGCACCTGCATGACATTGCTGCATGCAGACGGCTGCACCATGTACCTGTATCTGTGTATATGTGAGAGAGGATTTTCTCAGCAGAAAGTGATCTGATCTGAACCAAAGCATTAGATTCATACCCTGAGATCACAGGTGCATAGTTCATGTACATAGTGTCAGTACCCATACAAAGAGTTCACCACTTTGGGGGAGGGGGGAGTGAATAACTAAGATATTACAATATTTACTTAATTACATTTCAGTTCAGTGAACAAAGCAGAACATCTAGGTCTCTAAAACAGCCCCAAGCCAGGATTACATGAAGGACAGTGATGTTCCCATTAACTGGAGATTTGAGAATTTGTGTTAACAACAATATGGTTTTGCACGATTTCCCTCTGGTCCTAGTCCAAAAATGGTAAGATTTCAGTAAGTGAATGTCAGTCACCTTTTTGTTAAACTCATCATAGTATCACTTTAGTGCAGTTTATGATCAGCAAGACATGGATTTTGTCCCAATGACTGTCTTAGTTGTTATTTTTCAAGCCACAACTGGCAAAGTATTATCTGAAGAACCAATCCCCTCCACACACGCACACACACACACACACACACACACACACACACACACACACACACACACACACACACACACACACACA